>JAHRHZ010000263.1:42983833-43040488 GCA_024137785.1 Ginglymostoma cirratum
TCTGCCTCCTCTCCACCTATCCTCTCCTCTATCCATCTTCTATCCGCGTCCCCCTCTCTCCCTATTTAATAGCAAACTTAAGTTGTTTCTAAAAGATGTGGAGTTGTTTCGAGATGCCACACCAAGATTCCTAGTTCTTTCCTACATCCTGCATTTTTACACCACATGAACTGTGGCAACAAGGTGGATGGTCAGTTTGGTAGCGCAAAAAATGTTGCCTTGCCAGAGACAAGCATATTTCATGACTGAATGAAAGTTATTTAAAACTTGTATCGAAACAACAAAGAATTAAGTTTCAAAGATTTATTCCTTGCCATTTTAACCCTGTTCTCTATTTAACTTTACTTTTCTGCTATATTTATTTGATAAAATAAGTTAAGAGTATTAAAACCATCATTCTCAATTCTACACAATAATGGCTGAAGATGGAAGCAACACTGATAGACAATAAGTCTTTGATTTAATCAAATCTAGATTCAGTGGGTTTTTTTTAAAAAAAAATTCCAGATGACGGCATAATCATAATCAGGTCAATCTCTATTTTTAAACTAATCTCTGATCTGAGAACATCAAACCTTGTTTAGTGACAAGCAGATTTAAACAGATCACAGCATTATTTGATTCATGGTTAAGAGGCTGCCTTAGAGCAGCTATTTGCGGTAAACTGTTGACACAACGGGTATGAATAAAAGAATCATCAGCGTCAGTTCCCGTTTAAGTGAAGTGACGCATTTTAGAAGAAGAAATAAAGAGGGAAATATGCACAAAATGATACAATCTTAGAGGGTTTTATAGGACAGAGACACTTGGCAGCACAGATCGTTGAAGGTGGCAGGGCACTCTAAGGTTTCTTTCAAAAAGGCATATGGAATGCTTGGCTTTATTAATAGAGAAACAGAGCACAAAAGGAAGCAGGGCTAAACAACAACCGATTATTTGTGTAAGTCATTATAATAAACAGGCTATAGGATACTTAAGCCCTTTAGAGAATGAGGTTGGTGAAATAAAAAAAGGGGAAATCAAGTAATGACAGACAAGCTGAATAAACACTTTGCATCATGATAGCAGTCAGTAATAACATTCCAAAAATATCAAATAATCAAGGGAGAAAAGGAGGGGGGAATTAAGTAAATACAATTATTATCACTTCAAAAAAGTACTAGATGAACTAATGGGGCTAAAGGCCAAAAAGTCTTCTGGACCTGATGGGTTGCATGTTTGAATTTTAAAGGAAGTAGCTACAGAGACAGTGGATGCCCTGGCATCAATCTCCCAAGAATCCTTAGATTCTAGAATAGTCCCAAAGGATTGGAAAACTGCTCGTATGTCTTATTCAAAAAGGGATAGAAACAAAAATCTGGTAACGATAGGCCAATTAGTTTAACATGGCGCATTGGGAAACAGTTAGAATTTAAGTGCTAAAGAAATTAATAGCAGAGCGTTTAGGAATACATAATTTGATCAAGCAGAGTCAGGTGGCTCTATGAAGGGAAAGTCATGCCTGATAAGTTTATTAGAATTCTATGAGAAGACAACAAGCAAGATTGATGAAGGAGGACAAGGAGATACATCTGGATTTCCAAAAGGCATTTGATACGGTAGCACACATAAGGCTGTCTAATAAGAGCCTGTGGCATTGGGGCCAACTAATAGAAGACACAGTTCAGATAAGGCAGGGAGGGGGGATTTTCATCACTAGTAACCTGTAACTAGTGGAGTGCACAGGGATCAGCACTGGGTCAGTTATTTACAGTTTTATCCTCTTATGGGTCAGGCCCCTAGCTCTTGTATTCTGTTCAATGTTAAATTCCTCAGGTTAGGAAAGATGTAAGCCCTAAAGACAGAGCAGAGATGTGACATAGGAGACTGGACAGGCTGAGGTTATTCATCTCCAAGTAAAGAACATTGAGGGGAAATTTGATAGAAGTGATCAAAACAACGCAATTGTTTCTGCTAACTTTATCAGAATCAAGGAGGAGGAAGAGTTTCCAGTGGCAGAAGGGTCAGTAACTAGGGGACATAGAACATAGAACATAGAGCATTACAGTGCAGTACAGGCCCTTCGGCCCTCGATGTTGCGCTGACCTGTGAAACAAATCTGAAGCCCATCTAACCTACACTATTCCATTATCATCCATATGTTTACCCAACGACCACTTAAATGCCCTTAAAGTTGGCAAGTCTACAACTGCTGCAGGCAAGGCATTCCACACCCTTTCTACTCTGAGTAAAGAATCTACCTCTGACATCTGTCCTATATCTATCACCCCTCAATTTAAAGCTATGTCCCCTTGTGCTAGACATCATCATCCGAGGAAAAAGGCTCTCACTGTCCACCCTATCTAATCCTCTGATCATCTTGTATGTCTCTATTAAGTCACCTCTTAACCTTCTTCTCTCTAATGAAAACAGCCTCAAGTCCCTCAGCCTTTCCTCATAAGACCTTCCCTCCATACCAGGCAACATCCTGGTAAATCCCCCTGCACCCTTTCCAATACTTCCACATCCTTCCTATAATGCGGCGACCAGAACTGTATGCAATACTCCAAGTGCGGCCGCACCAGAGTTTTGTACAGCTGCAACGTGACCTCATGGCTCCGAAACTCAATCCCTCTACCAAAAAAAACCTAGCACAGCGTACGCCTTCTTAGCAACCCTATCAACCTGGGTGGCAACTTTCAGGGATCTATGCACATGGACACCGAGATGTCTCTGCTCGCCCACACTATCAAGAATCTTACCATTAGCCCAGTGCTCTATATTCCTGTTACTCCTTCCAAAGTGAATCACCTCACACTTTTCCACATTAAACTCCATTTGCCACCTCTCAGCCCAGCTCTGCAGCTTATCTATGTCCCTCTGTAACCTGCAACATCCTTCCGCACTAACCACAACTCCACCGACTTTAGTGTCATCCGCAAATTTACTAACCCATCCTTCTACACCCTCGTCCAGGTCATTTATAAAAATGACAGACAGCAGTGGCCCCAAAACAGATCCTTGCCGTACACCACTAGTAACTGAACTCCAGGATGAACATTTCCCATCAACCACCACCCTATGTCTTCTTACAGCTAGCCAATTTCTGATCCAAACCGCTAAATCACCCTCAATCCCATGCCTCCGAATTTTCTGCACTAGCCTACCGTGGGGAACCTTATCAAAGGCATTACTGAAATCCATATACACCATATCAACCGCTTTACCCTCATCCACCTGTTCAGTCACCTTCTCAAAGAACATAGTTAATTTAAGGTGACTGATAAAGTAACCAGAAATGTGGTTACCACATGATATGTGGAAATGTGCCTTGTAAAAATTAAGAAAACTGCCATAATCTGGAACACTCCTTGAAAAAGTAGCAGAAGCAGATTCAATAACAACATTCGAAAGATGAACAATTTTTATTGGTTACGCAGCACGGTGGCTCAGTGATCAGAACTGATGCTGTGAGGCATCAGGACCCCGGAATCGATTCTAGCCTCTGGCAATTGTCTGTGTGGAGTTTGCATTTCCTCTGGGGGCTCCGGTTTCCTCCCACGGTCCAAAGATGTGAAGGCTAGGTGGATTGGCCATGGGAGTTGCAGCGTTACAGGATAGGGTAGGATATGTGGGTTTGGGTGGCGATACTCTTCAGAGGGTCAGTGTGGTCTCGAGGGGCCGAATGGCCTGCTTCCACACTGTAGGAATTCTATGATTTTAATTGAAGGGAAGAAAATGCAAGGCTGTGGAGAAATAATCGAAGAGTGGGATTAATTAGATAGCTTGTGCAAAGGACCAGCATAGGCCTGGTGTTTTCATTCTGCATTGCATCCTTCTACGATTGTCAGCTTCAGAATAACCAAAACAAGAATCAACAGTTCGGAGGCAAAGATCAACTCTAGCAATAGCGTGATCAAGTATGGAAAGCATCCACTCAAAATACAATTCTATTTTTTTTCACATCACTGATCAGGGATATGTTACACTGCAGAAGGCCATTCAGCCCATCACGTCTACACTGCATCGGTATTGATGACTTTTCACCAATCTCTTGCCTTTTTCCTGCAACTCTGCACATTTCTTAAACAGAAACAATCATCTAACACTCTCTTGAATGCCTACACCACACCTCCATTGAGTGCATTCCGGATCTGATCATCTCGCTGTGTAAAAATGTTTTTTTTTCTCATATCAAGTCACAGGTAGATAGGATAGTGAGGAAGGCGTTTGCTGTGCTTGCCTTTATCAGTCAGTGCATTGAGTATAGCAGTTGGGGAGGTCATGTTGGCGGCCGTTCAGGACATTGGTAAGGCCACTTTTGGAATACTGCGTTCAGTTCGGGTCTCCCTGTTATAGGGAGGATTTTGTGAAACTTGAAAGGGTTCAGAAAAGATTTTCAAGAATGTTGCCAGGGTTGGAGAGCTCGAGCTGAATGGGCTGGGGCTATTTTCCCTGGAGCGTAAGAGGTTGAGGGGTGACCTTATAGAGGTTCATAAGATCATGAGGGGCATAGATAGGGTGACTAGACAAGGTCTTTTTCCCAGGGTTGGCGGTGGTGGGGGTCCAAAACTAAAGGACATAGGTTTAATGTGAGGAAAGATTTAAAAGGGAGTTAAAGGGGTAACATTTCAGGCAGAGAGTGGTGGATTCATGGAATGAGCTGCTAGAGGAAGTGTTGGAGGCTTTAATTGACTGATTGTACTTTGGTCTGCCTGTACTGTTTGTAAATAAAGCTTTTCATTGTCGCACGTACCAAAGTAAATAAGGATGTACAGATCAAAAAGACTCAGACAGAGGCATACAGGTTACATTGAACAGGACGTGCGTTCGGTGAGATCAATGTTAGCAAGATCAGCATTATTTGAGGCTGGACAGTCCATTCTTCAATCTTCATGGCTGGGAAGAAGCTGTTCCTGAATCTGCTGCTGTGCATGTGTTTAGGCTTCTGTATCTTCTGCCTGATGGAAGAGGTTGTAGGAGATCAATACCGGGGTGCAATGGGTCTTTGATGATGTTGGCAGCCTTTCCACAGCAGCGAGCTCTGTAAATGGAGTCCATGGATGGAAGGTTGGCTTCCATGATGGTCTGGGCTGTGCACACAACCTTCTGTAGTTTTACGGTCCTGAGCAGCGCAGTTGCCATAGCAGGCTGTTGTGCACCCAGACAGTATGCTTTCAAACTGTAGAAGTTGGTGAGGGTCCTTATGGATATGCCAAATTTCCTGAGCCGCCTGAGGAAGAAGAGGCGTTGTTGTGCCTTTGTGACTGTCACGTTTACACGGGAAGCCCAGGACAGCTTGTCAGTTATTGTCACTCCGAGGACCCTTACGCTCTCCATCCCCTCAAACTCAGTCCCATTGATGTATGTATGGGTGTGCTCTCCTCCTTTCTTTCTGAAGTCGATGATCAGTTCTTTAGTTTTGGCGATATTAATAGAGAGGCTGTTTTCACTGCAGCACAATTACAACATTTAAAAGGCATCTGGATGAGTTTATGAAATAGGAAGGGTTTTGAGGGATATTGGCCAAATGCTGACAAATGGGACTGGATTTATTTAGAATATCTGTTCGGCATGGACGAGTTGGACTGAAGGGTCTGTTTCCGTGCTGTACATCTCTATGACATTTGCTATTTATGCAAATTGTCTCATCTTCAATGAAAGGCAATGTTTTCAGAACAATCTCTCTTCTCCTGACCTGTTTTGCCCAAAGCCCTCATGATTTTGACAACTTCTATCAAATCTCCTCTTAGCTGTCTCCTTTTCTAGGAAAGGAGTCACAAACTTTTGACTCTCTCTCTTCATCCCTAAAATCATCCTTGTACATCTCTCCTGCACTCTCTGCAATACATTCAAATCTTTCTTGAAGTGCGGTGCCCTGAACTGCACAGAATACAGCAGCTGAAGTCTAACTAATGCAAGTTCAACTAGTTCTAACTTATAAGTTCAGTATAACCATCTGGCACTTGTACTCTATGCCACTTCTAATGATATTGTATAGTTCATTGTCTACTCTCTCCTGCCTTTATGTAAATTTAAACCCAGAGAAACCTTAGACTCACAGAAATGTTACAGTGTGGAAAGAGGCAATTCAGCCCATCATGGCTCTGCAACCGAAGGAAAAAATAGCAGTCCATTCTAACTGCAGCTTCTAGCACTAGAGCCCATTGCAGGTTACAGCATAAGGTGCCAAGCAAGTCATCTTATACACATGTCCACAGCATCACACCGGACAGCAATTCCAGCTATCCACCAACTTTTCGTCACAGTTCCTCTAATTCTTCTAATAAAAAAAAACACACACTCAGTGCCCCCTGGTAATTGACCTTTCAGTTAGAGAGAAGAGTTTTCAAACTACTCTGTCTAGCCCTCTCATAATTGTATACACCTCAGTTAAGTCACCCGTCAGTCTCCTCTGTTCCAAGGAAAACGACCATAGCTTATCTTTCCTCATAGCTGCAATTCGAGGCCTCACGATATTTGTGTACATCTCCTGTACTCTCTTCAGAGCGATTGTGTCCTTCCTGTAATGCAGTGACCAGCTGTGGCCTAACCAATGTTTTAAATAGTTCCAGCATTACATCCCTGTGTTTGTATTTCACACCACGTCCAATAAAGGAATGGATGCTATATGCTGACATTAGCACCTGGTCTATATCTGCCACCTTCACAAACCTGTCCACGGTCTCTCAATTACGCTACCCCTCCCAAATAAACTCCCGTTATGGTGTATTCCCTTGTTTTGTTTGCCCTTCACAAATGTATAACTGACGTCCCTGGATCAAATTACACTTGCTACTTTGCTCCCCACTTAGCCAAATCATTTACATTTTGTTGGAGTCAACAGTTAGGTTCTTCAGTATCAACTACACAGAAAATCTAATGCAAACCATTAAACATATACAAGAACACTAAGCAACCCAACACTGACCCCTGTTGAATGCCACTGGAGACCATATTTATTTGTAAAATTTCAATTCATGGGAGAAGATGGCCTTGGGGTATTGCTTTTAGACCATTAATCCAGTGTACCTGAATGTTCTGGGTACCCGGATGCAAATACTGCCACTGCAGATATTCAATAAACGGAATGATGAATCTAATGATGACCATGAATTCATTGTTGGAAAGACCCATCCTGTTCACTAATGTTCTTTAGGGAAGGAAACTGCTGTCCTTAATTGATCTGGCCTACGTGTGACTTCAGACCCATAGCAAAGTGGCTAACTCTTATCTGCCCTCTCGGCAATTAGGGATGGGTAATAAATGCTGGCCTAGTCAGCGATGCCCTCATCCCATGAATGAATAAGAAAATGACAATTACCCTTTGTTTCCTGTCACTGAGCCAAGTATGGATTTAATGCACCACATTTCTCAGAATCCCATGGAATTTTACTTTACTTGTCAAATGCCTTACTAAAATCCACGTGACAACAGCCACTGGACCACCCTCATCAATTCTTTGTTACCACATCAGAAAATTCAATTTAGTAAAGCACAACCTTCCCTTTACAAATCCATGCTGACCCGAATTAATCCATGCCTAAGCAATAATATACCCTGTTGCTCAGAATTGATTCTAATAATTAGCCCGACCAGCCAATCCTTAGCTACCTTTTTACGGTGAATGGCACAAGTTTCACAAATCTCTGATACATTACTCGTTTCTAGCGAGAACGGAAAATGATCATCACAGCATCCACCATCTCCTCCCTAGCATTCTTTAACAGCCTGGAATACAACGCATTCAGCTTTGGTGTTTTATCCATGTTCAAGGATGCCAAACTCTCAGTACTGCCTCTCTCATTATACTTCTTATATTTCTAAATATTTCTCACTCCTCCTCTTTAGCCAGAATATTTTCATCACCCGTCTTCTTTGTGAAGATAGAGACAACACTCATTAAGAATTCTGCATCTTCTGTATCTAGGCCTAAAAGCTAAATTATACATCTTTGATAGGCCCAATGCAGGTCTCACTACTCCTGCACACATTTAAAAATGGTAGTTTATTTTACACTCTCTCTTTCTACACTTCTACCAAAATGTATCATCTCACAATTCTCCGCCATGAACTTCATCTACCATCTGTCCACTTACTTCATCAATGTGTCAATATCCTTTTGCTGTTCTACACTGTCCTCCCTTCAGTTTGATGCCTTTTTCAATCTGAAAACAACTCAGATTCTACTGGCGATTCAGGTTGGCAATTAATCAAGTGACCTAGAACACACAAAATGTCATCTCACTGATGATCATGTCAAGTCTGTCACAAAAAGGCTTTTTCAGAAGCCAACTCAACATTTAAAAGTGTCCAAACATTAACTCACCAGAAATTAAATTAAGACACTGCTTGGCAATTAGACAACTGACAATTGTGTTACTGGTGTTACTGCTTGAATTGGTGTTTCCAAGAGCTGCCATATTTCAATTAAGCAAATGACTTGCTTCTGTGCTTTATGAAATTATGGTTGATCCTATGACCACATAATTAACTTGTAAACATCAGTAAGTGTTTTACATTCAGGTGAAATAAAGAAAAATAAAAAGCAATAAAAGGAACAGATGATTGCACATGACTTAGGATGACTGAAAGCTTGATCCTATTAATGGACTTTGCAAAGGCTTTTTTACACTTTAGGCAGGAAGTTCCAGAGAATAGAGCCAAGGCAGCTCAAGCTTCTGTTACCAGTAGCAAGAGATAGGAAGGAGCATGGAAAATAGTTCAAGACAACCAAAGTGGGGGTGGGTGTGAGGGAATGCAAGGCTGGAGAAGGTCACAGCAATAGTATGGAACAAGGCCTTGAAATGAACTGAACACATTTTAAATGCAAGTGATTGCAGGAGAAGAAACATGCGGTCAATGGGAACAGGAATGAAAGCAAGCTGGACAGCAGATAGCCATCTTTTGGATAAATAAGAAAGTCTTGTGTTTGTGTGCTGCATTTCACAACCATTACATGTCTAAGAGAGTTTTGCAACCAAAGAAATACATACCTTGAAGTACAACCACAGCTGTAATAAAGGAAATGAAGCAGTTAAAACAGCAATAGTGACCAGATGGTCTGCTTTAATGTTAAGTAAAGATTGGCCAGGACACCAGGCATAATGCCCCAGCTCAACTCGGAAATAATGCTAATGGGAGCCTTCAACATCCACCTGAGCAGACACATGGGAAGAACAGGTGAATGTCTCATTTGGAACTCATGGGCCTGGACTTTCATGGAGCTGAAGAGGCTCAGTGAACAGGTGAAAACAGTGAGTGGGAAATGATTCCAGACTTCCCAGCCCCATTTCCAGCCAAAACTTCTCAATGAGGCTTTGTTGAACACACAGGCATCCATTAAGATTGTTGAAACAGCTGACTCCCTGGAAAATGTTGCTGCTTTCAGAGCTCTGAACTCTTCTGCCAATTGTACAATGAAGGTGGCTTCAGGTGCTTGCAGTTTCTGCTATTGTACATTAAAGTGTCTGATGATTGACACTTATTGCCCTGCAGTAAAAAGATTTCTTTTAAAAACAAAGTGGAAATGTATCAATACTTTTATTTTAGGAAAGCTTTTCTAATCATTTCATTGTCAATGTAGGGCTCATTGATTCTATATAATGTGAGAGTGGGTTTGGAAGTGCCATAATATAATTAAGGCATGAGGAATCAATGGAAATAATTGAGTACAGGCATTGCTTAGCATAGGAGCACGAGGAGCCATCGGGGACGGGTGACAGGCACAGCTTGACATGGCTGGTATGACAACCCATGGGACATTGGGGGAAGCATATGACATATATTAAAGGTGGGTGGAGCCATGGAGAAGTAGGAAGGGGCTTGCTAGGCATTTGGAGGCAGGTGGGGTGTCACAATAAGCCATGGGGAATGGTGAGGCCTGAATAAGGCAACAAAAGAGCATGGGAGTGGACTAAGAGGTTTTGAGGGGTGAGAACTAAACAACCTCACTTTTTTAAAAATATGATAACTGGAACAAAGTCCCATAGCACCAAAGTGGACCTGTTAGATAGCCCACCTCAACTCCCGGCCAGTCGCTACATTAGAATTCTTTCCGAGGTGAACTGGCCTGATTTTAGCCCTATAGCTTGTGATGAAAATCCTGTCTTTGTGGATACTTTTGCTCATGGCAGGTAGAAGGGTGAAGCCGGACACTTTCATGACTCCTGCCATCCGCCTTGAGGATGAAAGTCCAGGCCACTGTCTCGAATTGCCTAGCACTGGCTTGTCAGGATAAACTGTCCTGGAGCAGGACTTGAAACCACAATCTGCTGATTCAGATGCAAATGTGCTACCAACTCAGCCATGACTGACAACAAGAGTTCAACAAGGCAGATGACAGAGAAGCAAAATTAAATGGAAACAGAACAGATAAGAAGAAGGCATTTACTTGGATGGATGTGTTGGATATACAGAGGTGACAATTTGCCAAGGTGCAAATATGTAGCCTTGATAATGGAGAGAGTTTGGAGCTTGAAGTTCATCATGAAGAAGGACTATGATTCTGTGCTGCCAGAATTGTCTTAGAGGGCTGACTGGGCCAGTACCCAGTTAACAAGGAAATGGAACCAAAGTGGTTTTAAAAACATTTACAATGAAATGAGACTATGTAGAACACATCACCCTTAACAGCCATTCATTCAAAAGGGATTTAAGTATTTCAAAAATTGTCAATATTTGAGAAGTAGGAAGTAGGCCAGCAAACAGAATTATAGTCTTTCACAATCTGTTTGTCCTAAACCACCTTGTAGCTGATGAATTACTTCAGAAATGTAATCACTTTATAATACAGGAAATGTAGCTTTGTGGATGGTAAGATTTCAGACAGAGCAATATGATATCGATGAGATAATCTGCTTTTACTGGTGGTAGTTGAGGGATAAGTAATAGCCAGCACTTTAAAAATTGCCCTGGAGCGTCAGTCAAGGATCTTCAAATTCTCTGAAGCTGGACTTGAATCTTCAGACGAGGTGAAAGTGCTACCACTGAGTCACAGCTGATACCTACATTGAGATGCATGGCAATTGAAATTGTACAGTAGACTCAACAGCCAATACAAACTGCTCCTATGTGTGTAAAGAAAATCTATTTTTTAAAAAGCATACAAGTGATTTTTTTAGTGGGACTACTAACAATAATGTGGCATTAAAACAAATAACTGGGGCAGATTTGACTTAAGTTGTTTAAACCAAGGTTTTATTCACAAGAAAATGAATGAATTTACTTTGTGTGTTTACATGGCACAATTATCAAATTATGTACATTTGTCAATGTAAGTAGAATGACTGCCCTCATACCTCACAATGGAGTTAATCTGTGCACATTTAGGAGAGTTTTAAAACTTAAGGGAAAAAAAGACCAATAGTACTAAGAGTTGAGACCATTTGTAATGTGTTCTTGCTGTTTTAAGAATATCGAACTTTAAATGATACAACATTCAAAATGTTCACTGTCATATAAACAAACACTGCTAATAAAGTCAGCTTACATAGTATTTATAATACTCTTTCAGTTGTTGCACGTTACCTCAATATACAGCAGGGAAAGAATGCACATGACAGAACAAATATTGAGACCCTAAACAACTTGACATTGCACCCTACCACAGTGAAAGGGCTTAAGAAATTCATTTTGGGTGCTACTTCATGTTGCTATGTTACCTCTGGACTAAAACACATTTTAAAAAACAAACAATTAGTAAACACAAAGAAGAGGCTCTCAAATCTAATTCTGTGTCTACGGTTATATACTATTGTGTAACAAAAGTAAAACCTCATCAAACAAAACATGTGCATTGTGTTTGTGAGGGATAAAGTACCATATTCTAAATAACACATTGGCTCTAAAGTATTAGTCGGCTATGGTAAGCAATAAATAATTACATTTGTCCGCTGTGGTTGATTCTGAGAACTCTAAATTTTCCACATTATTCCATCCACTTTTGTTCTTTGAAGAGAATCTGAATTCCTGCAGCATATTTTGAAGATGTTGTTGCCCAGAAGTACACCCAAAATGCTTGATTGCAAGTCTAATTTCTTTCCTTTTGTTCCTTCCTCTAATGGCCTGTTAAGTAGTCCTGTGTGGAATCAGATGCAAAAGAGTCTGCGTCCTCATTATCAGAGTCGTCGCTGCTGTCATCAGCAGCTGGCTCTCCAGTTAGTGCAATACGAGCATAATCATCAGTGTCGATTGATTTGCAGAAATGAATAGCGTACTTCAGCTTTTCCTCTAACACCTGTTTACAGGAATATCTAGGAAGCTTCAGCAAAAAGAAACAAGTGTATGATTCAGGAAGGAAGTGGTCTGGAGGGTTGTACTTGTCCAGCACCTGCCATAAATAGTGAAAGATAAAGCCAATGTTAACCATCAAATCAAACCAGCACTGTGGGCAGATTTCATGCTCTCCTGCCAGCAGGTTTACAACCAGCAGGGGAGCCCATAAAATTCTGCCCTCCAGCCCCCTTGTCTGCGCTAATCTCTTTGCAATTTTACCAAGGAAGAGGCAAAGCCCAGGCCAACCAGCCTGCCCAACTAAGGCGAATTTTTTTTTGTTGGGGAGGGAGCTGCTGACTCTGCTCAAGCCTCAGATGGGGCACATCCATTTGCAATCTCCTTTCAGTATTGCAACCTGCCATAAGATAGGCCTGGGCCTATTACCTACTCGCACCCCATCTGTCCACAAGCCCAACATGCCTCACCTCCCCTCCCCCCTCCTCTTCCCATTGTGCCTGAAGACTTACATGCTTAACTGGTCCTGAACCCCAGGAGTTAGTCCTGTCCACTGCGGCTTCTGGTAAGGCTGGGAGCTGCCTGTTCCCAACTACTAGATCACAAGACTATATGAAATAGGAGTAGGCCATTCAGCCCTTCAAGACTGCTGATCCAATATTCTTCACATCCACGTCCCTGCATAAAGAGTGGCCGACAGCTCTCTGGGGCAGGACCTCCCCTCAAGTGAGATACAGAACCCCCCAGCTCCAGACAGTTAAATCTCCTTGGAGTGTCAAACTAATGCATGGTGGCCAGTATTGGCAGGAAGCAGTTCCCACCAACCCTTTGGGCAATAGGCTGGGGAAACTTGCCTTCCCAAGAATCCTGACCCCTATTCCCAACAAATTGTCCTATCTGCAGACATTCAGGACTTGATTTCTCCCTGTTTTCTCCTCTTCATTATCTTTGCATCAAACAGAAGATACATGTTGAGGCACATCTGCACAAGGACCAGCAGTCCTCCACCAATGTCAGTTATTCTTCATGAGAGCCTGACCCATGACTGTTTGTGCAGGCGGAATTACAGCCAAGGTTATTTTGTCAGAAATACATGCATACATTTTCAGCGAGTTATTCCTCTAGCAATCTCAGCATCTAATCACTTCACAGTCTTGCGAGTAAAGCAAAATACCTTTGCTAGATTATTGCAGGCATTTCTCACTCCAAGTAAAGGAAGTTAAAAGTTGCAGAAAGAAAGTGGGTAAATTATTTGGATATACACATTTCTATTAACACTCTCTCAAATTCTTGGACTACTTCACTGTCATACACTGTCAAACTTCAACAGGCTTTCAAAGCTTTAGTCAGGGAACATTTCAGGAAGTGACCATAATTTCCTAAGTTTTATGTTACTAATGGATAAGGGATAAGAGTAGCCCTCAGGTAAAAGTACTAAACTGGGGGAAGGCTAACTATGGCAATGTTAGGGGAATGTGGAATGAGGACTGCTATTTGAGGCTAAATCCACATCTGTCATATGGGAATCTTTTAAAAACCAGTTGTTTAGGGTTCAGGACCAACAAGCTCTTGTGAAAGGGAAGAATAAGGATGGCAAGATTCAGAAACCTTGGATGATGACAGAAATTAAGAGCTTAGTCAGAAAAAAACTGAAGATAGGCAGAGCCCTTGAAGAATATAAAGAAAACAGGTAAGAAATTAAACAAGGAGTTAGGAGGGCTAAAGGGGGCCATGAAACGTCCTTGAAAAACATCATTAAGAAAATACCACAGTGTTTTATATGTATATAAGGAGCAAGAGGGTAGCTAGGTCCAGTCAAGGGCAAAGGAGGGAATTTATGCATGGTGTTAGAGGAAGTAGACAAGGTCCTTAACGAATACTTTGCACAGCATTAACAAAAGAGAAGGACATGGTGAATGGGGAGTCTAGAGAGGGGTACATTGATTTTCTAAGGCATGTCAACATAAAGAATGGTGGTATTGGGAGGTTTGAAAAGTATTAAGGTAGACAAGTCACCAGGACCTGATGGTATCCATCCCAAAATGCCTAGGGAGGCGAGGGAAGAAATTGCTGAGGCCTTGTATGAAATCTTTGGATCCCCTTTAGTCACAGGAGAGGTCCCAGAGGAGTAGAGAATAGCCAATGTAGTTCCTTTGTTCAAGAAGGTCAATGGGGATAATCCGGGAATTACAGGCCGCTGAACCTATGTCCGTGGTGACTGAAAAAGAAGCTTGTACTGTCAGCCGAGCCACAATTGTCATTGAAATAGGAAGTTTGAGCATCTCTAGGCCACCATCCAATTGCCTCATTATTGTACGTTTATCTATTGGCAATACCTGAATAACAAAATCCCGTCCCCTGAAGTCCGCAATTGTTCTAGGCAATCGTGTGCGTCCCCACACAAACCGCAGAAAAAGGGAGCGTTCAGTATTGGAAAAGGATTCCATCACTTCCCAGAACCACTGGATTAATGAAGCATTTGGTTCTATTCCTTTATATGTGGCGACAGACTTTAAAAGATGAAGTGGTATATCAGGACTCCCACATACCTGCAATGATACAATGAATGGGATACTTCTGTCAGTTCATATCAAACCTTTTCCTTAGCTTAAACACTACATTGGCATTTTATGACTAATTCCAAAAAGTTTAATTTTTAAAAAAACTCTTACTACAAACATAAAACTCAAACACTGTATCTGGAGAAGATTCAGGGAGAAAATTTCCAGCAGTAACTGGAACTTCAAACAGTTTCCATTAGAGACCACGATGTATGTTTCTGCAAAACAATTCCAATTTCTCTCATGGCAACTAACAAGGGATGAACACATTCAGTTAGATGTTCCAGCCCTTCATTTAAAAAAAAAGGTGGTGGGGTTAGTATGCCCACTGTCCTCCTGCTGCCATGTCACCTTGCCTGCAGCAGGATTGGGTGGCAGGTGTCCTTCTGCCCAGGGCCCAACTGAGCCACTTAAGTGGTTATTTAAGGGACTCTTCCTGCCTGCAGGGCAGTTGGGTGAGGGATCTCTACTCCATGGGAAGATTGCCAGGCAAACCCTGTCAAATTGGGTAATTCTGTGGGGGAAGGTTTGTCTTCATGGCCACTCTTCGAGTCAAAGAGATGCCCCTTCTATCAATGACCTATCTCCTGCAACCTTCTCTTGCAAATCCCAGCCTTCACACCTTTTGTCACACCTTGCAAGACAGGACTTGGTGACCGCTATCCCCACTTGTTTGAGATTCCGCACATCCATCGATGTGGGTTCCTTCTCCAGGTGCAGACCCAGCAGCAGCCTCTGCTCCCAATGGTACTGGTTAAGGCTGCTGAACTATCAGACAGCTCTTGGGAGTAGGTGGTCACACTTATCAAGTGGCATGAGTTCCTGACAAGATGTAGCCCCTAGTTCCTGCTGACAGCAGTGAATTCATTCCTCACTCTTTGGCTTGGCAGTGTGGCCACTGTTACTACGATTAAATACAACTGATTATATTGATCACAAATCGAGTAATCATCATTTAAACAGAAAGGCTGGGTGAATTAGATCAAACGTTGCCCAAATCCATTCATGAAACAAAGACCTGGCACAAGATACATAAATACAAGTTAAAGTCACCACAGTCCCAGCGAACCCTAAAGCTGCTCTCTCAGTGATCGCTTGTGGTGGTTTACCTAAGAGTTACCATGTTTCAGCGATAGAAAGGATTGAGAAGGAGGGACTTCCATGGGGTTCAGTTAACCGGACAGCTGTTTTGCAATTCAGAGTGGCACCAACAAAGTGGATTCAGCTCCTGGACTGGCCAAGGTAACCATTCTCAATCTCATTCCTTGCCTGAGGCAAGATGAGCCTCAGGTTATACCACCACCAATCATCCCTCACTAATGAGAGAGCTGCCCGATGACTTGCTGGAACTGTGGTGATTTTTTAAAAAACTTTTGGTAATGGTTTTGAAATTTGTTCACGTCAGAAGTGCTAGCATCGACTAGGTACGCACAGGAAAAAAATATCCCTGTACCTGAATGGATAGGCTTAACGCATACCCAACTTTGGATCTGAGGCATTAGGCCTTATTTAAATAAGACTGCGATTATGTGGATGATGGGTGGTTATCTTTATGAACCTTGCACATGAACTGACATGGGGTTCCAGACAACTGTATTGATGTGAATGATGTAGGCAGGAGGCAAGGAAGTGGATTGTGAAGGAGAGGGATGAAGGAATCACTAGTGAGAGAAATCCGACTAGGAGGAAAGAAGCAATTGGGCAGGAGGCAAACACATTTTGACAATGGATCTAGGTAATGCAGTGTTTCAAGAGTTGTCCATTCAATTAAATTTTTCTTTTAAAAATGTAAGACAAGAAACAGGAACAGCAGTATGCCATTCGGCCCCTCAAACCTGCCTCAACATTGACAAAAATCATGGCTTCACCTCCATTTCCTTCTGCTTCCAGCTAATACAAACTGGAAACTAGTTGCCCACACCTGAAAATACAACATCTAACCACATAAAGCATATAATTTAGAAACCACATTAAACTTTCAAATACATTCCCAACCCGCCTGAGGGGAAATAGTTTGGCATTAATTCAAAATCAATGCTATTTAAAAATTAATTCTCAACAATTAATGGTTTAAAATAAAGCAATGACATCTCTTTTATTTAAGCTAAACATACAATTAAGAATTTTCAGTTTAGAATCTGTCAGAAGGAATGACATACCATTGTTTCCAGTTCATAGCCAGTGAAGAGAGAAAGAAGAGGTACAGGGACAACTCGAGCCATCCCCTCCCGTACAGCAGCGACCTGCTCATCAAATTCATGCAGCCTGTGACAAACAAAGTACACCAAACAAGAAAAGGCATTTTTAGAAAGTCTTGCATTTAAATAGCATTTTTCACAACCACGAAAAACATCTCCAAGCCTTTCTTTTTGAGTGGCAGCTTATTTGAGGACAGCAACTCCCACAAACAGCTTCGTATTAATGACCAGTTAAACTGTGATGTTATCTGAGGGATAAACATTTTGGCCAGGACACCAAAGATAACTCCAAAATGATAGCAATGCATCTCTTACATCAACCCAAGCAGGCTCATAAGGCCTCAGTTTAAAGCTTACCTGAAATATGACACCTCTGACAGTGTAGCTCTCCCTCATAATTGCACTGGAGTGTCAGTCTTAATTTTTGTGCTCAAGCACTTAACTGGGACTGGAATGTGAAATCTTGTACCATGCAGTTGACAGCATTAGTTTTACTAAAACTGATTTTTAAACGTAGCTTTTCAAAACTTAAACTAATACAATAGCAACACCTTATGACGCAGTGATATGCGTGACAATAGGAACTGTAGCTGGACAAGTCTTTGCAAAATAGGCCTATGAAAAGGGAACGCTACAAAATGATTCACTTTACCTATAGTTTATGGCCAGCCTAACATACTCTGCCCTGTTCTCCAATACGATATGAGTGTGCTTGGAGCTCAGCTGAATATCTTGACCACTGGCACTTGGCACGGTGAACGGCAAAGACATGGCCTCGAACTCCTCAGCTGTGGCTTCATTATCTCTGATGTACATAAGCCCAGGAATAAAGTCTTTGTCAACCTAAGAGTAAGAACATGGGATAAATAATAGGTATTTTCATCAAATATACCTAGACCATTAAAACAACTTTTCTTTGATGTAAATAACAAAAAAAAAGTAATTTCATTTTAGCCAAAATCGACACTGAGTCAAAGAAAGTATTATTTGGAGAGGTTGGTCAAATATATAAGGATTCCAAAAAGGCTTGAAAAGGAAGACAGGTGATGAGAAGACAGATTTAGGAAGGGAATTCAAGAACTTAGGACTAAGATGAATGACAACAATTACCAATTATGTGAGAAAGTAGTGGGGGGCGAGTAAACGGTTTCAACACAAAGCCAGAATCATCTCGATGCCTGCTAGACTGGTGAAGTTAAAGCGATGGGGATGACCACAGAAATTGAGGCATTTAAACACTGCATGACCTATAAATGAGGGGTCCAGGAGCCAATATAGGAACAGTGTGCAGGACTTGTGATAGGATAGAATATTGGCAGCAGAGTTTGAGACAAGTTGAGGTTTAAGGAGGGTGCAGTACAGAAGGCCAGCCAGGAGGGAACTGGAGATGGAGAAGCCAGAGATGAGGGTTTCAGCAGGAGGGTTTCAATGTGTGGCAGAGATGGGCAATGTTGTGGAAGCAGGCAATCTCTACTTTGGGAGAAGATATCGAGCTCAGGTCAGGTCAAAAAGATGCTGAAGTCAAATAGCCTTGGCTAACCAAAAGACAGTGGCAAAGCTACAGAGTCATGATCAGTTAAGGTGATACCAGTCTTTTCAAAGTTTATATGGAGGAATTTGCAGCTCATACAGAATTGCATGCCAGAAATGTAAACATAATTTGATTGTTTGTAATGTACTGACAATGCTGCTGCAGACGTCAATGATGCATTACAATTATGAAGTTTATAAGATTGTAATGTCCTGGAACTGTCTTTAACAGAAGGTGAAATGTAGGAGATCATGTGACCCCACCATCAATGCTGCCTAGCCAGCAACGCCCGCATCCCGTGAATGAATTTTTTAAAAAAATTCTGAAGTTAGCTTGACCATATGGGTAGTGACAGTTAGACATTAAAGGAAGTCCAGATTGGTTTACTGGAATGAAGATACAAGATGGTTAATGCTCAGAGACAGTAGCAGCAGCCTGTGTACTTACAGTGGATAGACTTTGTCTCCAAAGTTCTAGAAGAAGAATTCTGTACAATCCAAGGTGGAGAACAGAAAAAAAAACATGATGGCTGTAACAGCTGCTCCTTTTGAGCTATTTTCAGTGTTGGAGCTCATTTCCTTGAATTTTAGGAGCAGTAATTACTGTTTCATAAACTGTTGCATTGTTTTGGAACTTTGGGGGAAAAGGAAAGATCAAAACAACAGCATTTTAAAAAGGAGGAAGACAGACAAAGGGCAGTGACCACACAGGCAATGATTCAAATGGGACAAGAAACCTACACTGCTGTCTGCCCAGCAGTAACCTGCACAGCTGCTGCCTTTGTTGTCTGTTTTCTGAACATCGGAGTTTGTTCTAAGAAAATAAACAAACGGCAAAATTCACAACTGACCTTGGAGGAACTTGCGTGTGGGAACTCACAGCAGGGGAGCAGCTAAGTGGCTTTTTAAAGTGTAACCTTACTGGTTTTCTTTTTCAAATCTACAGTACAGTGGGGCTTTTGGTTGGATTACATGCTGTCATTGAGATCTGTCTATTGGATTAAAATGTAAAAATATAGATACTAATCTAGCCTGCAGCAGTGTTATTAGAGCAGTAAGAATGTGTGGAGGCTGATATACTTACAACATTTAAAAGGCACCTGAATGGTTATATGAATCGAAGGGTTTAGACGGAAATGGGCCAAATGCTGGCAAATGGTACTAGAGATTTATTCAGGATATCTGGTTGGCAAGGACAAGTTGGACCAAAGGGTCTGTTGCCGGGCTGTATATTTCTATGACTCTAAGTGGGACAAATTTAAGATTTAAACACTTGTGCAGATTTGGTTCCAAGGTGAAGTCTCGAAGACAGCTGGATACATTGCTGACATGATTCATATTGTCACAGAAAGTGGGTGAGGGTCCTCAACATAAAATTTGCATCAGCATTAACAAAGGAGAAGGACATGGTGGAGTCTTGTTCGTATTGAAGGGCACATCAATATAAAAAACATGGTGTTGGGTGTTTTGAAAAGCATTAAAAAGGTGGAGAAATCATGGAAACAGATTTTGAGAAGGTAAGGATTTGCTAAGCTCTGGGAAAGAACAACTAGGGACCAAACGGATCAGAGACAACAGAATGCCCAGATTGAATGAGCAAACTCGTGAGGAGTTAAAATGAGGCTGAAAAAGAGGATTTCCAACAATATCTTCATGGTGGAGGACAGTTCCAGGTTAGAATTACCAGGCTGAAAGAGTGTTACATGTCCTTGATTTATTTCAGTTAGGTTACAAATTCTGTTCTGTAGGTTACAATATAAGTTGCCTACTAAAGCAATGTTCAGTCAATAGTGCATTAATCTTTTACAGTAAAGGTCTTATAATATGTAATCTGTCACATTACCCTTTCTGCTATTAACTGGAAGTTCAAATTGCCCTTTTTAAAAAGCTATCAGTATCTTCGGGGCTCATTAGAAATGACGGCAGTGGAGGAAAGACCTTTGGGTGACAATTCAGAAACAGGAAGAGAAGTCATTGCTGAGAAGCTCTGGATGCAATTAGATAATAAGAGTGAAACCAAGTGAGGCCAGTCCACTGAGCTACACAATAGAGGCGAGCATTACAGGATGGTGGTGTAGTATGCTTTAGTACAGTCTGCAGGTGAGATCAAGGTGGATGAGCAGAGACGATGCACCATAATCACAGACATAAAAGATGTCATTGGTTACTTTGATTAGTGTTCCGCTGCTATGACAGGAGCAGAAGCTGGACTGGAGAGACTCAAGCACATTGTACAGAAAGGATTTTGTAGAAGAAAGAGGATTTAGAAACAAGGTTGCCAAAAACAGACGGGTCAATGGTTGTTTGCATGGGAATAGGAATTATTGATTTATAATGTTTATATACAACAAAGTTAGAATATTCTAACTCCAGACAAAAATAGAGTACTTAAAATGTGTTTGTTTATAACAAATGCATAAAGACATAGGCAGAAATGTCAGAAATTACCTCACTCAAGTCAGCAATTGTTAGATTCATTCCTGCCAGTTGTTTCCACACTGGTTCAGCCAAATTGAGACTCAGAGGACTGCCTGTACGTATAGCAATGCCTAACAGTACACCTATAAGTGAGAACAAAAAATGGAAAGTTCCAGGATAATGTAATGTTAAAAGCATGAATAGATCCTAATTATTCCATTCTGACTCTCATGGACAATACAGCAACAAATTTTGGATAGTACCTTGCTTTGACTGCACTCTGCAAAATTTACCACTCACTTTCTGGATGGTCATTAAAGTTTAAAATAAAATTAAGAATTTTGATCTTGCATAAATTACATGTCTTTAGTTCTCAAAAGAGATTTATTTTCTACAATATTTCTAACTTTATTCTTCCAGCGTGATGGAGTCAGATCCAATCCAACACCGTCAACATCCAACATCTTCTACATGTAGGAGATAGTAAGGACTGCAGATGCTGGACGTCAGAGTCGATAAAATATGTGGAGCTGGAGGAGCACAACAGGTCAGACAGCATCTGAGGTGCAGGCAAGTTGAATTTTTGGGTCGGGATCCTTCATCGGGGCTGATGTGGGGGAAAGGGAGTGCAGAAATAAATGGGGGAGGGTGGGGCTGGAGAAAGGTAGGTGGGATGGTGATAGGTGGACGCAGGTAAGAGGTTTTGAGATTGGTCAATGGAAAAAGAGTGGGGCAGATAGGTGTTAAGAGAGATGGACAGGTTGTGTCAGGTCAAAGAGGCAGGGATGAGGGGGACGGCTGGACATTGAATGAGGCTGGGGGTAGGGAGATTTTGAAGCTGATGAACTCTATGTTGAGGCCATTGGGCTGTAAGCTCCCAAGGTGGAATATAAAGGTGTTATTCCTCCAGTTTACGGGTGGCCTCGTTGTGACAGTGAAGGTGACCCAGAATGGACATGTCGCCAAGGGAGTGGGAGGGGGAGCTGAAATGGCTGGCAAGAAGGTGGTGTTGACTGGAGCGTACAGAGTGCAGATGCTCCGTGAATTGGTCACCGAGTCTGCGCTTGGCCTCTCCCATATAGAGGAGACCGCCATCAGGAGCGATGGATGCAATAGACCGGGTTAGAAGATGTGATTCTCTGGTGAATCTCTGTCAGATTTGGAATGACTGTTTGGGGCCTTGGACAGAGGATCCATCCCAGAATACTGAGGCAGGAAATAGCTGGGATCTTGTATGAAATTTTTGTATTCTCTTTATCCACAGGAGAGGTTCCAGTGGACTGGAGAACAGCCAGCATTGTTCCTTTCAGGGTAACAGGGATAATCCGAAAAATTACAGGCCAGTGAGCCTTACATCCATTGTAGAAAAATTACTGGAGAAGATTCTTAAGGACAGGATTTACTCACATTTGGAAAAATTTGGATTTATAGGCAGTATTGAGTGAGTTTTTTTTAAAGTAGTAACAAAGATAATTGATGAGGGCAGTGTAGCAGTTCTCTGTATGGACTTTAGCAAGGCCTTTGACAAGTTCCCTCACAGCAGGCTGATACAAAAACGTGAAGTTACATGGATGGTAAACTGCAAACAGACCTGGTTTAATTATAGAAGACACAGGGTAGCAGCGGAAGGGTGTTTTTCTGACTGGAGATCTGTGACCGGTGGTGCTCTGCAGAGATCAGAGCTGGGACCCTGTTGTTTGTAATATATATGGTACATAAAATGATTTGAAGGAGAATGTAGATAGCCTGATTACGATGTTTGCAGATCACACAAAGATCAGGGGTAGCTGCAGATAGTGAGGATTTTTCCAGAAGATACAACAGGATAAAGAAATGCTGGAGACTTGGCCAGAGAAATGGCAGATGGAGTTTAATCCAGACAGATGCAAGGTGATGCATTTTAGAAGGTCTAGTGCAGGAGGGGAAAAAAACAGAACCCTTAGTTGCATCAACATACAGAGAGATCTAGGCTTAAAGGCCCACAGCTCCCTGAAAGTGGCAATATAATGGATAATGTGGTCGAGGTGGCATATGGCATACTTGCCTTGCATGGAGTATAAAAATTGGCAAGTTACGATGCAGTTGTTTAGAACTTTGGTTAGGCCACATTCGGAATACAGTCTGGGTCGCCGTACTAACGGAAGGATGTGGAGGCTTCGAAGAGGGTACAGGAACAATTCACAAGGACCTGGTTTGGAGGGTATCAGCTATGAAGAGATTGGACAAACTTGCTCGTTTTCACTCAAACTTCAAAGGATGAGGGGTGATCTCTTTACAAAATTATGAGGGGCACGGATAGTCACAAGGTCTTTTTTCCAGAGTAGAAATGTCAATTACTAGGCAACATAGGTTCAAGGTAAAAGGGGGAAATATTCAAAGGCGATGTGAGAGGCAAGTTTATTTCTTACTCACAGGGTGGTAAGTGCTTGGAATGCACTGCCAGAGGTGGTAGGGCAGGTGGATAAAATAGTAATATTTAAGAGGCATCTTGACAGATAGATGAATAGGCAGGCAATACTGGACGACAGATCACATAAAGGCAAAAGATTTTTAGTTTAGACAGGCAATATGTTTTGGCACAGTCTTGGGCCGAAGGATCTATTCCTGCGCTGTACTGTTCTCTATCTCCAGTTGAAATCGTGAAACTCAACATGCATCTTTTCTGGGCTGCATAACCTTACATCACAATGGATGGTGTATTTATTCATTAACTGATTAAGGAAGCTTACTTTTTGAATTAACACACAAAGTGCAAACCTCAAGACACATTAATAGCCCACATACCTAGAAATCTGAACATGTTCATGTGCAATTGCGATTTGGCAGCTGGATTTAATAGAAAGCAGTCCCGGTTGGCTCCAGATTCATCCCTTCCATTTGGGGTAACA
This sequence comes from Ginglymostoma cirratum, assembly GCA_024137785.1. Lineage (NCBI taxonomy): Eukaryota > Metazoa > Chordata > Chondrichthyes > Orectolobiformes > Ginglymostomatidae > Ginglymostoma > Ginglymostoma cirratum. Next base: position 43,007,639 of record JAHRHZ010000263.1, read on the forward strand.
ATCAACAATGGTGTCAAACCATTTTGAAGCTCTTCACACATCTCTGCAATCGATTCACTGTAGCCTCCACCACAATCATCCACTGATTCGCCTGACAAAGAAACAAGTTTCAATCAGATAAACGTTCCTCAGCAATTAAGATGCAAAATTTTTACAGCATTGTATAAATTGCATATGCTAATGAGTGCCAACCATGACAAAGAATAAAGAACATTGTTAAAATTTACAAAAGAGTAAATATAATTGATAATAAGTAGAATTCTGACACCGGTTTTGGCAAACTGATGTATCAATTAACTCCCTAACCATTTCAGGTTGTGATTCTTGATGTAGCATTGAATCACAGGCCAAGAAATTGCCAGGGTTGACCTAGCTTAGCAACTGGCAGCGAAAAATGTCGTCAATCATCTTGGACTGCAGAAGAGGTGGAGGGACATGTCAAGCAATTACAAACACTTAATGAATTCAATCACTAAACTCAAAAACATATGGTGAATGTCCACATGTGGATATTAGGTATGGTCAAGATTAGGTTTGCACGTAATGCTTTCCAGTAAAATGCTGACCACATTCACAATGAGTGCTCACATATGGAAAATAGACCCCTAGGTAAAGTATCAGTTTCCAAGGAAATCTTAAACAACATATGCCACACTTTGAGGTTGGGGGGAGCAGGAGTTACTGACTTTATCTTCAGCCTTGGGCGACTGTCTGTGTGGAGTTTGCACATTCTCCCAGTGTCTGCGTGGGTTTCCTCCGGTGCTCCGGTTTCCTCCCACAGTCCAAAGGTGAGCAGGGTAGGTGGATTGGCTATGCTAAATTGTCATTAGTACCCAGGGATGTTTAGGTTAGCTGGGTTAGACATGTGAAATGCAGGGGTAGGGGAATGGGTCTGGGTGGGATACTCTTCAGAGGGGCGGTGTGGACTTGTTGGGCCAAAATGGCCTGCTTCCACTCTGTAGGGATTCTATGATTCTTGAGTATCAGAAGAAATGATGTTAGAATCCACTTCTGGGGCTCTCACTGAGCTGGAAGTTGGCTTCTGATTAAAATAAACATCAGGGAGAAAAATAAATTTTTATCTCCTCCCCCTACTCGTGGCCCACACACAAAAAAAGAAACAAAACAAAGGTTAGTTGCATAACTAAACATACCAACAAACTTGACTTTCCAGACTCGGTGAGGGAGCAACAAGCTATCGGGACTGAGCGAACTCATCTTAGCACACATCTGACCAAAAACAGACTTCGTGCCATCAGGACCTGCCAAACCTCCTTTACTTCTGGAACGTTTGACCTGAAGGAAAAGATCAATCTTAATCATCAATGCCAAAACCAGGTTGAAAAGCAAAAGCAGCGACGTATTTCAAAAGCCATGACAGAAATTCAAATATCAGGTGGTGATCAGACCACGAGTATCCAGTTCCACCCTGTACACATTCGCTGCCTTTGCTCAAAGCTTTGTCACTAAGATTGATTTCTGAAATCTTCTCGTCATTCACCTCCACCCTTCAGAAAGACTAAATGAGGTCTATGCCCACATCCACGCAGGTATGGCCCCAATAAACAGTGCTGGCTCCCTGTGGGAGTTCAAGGCTCTTCCACCTCACTGCATCTAATATGGAAAAAACTTCTTCAGCCTCAGGTAACAACTGGCACTTCTGGGACATGGTGTGACTGGTTGTTCCCACATCTCAAAAGATAACCTTCCAGCTAAAATATTCCTGTCTTCTAAACTCCTGTTGATGTGGCCAGGTAAGGCTTCTGAAGGGATCAAGACACAGACTTGAGAAATTTTAAACCTAGGGATTGTGAGCAACCACAGCAGAAATGCCTAAGCGGGATTCAGTGCAACGTAGGATATATGTGGCAGAAGGATTGAGGTGAGTGTGTTAAGCTAATAACTGGTTGCTGAGAAAGGACTGAGATGTTATCCAAAATGATACTGGAGTAGGAAGTGCTTTGGCATGGACAGGTTGGGCCAAAACGCCTGTTTCTATGCTGTAAGTCTCTGTTACTGTAAGCAGTGAAGACCAAGGACCAACAGTGTTTCATGTGGTTCAGTTAAGTCCAGCAAATACCTAAAAACAGTTGAATATCAGACAATGTCGAAGTTGCAGCCTATAGACTTGACAGATTAAAGAAAAAACCTCCTTAAACCCAACATTACCTCAGTATTACTTGACTTTTTTTCCCAGAAGAACTTTTTCAATGGTGAATTAGCATGGATTAATCTATGCAACAGTATTACAATGAGATTATAAACAAACAATCAGCAGAACACAATATATTTCACAGAAGAGAAAACTTTAAAAATTATTCTTTAATAGGCAAATCATTCCAAAGCCTCCATTTATTCTCATCTTCACTTTTATTGCAACCTATATATTCCTCTGTTTCATTATTTTTACTCTGAACTCTCTGCTTTTGCACTTCAACTACATTGACCATCACCTTACATTTTCTTACTTTTTAATAAATCCAGTCATACCCAGTTGTCTTTTCCTACAACTATCATAACCCAGGTCCTCAAAACTGAGAAGCTCCTCTATTAACTTCTCTGCTAACAGTCTTCACTGCATCTTACGACCTACAAGCTTTCTACCTATTTTTGCTTCTTGTTAAGTCTCCAACTTTCAGCAACTTTAGCAATATCCTGTGCTATGGTGTTGCCCTATACCAGAGGTCATGTCTCTTTGCTAGGTTTCTTCATTCAAATCATTCTTTAATACAATTAAAATCTGAGCATCTTACTGAAATGGACTCCTGAAACAACATTTCCAAAATTCAAGAGCAAAAGTCTGCCCTCAGGACAAAATGCAAGGAAAGAATCAGCTGTAAAACCAGAACTACATCTTAACTCATTCAAAAACAAAGCGTTCTTCTTTGATAAAATGCTATCTGGCCACCAAGTTTGAAATTTAAATGGAGAGCCCAATATTACTTATTCAAAGCGAGAAAGGAGTCCTGTTAAATTTAATTACATGCATTGCCTAAACAATTGGCTTGGGGAACCTCAAGATACAAATATTTAAATATGTAATATTTAACAATAGCTGGTAAAAAGGCCAAGGTTCCAGTTTTAAAAGATTTACTGGGATTTTGCTGCACAATTGTACCTGAATTCTGTTAAGCTCCACAACAGGCCCATGCTGTCGATCTCGGACCATCGTCGCTTGGACTACCTTGCGAAAAGCAGCTTCCTGCAATATAACGTTGAAGTTGTTAGCACAGTGCCAGGTGAACCGCTCAGGTAACTGTGCTTATAAGACCATAAGACATATGAGCAGAAATGGGGGAGGCGACGGCCTAGTGGTATTATCGCTGAACTGTTAATCCAGAGACCAGACAACATTCTGGGGACCCAGGTTTGAATCCCGCCACAGCAGATGGTGGAATTTGAATTCAATAAAATATCTGGAATTAAGACTCTAACGACGACCGCAAATCCATTGCCGATTGTTGGAAAAACCCATCTGATTCACTAATGTCCCTACGGGGAGGAAACTGCCATCCTTACCTGGTCTGGCCTACATGTGACTCCAGATCCAGGGCAATGTGGTTGACTCTTAACTGCCCTCTGGGCAATTAAGGATGGGCAGTAAATGCTGCCTAGCCAGTGATGCCCTCATCCCGTGAATGAATCAAAAAGTTGTATTTGCCTTTCTAACTACCGACTCAACCTGCAAGTTTGCCTTAAGGGAATCCTGGACCAGGACTCCCAAGTCGCTTTGCATGTCAGATTTCTGAATTTTCTCCCCATTTAGAAAATAGTCCATGCCTCTGTTCTTCCTAGCAAAGTGCATGACCTCGCACTTTCCCACATTGTATTCCACCTGCCACTTCTTTGCCCACTCTCCTCACCTGTCTAAATCCTTCTGCAGCCTCCCCGACTCCTCAGTACTACTTGCCTGTCCACTTCTTTGTAAAATCTGCAAATGTAGCCAGAATGCCCTCAGTTCCTTCATCTGGATCATTAATATATAAAGTGAAAAGTTGTGGTCCCAACACTGACCCTTATGGAACACCACTTGTCACCAGCTGCCATCCTGAGAAAGACCCTTTTAATCCCACTCTCTGCTTTCTGCCAAACAGCCAGTCTTCTATCCATGCTAGCAGCTTGCCTCTAACAACATGGGCCCTTATCTTACTCAGCATCCTCCTATGCGGTACCTTGTCAAAGGCCTTCTGGAAATCCAAGTAGGTAACATCCATTGGCTCTCCAATGAAACCTGCTCATTACTTCCTCAAAGAATTCCAACCGATTTCTCAGGCATGACCTCCCCTTGCTGAAACCATGCTGACTTTGCCCTATTTTACCATGCACTTCCAAGTATTCAGAACTCTCATCCTTCACAGTGGACTTAAAAATCTTACCAACGACTGAGTCAGGCTTGTAATTTCCTGTCTTTTGCCTCACTCCCTCACTCTGGGGGCGGGGGGGGTGGTGAAATTACATTAGCAACTTTTCCATCCTCTGGGACCCTCCCTGTCTCCAGTGATTCCTGAAAGATTACCACCGACACCTCCACAATCTCTTCAGCCATCTCCTTCAGAACTCTCAGCTGTAGTCCATCTGGTCCAGGTGACTTATCCACCTTCAAGTTTTTCAGTTTTTTCTAGCACCTTCTCCCTGGTGTATGGCCACCAGACTCACCTGCGCCTGACTCTCGAATTTTTGGGATGTTACTCGTATCCTCCCCTGTGAAGACTGACGCAAAGTACTTGGTCAATTCCTTCATCATTTCTTTTCTCCCTATTACTACTTCTCCAGTGTCATTTTCCAGCAGCCCAATGTCCACTTTTGCCTTTCTTTTGCCTTTTATATATCTGAAGAAACTATTGCAATCTTCTTTTATATTACCAGCTAGCTTACCCTTACATTTAATCTTCTCCCTCATTTCTTTTCTCGTTGTCCTCTATTGGTCTTTGTGGGCTTCCCAATCCACTGGCTTCCCACTGCCCTTTGCCACATTTAATGCTGTCTCTTTTGCTGTTATGGTGTCCCTGACTTTCCTAGTCAGCCATGGTTGCCTCTCTTTAATATGCTTCTTTTTCCTAGGGATGAATTTTTGCTATGTTTCCCAAATTACTCCCACAAAGTCCTACCATTGCTGTTTCACTGTCTTTCCCACTAGGCTTCTCTCCCAGTCAATTCTGGTCAACTCCCTTCTCATGCCTTGTAGATGCCTTTATTCGACGGTAATACCATCAGATCTGATTTGCTTAGTCAAATATAACTTAAAAATTGTTCAAACCAAAATTACAACGCTTAAGTACAAAAGGATATGTTTCACTTACTATCCCTGAAATGGTCAGCTTTGAATTCTATTTCCTGCTCCTTCCCCATATCCTTATGTTCTTTTCAAATTTTATCCCAGTTTTGTTTTAAACAATGCTGTGGTCACTGTCACCATACAACTTATAGTGAAGTATACCAAGTTCTAACAATCTTCTACGAAGGTTTCTGCTAATTTTTCCCTCTTTGATCTTCAAAACAAAAACAGGATTGAATGATTTTTGATTTGTAGAAACATTTTTTGACAAACTGGCCTCAACAACATTTCTTCTGCAGGATAACCTGCTTAATTTTTCTATAAATGCCATTATTATGCCATTAACATTTCAAGAAATAAACTTGCCTGTGGTTTCTGCTTTTGTTGTAACTAACGTTGATTCAAACATTGCAAACGCAAGATGGAGCTGCTGGTGAACCCTCCGTACACGCTCTATTATTTTACAATATGTGAAACTTTTGACAGAGAAGACTATTCCCAAAAGCTAAGCCCACTGTCAAAACAGAGTCTTACCTTGCCCTGTGATATTAGTATTCCACGTAAAGTATCAAGTCCAACTGAAGGGCCTTGCCCAGTTTCATCAAGTCGACCTTCCAAATCAAACATTGGAATACAGGGACAGAAGAGTTCAGAGATATGGTGTAGTAGTAACAGTCTATTCCGCAATGAGATTATTGGGATTTCCTGGAGGTAGTTGTATTCCATTGGAATCTTAAATAATTAAGAAACACACACAGCTTTAAAAAATTTACTTTAAAAGACGTTAATTGCAATTAAAAGTTGCTAACACTGTTTGGCTCTCAAGGGGACAGCAATGAAAGTTAATTACTTTCCAATCACTAACGCATGCTGCTGTCAACTTAACTTACAAGAACATTTGGAATTAACCACTGATATTATTAACTAACCTGTGATGGGAGCTTTCCTGCATTGGCAGGTTTGCTGGTTGACCATGCCAAAGTGTGGGCTGAACCACATGCAACACGATTAATCTTTTTCCCTTGCAGTGCAGTTACCAAGCGTGGCCGCTGGATGGCATTAGTCGTCCCGTCTCCGAGCTGCCCTTCATCATTGTCTCCCCATGTATAAACTTCTCCTTGTTAGGAATGGAAAAATGAAAATGTAATATAGAATCATGGAGTCATACAGGATGGAAACAGACCCTACAGTCCAAGCCAAACATAATCTCGAACTAAATTAGTCCTACGTGCCTGCTAGTGGCCCATATCCCTCCAATCCTTTCCTATTCATGTACTTATCCAAATGTCTTTTAAACGTTATAACTGTACACGCATCCACCACTTACTCTGAAAGTTCATTAATTGCCCCTCATGTCAATTTTTTAAATCTGTCTCCTCCCACCTTTAAAAACGTGCTCCCTCGTCTTGAATTTCCCCATCCTAGGGAAAAGACAACTTTCATGAACCCTACCTATACCCCTCATGATTTTATAAACTTCTATAAGGTCGCCTCTCAACCTCCTGCATTCTGGTGAAAACAGTCCCAGCCTCTCTCTATAACTCAAACCTTCCATACCTGGCAACATCTTGGTAAATCTCTTCTGAACCCTCTCCAAACTTAATCTCCTTCTAATAACTGCGCTATCAGAACTGGACACTGTATTCCAGAAGAGGTCTCACCAATGTCCTGTACAACCTCAACGTGACTTCCCAACTATACTCAAAAGTAAACTATGGAGAATTAATTTTTTTTAAAAACACAATTCAATATTTAGGTCAGAGGAAATGTGCTTTTCCATTTTTTTTCTCCTCTTTCTCATTTTCATTTTTATTCCCCTAGTTTAAAACATGAGCTGTTATACAAATCTACAAAGGAATATGTTCTCTCCAGTTGACCATTGAGTAAATAGATAAGGCACAATATATTTGGCAAAAAGAAACCTAAGAGTAATTAAGCATTATACAAGCACCTAACACGTCAATCAAACTTCTTTGCATAGATTTTAATAAAAGCATTAAACAATATGACTAGAACCGATTAAAATAAAGTGAGGCATGGGAGACAATGTTAAACAGTACTCAAATGGACAATAAAATTGTTGACAGTAAATTATAGCTGCTAGCCAATTTTGTAATTAAAATTGTACCAAACTCCTGATGGTGCTGTAGTTCAAGTAAGCCTGCATTAGCTTGTTTATAAAGCTTTCAAAATATCTTACAAGTCTTACCATCCTCAGTGCAGCATACACAATGCAAAGATCCAGTTGCAACAGCAATCACCTTCTTCCCTTGTAAGCCCTGGACTTGCCGAGGTCTCCTGACATGATCATCAGAGCCATGACCCAACCTATGGTAGTCACCTTTACCCCTGTAAAGGCAAACATTAAGTCATTAATTTGACAGGGTGATCTGTTAGCTCAGTTGATTGATTGATTTATCGTTGCCAGATGCACCAACATGCAGTGAAAAGTGTTGTTTTGCATGTTTTACTGGCCGATTGTACCATACAAGGTATATCAGGGCAGCAGAACAGAGTGCATAATACAGTGTTACAACCACAGAGAAAGTGCAGGGGGTGGGGACAGAGAGAGCACGCGAGAGAGAGTGCGAGTGAGAGGGAGAGAGAGAGATCAGAATTAACATTTGAGAGGTCAATTCAAAAGTCTAATAACAGCAAGGAAGCAGCTGTTCGTGAATGTGTTCATACACGTATTCGAACTTTTATATCTTCTGACCAATGGAAGAGGGTGGAAGGGTCTTTGATTATGTTGGTTGTTTTCCTGGGGCAGCGGGAAGGATAGATGGAGGCTGGAATGCGTGATTAACTGGGCGGTGTTCATGATTCTGTGGTTTCTTGCATCTTGGGAACAGCAGTTACCACACTATGCCGTGTTGCATTCAAATAGGATGCAATCTTTGATGCATCTATAAAAATTGCTAAGAGTCCTTGTGGACATGCCTAATTTCCTTAACCTCCAAAAGGAAGTAGAGATGTGCTTTCTTGACCACCTCGGAATGAGTGGACCAGGACAGGTTGTTGGTTATCACCACTCTCAGGAATTTGACACACTGGATTATCTCCACCTCAGCACCATGGATGCAGACAGGGGTGTGCCCTCCACTCTGCTTCCTGAAGTCAATGACAGGCTTCTGCATTTGGCTGATGTCGATAGAGAGATAATCATCTTTACACCATACCACTAAGTGTTCAATCTCTTTCCTGTATTCTGTCTTGTCATTGTTTGAGACCCAACCTAGAATGGTAGTGTCATCAGCAAATTTGTAAGTGAAGTTGAGGTAGAATTTGGCCACACAGTCGAGAGAATAATAGTGTAAACGGCCTCTGGGCACTGGTATTGAAGGATTATGGTGGAGATGTTGTCGCCTATTCTATTGATTTCGGTCGATGGTTCAGCAAGTAGAGGAGAGGATCGAGCTAGGGGAGGAGCTGAGACCAATGTCTCGGATTTACAGATGAGTATGTTTGGAAGTATGGTGTTGAGGGCAGAACTGTAGTGAATAAGTAGGAGCCTGACATAGGTATCCTTGTTATTCAGATGTTCCAGGCAGAGCGACACCAACAGCGTGGGTTCAATTCCCACACCAGCTGAGCTTACCATGTAGAGCTCACCTTCTCAATCTCTTCCCTTGCACGTGGGCCCTCAGGTTAAAGCACCACCAATCACCTCTCTCCAATGAAAGTGCAGGTCTAAGGTCTGGTAGGACAATAGTGACTTTACCTTTACATCTGACAACCTAGTTTAAAAAAACCAAACTGTGCTGCTGCATTCATAGAGTCATCCAGCATGGAAACAGACCATTCGGTCCAACCAGTCCATGTTGAACATAATCCCAAACTAAACTAGTCCCACCTGCCTGCTCCTGGTCCACATCCCTCCAAACCTTTCCTATTCATGTGCTTATCCAAATGTCTTTTAAACATTCTAATTCCTGGGAATAAGTTGGACTAACCATTACCAGTCAATCTGAGAGGTTGAGAAGGAGCAACAAAGGAGGAAGGAACAAAAGAATGAATGAATGAAGGAACTAAAGAATGAAAGAGAGAGATTTCCATTTATTTAGTGCTTTCATCACATTGGATCATTCCTAAGCATATTACAGCGAAATGAAAGTACTTTCATTGTATGTTCACTGATGTAACATAGAAAACACAGCGGCCAAATTGAGCAGAGCAAGGCCCAAAATCAGTGAGATAATAACTACTAGTCTATATTATGGTGGTGGTTGAGGGATAAATGTTGGCCAGGGCTGTATGAACAACATTGCAAATTGAAAGAATTTATTCTGATGTGCAGAACAAAGAGAAAAGCACTCACTTCTCAATTTGGAGTCAGATTTTCATCTCTGGTTTCTCATCACTGAGAAGCTGCCTAGGTGTTTTTTATGGGATGGTGACACTGCGCGCTCACATAATAGCATCTAACTTGGGGAGTGGGAAGAAACAGAATTGAGCTGATAAACTGTTCATATCACCCAGAGGAGTATTAGGAGCCAGTTAAGGGTCCCATGGCTTGAACAGTTTCTAGCTAATCATTTTGGAAAGACTAAAAAATGAAATACTTTTCTTTTAATGACAATGTCATGGAGGCTTTATATCATAACCAAAGGAGAATTAATAAGCTAAAAATTAGAACTCACCTATACGGGTAGGAATAAAAATAAGTACATATTCACACAAAAAAGTCTTGGAACTTTGAAATTAGATCCCTCAAAAACAGTGGATTCTGGGTCAATTGAAATTTTCAAGACAGATCAATCATCCCACTACTGGGAGAAGACCAAAACTATTCCTATAGGCCCCTGCCACAAATTTAATTCTCTTTCTTTGCCGATCTCTCAGACTGAACCAAACGGTCTGCAACTCAGCATCATATTTGATACATATCTTCTCTTTAACAAAAGCTGCTTACTTCCATTCCCATTGTATCGACTGTCTTTCCCTTGTCTCAGCCAATCTGCTGGAAACATTCATCCAAACTTTGCAGCATTTCTAGACTTAACAAGCGTAATGCTGTCCTAACACACTGCTCTACACCAAACTTAAAAACTCCAACCCATGCAAAACCTGCTGCCTGCATCTTCACACCCATAAAGTCCCAGTCAGACACAACCCAAACTTTGCTCATCTGTATTTGTTCCCTATCAACCAAACGTTACATTTAAAAATTTCACCTTAACATTTAAATCCATTCATGTCCTTATCCTTCCTAAGTCTCGAGATCGAAGGCCTAGCACATACCAACATTCTAGTTCCTTGTGCATCCCTTTCTATTTGGAACATGCTGACTCCTGTCAGGTTTCACACTTCAACCCTGCCTCCCAGCTCCTCGCTGTTCCTTTAAGAGTTTTCTCAAAATCCAGCTTTTTGACCACTAGAGGTTAATTTTCTTAATCTTTTCTTCAGCTTGATGTCCATGTTTTAATTTAGAGCCAGTAGGCACTTTGAGATTTTTGCTACATTGAGATGAGCTCTGTAAATGTAAGTTTCTTCTACTATGAACAATAATACTGATTCACCTGCTACTGACTTTCACTATTTGTTTTGTACAGACTTTGTATTCAAAGAAGCTTAAGATTGTTAAAATTAACCAGAAGATTTAAAAAATCTGAGTCCTCCTACGCAAATATTTTTCTCTCAGGTCTTTAGAAAATGATGCAGGCTGAACGTGAGAAACACTGAAGATATATACTTACCAAGTATAAACAGATCCAGATTTAGTTAGAGCCACTGAAAATTGTGATCCACATTCCACTTTAACCACACCAAGTCCAGTTAGGGAATCAATCTATTTGCAGAAAATATTGAACAACGTCAATAGAGGCAATCCTAAAAGTTGCCACTGTTGTTAAAATTCCACCTAAATGGTCTTAATCAATTATAGATATAATGAAAGCTGGAATTTAAAAGAAATACAATGTTTTAGTATTAAAGCAGCTGCTGAGTTGAGAGCAACCTCAGTTTGCTGAGAATGAGATTTTCATTGTGACAGAGTCTCTACAGCTCTTTGCAATTACGTATATTGCGCTTTTATTTCCTCTAAATTATTGGATTAAATAATCAAAAGTCCAACTGAGCAAAATTCTGGATTAGCATGAGCATATTTTTTAAAATAGATTAAGTAAACAACTATGAAGAAGTCAAATCTGAAAAGATAAGGCAGATGAGGTAAAATAAATTTTAATTAATTATTAAATTGAGGTATTAGAACTGCAGCAATAGCCAGATCAAGACATAGACTAGTGATAGGTGCAGTAATCACGATATGGGACATACGGAATTTACGAAGTTCCTAGAAACAAGTGTCAGAAAGTAGCAATTTTTCAGCCGGAACACGGGACATGAGAGTTAATGTTGCCAAATGTAGCCAGTTAAGTGAAAGGGAATATGTCTGCGAGACTGCTCGGATGGTGTTCATCCTGCAGCATAAGACAATTGGGTCACAATACACAGGGGTGGGGAGAAGGAAATGAAACTGCATGTGCATTTGTCCAAAGATAGACTGTTCTTAATACACATGACGGGGACAGGGGTGGTGACAAGTATTGAGAAAGAAAGGTACCATGATACAAAGAGTGGGCCATGACATACGTCAAGGAGATATATTGTAAGTAGTTTTGCTGAGATTGTAAGTGTTAGACTCTACACTAAGTGAAAAACTTCAATGGTAGCAATCGCAGCAACTTTGAACTACACAATTTGAGAGGAACATACAAACGGGGAGGAGTAGGAGTACGCTATTCAGCCTCTTGAGCTTGCTTCAATATATAACAAGATCATGCTTGACCTAACTGCAACCTCAAATCCACATTCCTGCCTACTGCCAATTATCTTTTATACCCAAGAGATTAGATACCAAGCAGATTAGATAAGTCAACTCATGGGTGGGATAACATGCGGAAGTTGGTGATGATGCCCATCATGGTCCTCAGAGTGCATGGGGGTAGCAACAGCCTTTCTACTCTTCCTGACTTTGTACAAACATTTAAAAACAAAATTTTACTAATATTGCGAGGCAACATTCATGTCAGGAAAGCTTAGATGTCTCCATTAAGAACAAAAACTTCTGAAGGTGAATTTTAATTTCGCAAAATCAGCCAGGCTGGAGTTGGGTCAGATGTTAAAATTTTAAACTTCACATGAGCAGGATAATGGGCGAGATTAATGAGGTTCAAAGTCTCACCAGGCATTAGGAAACTTGGGATCTGAAAGGAGAAGACAGCTTTGGGAAAGTAATAAATACCTTTACAACATTACGTCTGGGCAAAAATGAACAAGAGTGATTGCTTCAGTCTCCCTTAACTTACCAGCAGACCACATCTGTCAAAAATCCCAGGGTAAGGGGCAATTGGAACTGCCTCTCACTGCTTTTCATCTTGAATCATATCTTGCCATTTTTACACCTAGTGTATCAGGGTTAAGTCTGCGTAAAATGGATTTCTCCCCTGTAATATCAGCTTCATGTGAATTTATCTGCATCAAACTCTCAGTACCTTCATTGGAACTTTACAGCCATCGCTGCCACCTCTTCCAAGTTTTCCATAATCTCCATCACCCCAGGACCAGACAATATCATCATCAGTCAAACAAAGAGTTTGAGCATCTCCACTTCCACATGCAACATCTATGACTCTGTAACCCTGCAGTGCTTCCACCTGAGAAATGAACACAAATTTGCATTCAGAAAGAGAATAACAGTGCACAGGACCATTCTCACCGGAGGCCAGAATGCAATATAACTCAATTAAATTAAGTTCAATTTAATACTGCTAATTACTGCTATACTACTCAGGATAAAAATAAAAGGCTAGTGGTTCTTCTTGGAGCCTACCAATCAACAATACATGCAAAACATGTCTGACATTTTGGGTACCAGGCAATCAGCTCCACATGCAAATAGGTGTTTTTACTTTAGATCAGCAATGTGAGAAATGCAAAAACAATATCCTTTGTGTATCAAGTGGTATTAGAATGGGCAGCTAGTTTATTCAGCCAGTGCAGATACAATGGGCTGTTTGGTCTCTTTCTATGCCATAACTGTTACATGATACTGTAAATGTTTACAGCAAATCAGGAATAATAATTTTCATCATCACTGTTTGGGGCTTTTTCAAATTAATACTTCACCAGTACTCACCAATTTTGGTTTCAGCTGATCTTCACTGTCCCCATGTCCCAGTCTTCCATATCTGCCTTTTCCCCAAGTGTAAAGCTCTCCTGCTGCAGTGATGCAAGCACTATGTGCTCCTCCTGCAGCAACATCAATCACTTCGATACCACGCAGCGATTCAACAACACGAGGTCGGTCACAGGGGCTGCAAGGGCCAAAAGTCAAACGTAATACACATCTTTTTGTACTTGGAATATTAAAATGGTCACTTTGTAACACTTCTTCCAAACACAAGGTCAAACACTTCAAAAGCTTGAGTCACTACCAGTCAGTCAAAACCCGAACTATGAGCCAGAGTAATGTAAATGAAGCATATCATGGATACAGTGTGTTACATTTTGTCATGAAGTATCAACATGATTTAGAACGCTCTTCACTGTATCCAATGTATGAGATGCTGTATGGTTGGCCAAGGGGAGTTATGATTCTGATTGACTGAGCTGATCACTGTCTCTCACCTGGCTGACTCAAGGTGTTGTGGCTCAGTAGGTAGCACTGCGGCCTCGGAGTCAAAAGTTCTGCACTAAAGTCTCACTGCAGGACTTGTTGGCCATGGAAGGGGTCCTAATGGTACAGTTCAAGCATGTTGACAGTCAGCTTGCTAATCCTTCCAACAGCTCCCCAAAACGGGAGAAGCACAAGAGAAGATAGCGAAACAAACAAACCCAGATAACTGGAATTTGCATGGCATTAGCTAGCTTCGAAAAGAAGTGGGAAATCACATCAAAGAAAAATCAAATACTGCAGATCGGAGATAAAACATACTCGCGAAACTCAGAAGGTCTTATACATTTGTGAAGTGGATGCACTAATGGTTGTAAAGGGAGACGGATGCACAATCGGGAGCTAGACAGAGGAGGGGGTTAAGGTTGGCCTACCTGCAAAAATGGAGAATGGAGATCGAGAAATCAAAGATGAACGGGGAAGAAACAGATGAACCAAACGATGGAGAAGAATGGGCAACTGGAATCATTCTTAATAGTTCCAATGCTAGATGCGGACAGGAAGCAGCATGAACAGTCTTCATGCACTTAAAAGACACGACACACATAACCATTGTCCAATGGTCCACAAAGGAACATACACAATTAGGCTACACGTGGCTACTCGCAGCAACAACTTCCATTTGAAGGAAGTGGGACAAGTTAAAGGAGACATTGTTTATGAGAACACAGCTCAGCAGGTGAGGTTGGCACTGGATGGGATCTGTTCAGGCCTCCTTTCAGATGCTAGTGAAATTTATCACCGTATTTTTGTGTCAAATTTCATCTATCACGTATCTATCCATTTCAACAGCTATTGACATAGTCTTGAAACCCATGTCCTCCTCGCTAGGGAGCTGTTGGAAGGATTAGCAGGCTGATTATCAACTGTTCACCACACTTAAATGTCATATCATCAATATATCCTGAAATTACAGCCCGTACTTACCTTGGATCTAAGCCAATGTGTATCAAAAGCAGTATTTTCCATAGCTGAATCGCTGGAAGTCCAATGTACCTCCTACCAGGCCAAAAGTTGCTTCACATATATTGTAAGCTTCCATTTTACTTATAGACATAACATATGGTATTTTATCAAAGCTTTTTTAAAGTCCCTGCATATACCAATTACACTGCCATTGTTCGTTCTTGTTGTTGCATTCAAAAAACAGCAAATTTGGAATTAAAATTCTATTGGCACTTAAATAAAAGAGATCCAGAAAGTCATTTGTGTAGTGCTGTTTCCGGTGACACTACATGGACCTACATCGATTCATCAGGACAGGCGCAAATGCAAATCTTAACCAATGTTGTTTTCTTCACTCATATGTCATAGGATAGACATCACAAAAACAAGCCACTTGGCTCAAAGTTTCACTGCTGCTAACTCAAATAAGCCTACCATTGTAACCATCTACTCCCTTAATTCTCATATGCTGTCTAGCTTCCCTTTAAATGTTTCTAATAATATTCTTTTCAACAGCTCCCTGTGAAGTGAGTTCCACATTCTTGCGCTCTTTGGGCAAAGATGCATTTTTCTGAATTGTGCTTTGGATTTCTCAGCGAATATTTCATAGGGACGCCTCTACTTATGCTTTTCCCCAACAAAAAAAAAAAATTCTCTCTGCATCCACTTTATCAAATCTTTTTGTACTTTTAGAGGCCCATTAGGTCAGGCCTCAGACTTGTTTTCAAGAGAAAGAAAAAAAAAATCAAATTTCCTGATACGTGTATCCATGCGCTTCTTGCATCATCTTTGCAAATGTGCTCCACACCCTCACCAGTATCACTGAAGACTGAAGAAAGAAGGAACTCGACTAAAATATCCAGAAAGTTCTCTCACCTCCTATTGCCATGACCCAGCTTGCCATCTTCTGCCTCTCCCCAAGAGTAGACTTCACCTTCAGATGACAAAGCAAGGCAGTGCTTGCCTCCTGAATTTACTGCCACCTTCTTTACAAAAACATGTTGAATGGATTCCAGCAAAGTGGGGGTTGATACAGACTCTGTTCCTCCAATCCCCAGTCTTCCCCCAGCTCCATATCCAGTAGCGTACAACTAACATAACAGAACAAGAACCAAAAATTATTAATGCAATGCACCTTAATTGTCTTACAGCCACATACTCTTCTCTGATCAATTAAAGACTCTGCAAAATAGTTCAAACAATACCACTTTGCTACTAATAAAAGACCAAGACATAGTTTCTAACTCTCATTTGACCATTTTGTTAATCTACATTACTGTTCTTCAATAAATTACTTATAGCATGCATAACTCTTCAAAATAGGGAAGCATTAACAGAGTATTAACAAAGGATATGTGAACATTCACCTTTCCATCTGCTGTTACCGCAAACAATGTCTGTTCTCCACCAATCAGCTGCACAGGTCTTAAGGTTGCTAATGCCTCACATGGTGTTGGAACTTTAACTTTTGCACCTTCTATACCCCCCAGCTGTCCTCTATGGTTGTGACCCCAGCCATAAATAGTTCCACTTCCACCAGCAGAAAGGGTCCAATCATCAGACCGTCTGTTAAAAGAAAAATACATTTGAAACACATACACATCCTTCTACCAACTGTTTTGCTTTTCTCTACTCTCAGTCAAAACAAAATTGAAGAACCAAAACTTATTCTCAACTATCAATCAGTTCATAAATATCTCAGTAAAAACAGTCAATATGATTGCAATTTTTGGTGTCCAAAAACGATTGGCACTAAACCTCTCATGTTCACCTTTACACAGTTTCATTGATGTCATCATTAGATCAACTATTTCTCTCCTGCACAATAAGGGAATGTTACCACAGGACTCCAGCTAATCCAGCTGCTGATGTTTATATGAAACCACAGGGTCCCTGAGTTATTATGGCACAGGAGATCGCTCTGCCCTTCGTTTCTGTGCAAGCTCTCCACTGGAGCAATTTACATACCACCACTCCGCAATCCTCTTCCCACAGACCTGCATGTTCTTCTTTCTCAGCTAATAACTAATTGCCTGTTGAATGAAACGATTAAATCTGCTTCTGCCATACTCTCGAACGGCATATTTCAGGTCGTGACCCATCGCTGTGTGAAATGCACCTCCTCAGTTCTCTATTGCTTCTTTTGACTGATATTACCTGAAATTTGTGCTCTCTTAACAACAATATTCTGCTTTTGGGAACAATTTCTCCCTGTCTGCTCTGTCCAGTCCCCTCATGATTTCGAATACCTCCATCACATCTCTTCTTACTTCTCTTCTCCAAGAAAACCAGTTCTAACTTCTCTATCTGTACAGGTGAAGTTTCTCAATATGGGACGATTCTTATGAATCTCTTCTGCAGTTTCTCGCCTGACTTCAAATCCTTCCTAAAGTGTAAAGTGAAGAATGGGGCACAGCATTCCAGTTGAGAGCAAACTAGTGTTTGCTACAAGTTTAACATGACTTTTTGGCTTTTATTCTCTACATCCTCACTAATACAGTTGAATGCTCTATGAACCATGTTTCCTATTCATCATCTTACCTTCAATGACTAATGCAAAGATATACCCATGTCCCCCTGTTTTTGCACTCATTTCAGAATCGTGGACTTTATTTTGCATTGTTTCTCCACGCTCTGCTTGTCAAAATGACTCACTTCATACTTCTACAAACGTACAAATTAGGCATGTACATTAACCATTTGGCCCTTTAATTCTTCTGCCATTTAAAAGCATCATGGTTGGTGTCTGTGCTTGGAATCCTTAATGTTCTGGACAAGGTGGTGGTGATCTGCCTTCTTAAACCACTACAGTACTTGAGATGTGCTGTTAGGAAGGAAGTTCCAGGATTCTGACCCACCAAGAATGAAGGAACAACAATATACTTAAGGGAGGATATTGTACAGCTCAGAGGGAGAAATGCCTTCTGGAAGTCCATGTACATCACATCAATAGCATTGCCCTCCAAAAGATTCTAGCAAGTTAAACACTATTTTCTTTCATGAATTGATTGCTTACTTTCCTCAATTAACCTGCATTTTCTCAACAGACTGTGCAATTTGTCTAGAATTATTGTTTCTAGAAATTTTGTGACCAAGGTTGAAATAGTTACTGGGCTTATTTTTACACACATTTTTGAAAAAGGCTAGAAAATTTGCAATTCTTTAGTTCCGATGGCACCAACCTGAGTCTAAGGAAGACTGGAAAACTACAGCTCATGCCTCTGTAATTTACATACTCACTTCCTCCAGATATATCCCATTTAGTCCTGTCACCTCGTCCAGTCCCCAGTTATCCAATATCACTTGATCAATTTTAAATCTTTCATATTAAATTACCAATGGTTATTGTGAGTTTAATTTGCCACCACATAGAAAGACCATATAATTCATGTGTGCATTTCAAATACTTTTAAAAGAATACTTTTCTAATTTTTAATGGTTCCCTGCTCCATATAGTGAAACCTAATAATGTTAACACTGTTTCATGTTTCTCCACCTCTACAGACATCCCTTCAAGTGGCTGAATAAGCACCTCTATTGACAGGAATTAATACCTTGCCTGGAACTTGGAAGGTGCCACACAGGAAGCTGCTAAATAACAGCCCATTGTATTCGGGCCAAGATAATGGCATTGAGAGAGTATTGACTGACAGAGGGCACAAAGTGGAAATAAAGGGATCTTTTTTCAGGATGGCAGCCGACAACAAGTAGAGATCCACAGGGGTCAGTTTGGGACGACGCTACTCATATTATATATTAACCATCTG
Source organism: Ginglymostoma cirratum (assembly GCA_024137785.1). NCBI lineage: Eukaryota > Metazoa > Chordata > Chondrichthyes > Orectolobiformes > Ginglymostomatidae > Ginglymostoma > Ginglymostoma cirratum. Next base: position 43,026,300 of record JAHRHZ010000263.1, read on the forward strand.
AATGAAGGAACTGAGGGCATTGTTACTAAGTTTGCAGATGACATGACAGGTAGTATTGAGGTGACAGGGAGGCTGCTGAAGGACTTGGACAGGCTAGGAGAGAAGACGAAGAAGTGGCAGTTGGAATAAAATGTGGGAAAACGAGAAGTTATGCACTTTAGTAGGTAGAAGAGAGGTGTAGACCATTTTCTCAATGTGGAAAGGCTTCAGAAATCTGAAACAAAGGGACTTAAGGTGTCCTAGTTCAGGATTCTCTTAAGGTTAACATACAGGTTCAGTTGGTAGTCAAAGACAAATGCAATGTTAGCATTCATTTCAAGGAGGCTGGAATACAAGAGCAGTGACATACTGATGAGGCTATACAACACTCTGGTCAGACCACATTTGGAATATCGTGAACGATTTTGGGCCCTGTATCTAAGTGAGAATGTGTTGGCACTGGAGGCACTCCAGAGGGAGGTTCACAAGGATAACCCCTGGGAGTGAAGGGCTCATCATATGATGAGCAATTGAGGGCTCTGAGTCTGTACTCGACTGCATTTAGAAGGATGGCGGTGGTGGTGGGTAATCTGGTTGAAGTTTTCAGAATACTAAGAGGCCTGGAAAGAGTGTACGTGAAGATGTTTCCACTAGTTGGAGAAACTAGACACAGCCTCAGAGCGAAAGGACGACTCTACAGATGAGGAGGAATTTGTTCAGCCAGAGGATGATGAATCTATGGAACTATTTGCCACAGAAAGCTGTGGAGGCCACTTCATCAAGTGCCTTTAGGACAGAGGTAGATACTTCTTGATTAGTAGGGAGATTTAATCAAATGTTACAGGGAGAAGGCAGCAAAATGGGGCTGAGAAACATATCAACCACGATCGAATGGTGGAGTAGGCTCAATGGGTCGAATGTTATGGTTATTGCCTGGTCTTTCATTTGGCATAAAGCAGGGAGAAAAGATGGGTAGGCAGAGGGGAACAAGACAGTAAACTATGTTGTCATTGATAGATTCCACTGAATGGAGTAGGGAAGCATCATAAACAAAATTCCTTTTAAAATTTTTACGTATGGCATTTATTCGGAGACAAAATAAAGTCACAACAACATAGTAACTGAATATTCTCTACAGGCAATTTAAAATGACACTATTGGTTTTGCACCTGTTAATCCACTGAACAAGTTGTTCATCTTGTTCTCTTCTAAAAATGTCATGGTTCTCATGAAGCACATCCATATTTTCATTCTCAATCATTAATTCACGGATTTTTTTTGCCACCTGTGCCAGAAGCAAAACAAATTATGAGAAGCTGAAATCATTATTGAAACCATTCCAATTTGGTGTTTCAGTTGATGTATAACCAAACAGCTAGAAATTGTAACTCTTAAAAGTATTCACAGGAACATAAGAATTGGGCCCCATTGAGCCTGCTCTGCTGTTTAACATGATTAGGATTGATGGAGTACCTCAATGCCTTTTACCCAGCCCATCCCCATAAGCCTGTATGCCATTAGTACTCAGAAACTTATTACCCTCCACTTTAAATATACTTAAAGACTGAGCTTCTGTCACCCTCTGTGGTAGAGAATTCCAAAGATTCATTACATTCAGAGTAAAAAGAAATTCTCATCTCATTCCTAAGTGGCATTTCCTTTATGTTTAAATTGTTGCCCTAGCTGTAGGCTCCTCAACCAGAGAAACTCTTACCTGCATTTACCCTGTCTATCTCATTAAGTAATTTTTTTTTAAAAAAGTTTCAATGAGATCACCTCTCATGCTTTGCAACTCTGGAGTAGACAGACCCAGTTTCCCCGGTCTCTGCGCAGTCCGGGGAACAAATCTGCTGAACCTTTGTTACACTCCCTTTATAGTAATAATAAATTTCCTGAGATAAGAGAACAAAATTGTACGCAGTACTCCAGGTGCATCTTAACCAAACTCTTGTGCAAATGAGGCCATTCTGAAGTACTACTCCTGTATACAAATCCTCATGACAAAAGCTAATATTCCATAAGCCTTCCGAATAACTTGCTGCAGCTGCATATTAGTCTTCAGTGACTTATTAGCAAGAACATGCAAGTTCCTCGGCTCATCTGTTCTTTCACGCCTTTTGCTATTTACAAAATACTCTACCTCAATTTTTTGTATATTACATAGTTAACAGCAATGCAAAGGGTTAGTTAGCCAAATGATGAGAATTTAAAAACTAAGCTTGATAAACATTTTTGTATTTTGCTAAGTGGAATAACAAGATCAGGGTGAAGATTCCTGACCTTTCATCAATGACTAACATTGACAAATCCACTAAGGAATATGAATGTAATGGTCTAGAAATATTGTAGCAATTTTTAAAAGTGTATCCATGAATGGGAGCATAACTGGTTAGGCCAGCACTTGTGGCCCATCCCCAATTGTCCAGATGACAGTTAAGAACCAATCACATTGCTGGGTCTGGAGTTACACACAGGCCAGACCAGATAAGGATGGCAGATTTTCTTCCCAGAAGACACCTGTGAACCAGCTGAATCTTTATAGCAATAAACAGTTGTTATGCATCATTAGACTAGCTTTTTAGCGAATTCAAATTTCACAATCGTGGGATCAAATCTACATTCCTGGAACATCAGCCTGGAGTTCTGGATTACTAGTATAGTTAATTTACCACGATAGCACTGTCTCCCCTTTGACAGTTATGACTCATGAATAGAATTAACAAACTTATTCAAAGAATTCTACATTAAAATTGTCTGAAAAAGACAAATTCTATCCTTATAGCAATTCTCCATGGGTGGGATTTGACTAAACAGATGTGGGCAGGATCAGCAGGAAACTAGCATTGCTTCAGAGGGGAAGTGAAATTGGAATTAAGTGCCTGACAGGTTATGGAGAGGGTTAGGTGAATGGAGGCCAGTCAATGGGGTTGACTTGCAGCAGTCACCCCTTTCTCAATGCTGGACAGCCCCATTATAACACAAACAGGAAAGCCATGTCATTGAATTTCATCTCTGAGGTATCACCAAAGATGAGAGAGCCGAGGGTCAAATGGCTGTACGGGAGAGTGATGCATGGCTTTCCCATAGTGAAGTCGGCCTGGCATCCACTTTTTTTGCCACTGCAGGCTTCATTAAATCCATCTCCATACGAACTCATAAAGTAAGAAAGAATCAGCTACTGATTACACCACTAACATATAAAATATGTTAAGACAAATCTTATATAAATTTCCACAAGTATCTTTCTCGATCAATGAATTTGGATGGGTCAAATAGCCTTCCGTATTTATAGTCACATTCTTGAATAAAGGAATGACAACTGTTTATTACAATGATTAATGTTAAGTAAACGGCTAAGGTAGATTGCACCGAGACAGAAATGGGTGACCATATTTCAGACCAAGGCTTAAGGGCTAGATTGTCCACCCAGTTCATCCAGAGCGTTTGAGCCATCAAGTTAATTTGCAAGAGCGAACAGTGTATAGACAGTCAACATTATACATTTTCCAAATCTTAGGGTTGGCTATGGCACTCCGAAACAGAGTGTTAACTAACAGCAGACAAGCCCTGGGTTTATTGCAGTATTCTTAATATTTATTACCTCCTCAGGAAACTGCCGTGGCAATGATGTTCTCTTATCTAGAGCCACAGCAACTCTCAAGGCCATGCAGTATCGTCTAAACCAAGCCCACTTGTGTGTCTCAGCACAGCAAGGTAGAGTATCAAGCTCTAAATCGCATGCCAGAGCAACTAAAACCTGCAAAAAAATAAAGTACCACTTAAGATTTCATTACATTCTATCTTTATACAAAAATTGTCAATGTATCTCAGGAGAACCAGATTGGGTTCAGATGAGCTGTGAAGAATGGACACTGGAGTAAGTTTTCGTACAGCCACATCTACCCTGCAGAATTAAATCCCAAGGATCAATGCAGAGGGGAAACTATCACAATAAGTAAAGTTTCACAGTTTCCGCACCAAACATATCTTGATGGAAACAACAGTATCATGATCTTGATGTCTATGAAAGCCTGCTTTGTGACAAATTGCCTGCTGCATTTCCTCCAGTGAATAGTGACTGTAGTTCAATAATATTTAATAGGCTATAAAGCACTTTTACATAACTAAAAGTTGAAAAGTGCTTTACAAGTTCTCTCTTTCTTTCTTTCTTTCTTTCTAATTTGGTCATGATAGTAGCTTTCCGAGGGAGCTCTTACATCAACAGCATTTAACGTTATTTTTCAGCTGTTGATTAAAAAATGCTTATTAGCAGCTAACATTAAGATTACTGTCCAATGCAAATAAAAAACAAATTTTGCACAACGTGTGTAAATACTGTATTACTGGAAAATTGGAGTGTTAACATCAATCTAAACCGTTTCTACAAAGCCATAGAAATCTCAAGTGAAGGAATTAAGGTAGCACCTTGTTGAGCATTAAGCAAACAATGACTTCCAGCTATTTCACCAGAAGGCGGTAAGGAGAAGTGACTGAGGAAGATTCTGGGAGAAGTTGGCTCACTCACCACAACTGAGAAGGGGATCACAAAGGACCCGGTGCTCAACAGAAAGAAGAGCATTCAACCGTAGGACCATTTTGGGAGTGGCCATTTTGTAGAGGTGCCGTGAAGTTGAAGTGCTGTTGGTGAGGTCAAAGTGTGGTGAGCATCAGACTTCGCCGAGGAGGGCATTAAGCCAAGGTAATTTAAATCACTAGTTATTAGAGGGGCAGTAATGGCAGTTAGTGGAATGGCATGCTCCTCCTCTGAGGTATGGGAGATGAGAAAGAAGTCAAACATCCTTGACAACTATGTCTGCTGGATGTGTGTCCAACTGCATCTCCTCTCAGACTGCACGGACCTGCTAGAGTGGCAGCTGGACACACCCAGGAGCATGTTGGAGGCTGAAAATTTCTAAATTGGAGTTTCAGAGACTTTTTAAAATTCATTTATGGAATAAGGGCATCGCTGGCTAGGCCAACATTTATTGTCCAACCCTAATTGCCCAAAAGACAACAAAAGCCCACTTATAAGAACTAAAACTTAGTCACCACAATCTTCAGTTTGCATTTGAAAAAAATGCATACAACACTTGGAATAGCAACCTGATACTACCGAAATTATGTTTTCTCTAAAATGCTACTTAATCAAAAGGCAGGTATATCATTCCACAAGTTCAAGCTGATGATAATGGACAGCAATAGGAAAGCTAAGGTCAATTATTGCAATGCCAAGTACATGCAGAGATCAGCTGACTCCACACAGGCGAACAGTCAAATTCAAAAGACCTTCTAGAAATTAAATAAAGAACGGCAAATGCTGAAGAATAAAACCAGAAATTTACAGATAAACTCAGAAGGCCTGGCAACATCTGGGGACAGAAAGCAGAGTTAACATTCTGAGTGCAGTGACCCTTCGTCAGAACTTTTGCTGGCAGACCTGCTAAGTTTTTTGTTTTGGAGACCTTCTACTTTTACCTTTATCATTAAGTGAGCTCGTGTCTGATAAGATTTGTAAAACGTTTATTTTTCAATCTCCAATTCTAAATACATACATCAAAACAAAATTATTACCTTAAAGAACGGGCTGTGAAGGAGCTGTTTTCCCCCTCTTACTATGGGATCTTCATATTCATACTGACGCTGCAAAGCCTCTGGAAGACCTTTGACTAATGCAGCTAAAGCAGTCCCAGTAAAGCTCTGAAAGAAAAACTGTCCAAAGTGAGCATGTAATGCCACTTTTTTTTAAAAAAATCTAGCAATGAGCAAATAAACTTAATAGACATGTTTAAATAGGTTGTTGCCATACCAAAGATCGCGATTCTCCATCACTGTCACCAAGAAGCCTATTGATATTTATGGTCTGACCAAACTCTGTGGTCAGGAGTTTGCGCAGTCTCTGCAAGGCCCACATTCTGTGACTAGCAGCTTTTATATAAAGGAAACAAAATCATTAATGCATCAGTCACAATACTGGATGAAGAATGAAAAGTTTCTTTATTACTTCATCTTTTAATACTCACCAAGTGCACTTAGCTGAGCACAAGCTGCCAAAGAAGCAGCTAAACGGGGCACAATGCTTCTGTTTGATGCAAAGCTCAATCGGAAATCCAGCAGGCAGGTAACTAAATCCATTGAAGGACATGACAAAATGCACCGATCTGACAGAAGATCTTTAGGGCCTGGTTCAAATATTTAAAAAGTTGGTAGAATGACTACGGCAAAACAAAATTCAAACTACTTGGCAAACTGAAACCAAAGATGTCTTTTAGGAAAGATTTGATACTACAAGCATGCATTACTGTTCCTTTATTAAACAAGTCCATATTAAATTTGTACCACAGATCAAGAGCACTCCTGGAGTGATGTAAAAGTCTGAGTCTTATGATTCCTCGCAGTAAAAATTTTGATGTTAAGTACGACATTAAGAACAAGTGCTAAGGAATCCCAAAATAGCAGGTGGAGATGGTGAATTAGTTATCTTACAAATGGAGTGTTTTCTAGAACTATTCTGATGTTTTTTTGGCCAGGAGGCAGTGCATTTTTTAGTTACATTAGGCATGGACAGTGCTGAATCATTAAAAAGACATGCAAACCATGACAGCAGCCGCTAACAGTTCTTCAGAGCTCTAAACAATACAAAAATCCTCTGGCACAGAGAACAAAATAGGCATCACCATCTAAACACTTTTAATACAGTAAAAAGTAAAAGGCAGAATTCAGTTCTAGGGTTGTGACAGCAAAATAGACTGCACAATATTAACAAGGCTTTTGTAAAGCTTCTGTGTGATTCCTCAATTTTTCCATGGAATGTGGGCATCAGTGGCATGGCTAACATTTGTTGCCCATCCCTAATTGCCCTTCAAGTAAATGGCATACTACATCTTTCAGAGGCCAGTTAAGAGTCAGTCACATTACTGTGGATCTGGAGTCACACAGGATAACAAGGTGTGGAGCTGGATGAACACAGCAGGCCAAGCAGCATCAGAGGAGCAGGAAAGCTGATGTTTCGGGTCTCGACCCTTCTTCAGAATTCGGGGAGGGGAAGGGGATTCTGAAATAAATAGGGAGAGAGGGGGAGGCAGATAGAAGATGGATAGAGAAGATGATAGGTGGAGAGGAGACAGACAGGTCAAGGAGGTGGGGATGGAGCCAGTAAAGGTGTGGAGGTAGGGACGAGATAGGTCAGTCCAGGGAGGACAGACAGGTCAAGGGGGTGGGATGAGGTTAGTAGATAGGGGATGGGGTGGGGCTTGAGGTGGGAGGAGGGGATGGGTGGGGAGGAAGGACAGGTTAGGGAGGCGGGAACGAGCTGGGCTGGTTTTGGGATGCGGTAGGGGGAGGGGAGATTTTGAAGCTTGTGAAGTCCACATCGATACCATTGGGGTGCAGGGTTCCCAAGCGGAATATGAATTGCTGTTCCTGCAACATTCGGGTAGCATCGTTGTGGCACTGCAGGAGGCCCAGGATGGGCATGTCGTCCGAGGAATGGGACGGGGAGTTGAAGTGGCTCGTGACTGGGAAGTGCAGTTGTTTAGTGCGAACCGAGCGTAGGTGTTCTGCAAAGCGGTCCCCAAGCCTCCGCTTGGTTTCCCCGAAGTAGAGGCGGCCACAACGGGGACAGCGGATACAGTATACCACATTAGCAGATGTGCAGGTGAACATCTGCTTGATGTGGAAAGTCTTCTTGGGGCCTAGGATAGGGGTGAGGGGAAGGTGCAGCACTTCCTGCGGTTGCAGGGAAAAGTGCCGGGTGTGGTGGGGCTGGAGGCGAGTGTGGAACGGAGGTGGTGGGGTCGGATTGCAGATGGCGGAAGTGTCAGACGATGATGCGTCGGATCCAGAGGTTGGTGGGATGGTACGTGAAAACGAGGGGGATTCTGTTTCGTTACTGCGAGGAGGGGGTGAGAGGGATGAGTTGTGGGAAATGCGGGAGACACGGTCGAGGGTGTTTTCGACCGGGGGTGGGGGGGAGGAATGTCGCAGTCCTTGAAAAACGAGGACATCCGAGATGTACGGGAGTGGAATGCCTCATCCTGGGAGCAGATGCGACGGAGGCGAAGGAATTGGGAATAGGGGATGGCATTTTTGCAGGAAAGTGGGTGGGAGGAGGTGTATTCTAGGTAGCTATGGGAGTCAGTGGGCTTGAAATGGATATTGGTTTCTAGGTGGTTGCCGGAGATGGAGACAGAGAGGTCCAGGAAGGAAAGAGAGGTATTAGAGATGGTCCAGGTGAACTGGAGGTCGGGGTGGAAGGTGTTGGTGAAGTGGATGAACTGTTAGAGCTCCTCATGGGAGCATGAGGCGGCGCCGATACAGTCATCAATATAACGGAGGAAGAGGTGGGGTCACATGGATTATGCTTGAGATGCTATAAGCTACAGGAGAACGAACTGGGGATGCAGGTTAGACCAGATCAAACAGAGAATTCTGCAGACACCCAGCACACCTAGGAGCATCCGTAGAGACAGAAACAGAGATAATGTTTCAAGTTATGGAGGGAGAGTCATACTGGACTTGAAATGCTAACTCAGTTTCTCACTCCAAACATTCAGTTTTAGATTTCCAGCATTTACAGTATTTTGCTTTCATTTCAATAGCTCTTTCAACCATCAGAGGCATGATGGGCAAATGGTTTCCTTCCATGCTGTAATCTTTCTGCATCTGAACATCTGAACCTCTCAAAACATATCACTGGCATTCAATTGCTGAAAAAGCATTCTGTAAAGTGCAATAAATAAAAAACGCAATGAAACTGTGTTGTTCAGTTTTCTTATAAAAATACTTGATGCAAAAATACACAAGCATGCATTACCTGCAGCAGGCATAATGGGATATACCGTAAATCGCCATCCCCAGCCATTCACAGAACCATCACTGGTAAACTTCCACTTTAGCTCATCACCAGGAATTCTCAGTTCACTAGACCAGTCAGACCACTCTCGACCTACGGCAACCAATATATAATTGTATAATTAAAATAAAAATGGGTCACAATTTGTACCACATGACACCCAGCATCTATTCATACTGTACGATTTGCTATCTTATCAAAAATAGTAATTCCATAGGCTCCACAATGTTTATGTCTTAAATCTGCTGTCACACATTTTCTGTGGATATACTTTATTTTACTGAATATTTACACTATATTATGACCTAGATTTTCCCTTTTCTTTCCCATTTACAAAACGTCCTCAAGGTTTAAAGTTACGTATGATAGAGCAGCAAAATATAACTGTTAAAGTACAAGGAAAGTATAAAGTATCGAGTGATCATTCCTCATGTTCTGACATTAGTTCAATTTTTTTTAAACAAAATTTCATTAAGAGGGGAAAATCAAAATACCGGTGCTTCCTATTAACTACAATTGTTGACATGAACAAAGACATGGGAAATAACCCACACAGATTGTAGTTTTACTTCTTAATTACGGCTCTGGAACACACATGCATCACACAAATTTGTTTTAAGTTTGCCACATAGTAATTTCTAAGTTACACCAGAATTTAGAATAACAAGAAGTGATCTGATTGAAACATATAGGTTTCTTAAGGGGCTTGACAGGGTAAATGCTGAAAGGACATTTCCTCCCATGAGTGTGTCTGGGATCAGAAGCCACAATCTCAGAGTAAAGGGACACCAATTTAAGACGGAGGAGGAGGAGGAATTTCTTCTCTCAGAAATTTGACTACCTTTGCAACTCCTTATAACAGAGCTGTGGGGCCAGAGTCCTTGTGTATTTTTAAAGCAGAGATAGACAAGGCTGAGAGAATCAAAGATTACTAAGAAAGGGCAGAAAAGTGGACATTGAGGAATGTCGGATTAGCCATAATCAACTGAATGGTGAGCAGGTTCAAGGGGCTGAATAGACTACTCCTGTTCCTATTTTTTTCAATAGTCGTATTAGCCTGATGACATCACAATAATCAAACTTGATGGAGCCTACTGCATGCAACTCAGCACTAAAACAGTTAATTGGTCTGTAACCTACCAAGAATGTTGTATGACAAGAGGGAAATGAAAGGATCAAGAAAGGAAATGGCCATGAAAAGGCAAGGGTGAATAAAAACATGCACTTAAACAGCATGCTTTAGATACAAAAATATCCACACACAAAGGTTGAATTATAGAAGAAAACGTTTCTAGTTATTTAAGCGGATGAAAGACCTGGAAGCTTTCATTGATACCATAAACTTCTGTACACTAAATTTGGAAGCAAAGTTTTACAGCTACCATTAATTTAACAATCCAAACATCAAGATTAAAGAAAAATCACATTAATGTGAAAACACTTTGGATCCACAGAAGTTATTACCTGAGCGAACAGACACTATCCTGTTGGCACCATCCATTATGGTTAACGGGTCATGACGACGCTCTGTGGAGCACTGCCGGTCAAACTCTACTCTAAGACCTTCAGCACCTTAAAAAAAAAATGCAAAGATAGATAGTTATCTGCCTGCACTTTTTAGCTTTCCCTCTTCCAGATTATTCCTTCTGCCATCATCCACGTAGAGGCCAAGAAAAAAATGTGAACTTCAAGCGAGCAGCTGAAATGACAAGTTTTCACCTAGGGCTTCTATTGTAACAAACAGACTAAAAGTAGCATTGACTAAACTGTCAGCAAGCAACTCACACTTCAAACTTACAAAAAAGAACCAAGATCGTTACAGCACAGCAGCGGGCCCTTCTGCCCACCAAGACTGTGCCAACACATAACGTCTTTCAAAACTAGTAGCCTTTCGCCTCTACGTGGTCTATATCCCTCTACTCTCTGCCAATTCTTATGTCTGTCAAGATGTTTCTTAAACACTGCTATTGTACCACCTTCTACCACCTCCTCTGCCTGTGCATTCCAGGCACTTATGACCCTCTGTGTAAAAAAAAAAACTTGCTCTCACATCTCCTTTAAAAACTTTCTCCCTTGTACCTATGTACCTCGTACATAAGACTATGTTCCCGAGTAAGTGACATTTCTACCCTGGGAAAAAGACTCCAATTATCCATTCAATCCATGCTTCTCAATTTTGTAAACCTCTATCAAGTCATCCCTCAGTCTCCAGTGAAAACAAACCAAGTTTTTCCAATCTTTCATAGCTAATATGCTCCAAACCAGGCAACATCCTGGTAAACCCTTTCGGTACCGTCTGCAAAGCCTCCACATCCTTCTAGTCGTGTGGTGACCAGAACTGTACGTAATATTCCAAACGTGGCCTTACTAAAGTTCTATACAGCTGCAACATGGCTTACTAATTTTTATACTCTATGCCCTAATCAATGAAAGCAAACATGCCATACACGTTCTTGGCCACCTTATCCACGGGGGTCGCCACTTCCAGATAACTATGGACCTGTACGCATAAATCCCTCTGTACGGAGATTACAGAACACAGCTTTCTCCCTTTATCTTTAAGAGATCTGAAAATCCCACTCCAGAATTACATTTTACACTGTCCCTCAAGTAGACATTTAATTATCCCTGATCCAGCGCAAAGTGATTATTAGCCCTCCCAAAGGTTTATTTCTGTTCTTTTCTCAGCTTGGTAACTTTTAACCCTAATCCAAGTTTGAGTTCCCACCCACATTCCTACACCGTGAACCATAAAAACTTGCCACTTCTGTCTGCTTCTCCTTCTCAACGGATCCAGTAGACTGGCCTACCTCTGAAATCCCAGGATAGTTCTAGAAGAACCTCATAATCCAATCCTCTCTTGGTATCTTGTGTACCCTTCCTTTCTAAAAGTCCATCTCCATGACAATATGAATCATACCAGCCTTCTATGATAAATGTACACTAATTAACGTTTTTAAACTCTACCCCAACTCCTTTCCACCTGAAAATTACACAAGCAGTTAACATATTATTGCTTATAAAACTTGAAACTTTTATACCCTTCTTGGACTTTGGCTACCAATAGTCTAAAATCTGTCAGGACAGACACTTTTGCCTTTATCTTGTGAACCTCTTACAATTTATTGCCATTAAAACAATGAGGCCCCTTTAATCTTTAACAACCATGCCATTCAGGCTTGTTTTCGGGAAGAATTCAAAACAGGTCACCTGACTCATTCATTCCTCCAATTTTCCTAATCTAATCAAAAAATACAAGATCTTATAATCCTCATATTTGCAACAATTCCAAGTACAGAAAAGTTCCAGGGAATATTTGTGATTAAGCATAATGCATCGATGACATCTGAACCAACATACTTGCGTGAGATAGATACCTGGTATTTTCACTGTCCCACTGGTAGATGTGTCATCAGTGTACGGGTGACTGCTTTCCACTATCACTGGCTGAGGAGAATGGCGCCCACTTTGAGAATCAGAGGCCACATCTTCTAACTCAGTCACACATAGTTCCAACAACATGTCAGCCACCTGCAGAGTAGAACACAAAAGAGGAACAAGTGTAGGGCATGAACGAACAATAAGCTTGCATTGAGTGAGAAATGCCCATCAGGGAATGAATGCTATGACAGCTTGCTTTAAATGTTAAGGGCAACAATGATCGCAATATATTATAATAATGGCTAAAACACAGTTTAAAAAAAATTCTACTTTAGAATACACATTCATATTTTCACTGACATAATTTAGGTAAACAATATGTAATTCTTCAAATGTTTGCCTTTTGAAGATTTAAGTTATCGAAAAGGCAAAATCAAATTAAAATATTTTAATAATGAGACAAAAAAGATGCAGACTCATGCTCATGATTACAACATTGAGATTTGTGAGAAACTGTGACAGAAGCACAAAAATATATCATGTCCATTTTGCCAAAGTTCATAGATCTTATTTAAACCTGCAAATTTAGTCAATCTTCAACTATCCTCAATTTTTCAATTGATGTAGGCAAGCGATCATTAAATGGTATCATTAGTATCAGCCAAACATTAAGTTTTAGACATCACATATCCAATACAAATCTTTTTGAATATGAACTTGTTAGAATGACTGTTTTAACAACAAACTTAATACATGCCAAAGTCAGAATGAACTGAAGAACCACTAATTGTCAATTCCATCCCTCATCAAGAAAGATTACTGGATAATTCTCAATCCCTATTTCATGTTGAATGAGGCAAAAGGCCCGCATACAAAATTGCCAGCGGGCAAAGTGCTGGCAGAGAGTTGTCACTCGTGAAACAGTAGCTCAAATTGTTGTTTTTGGTGATAGAAAAGGGACAAAAATCAGGCAAAAAGCTACAGCAGAATTTGAGATGTACTCCATCTTGATTCAATAATAAGAAAAACTAAGTACTCTCTCTATTCTTCAGGTAAGGAGATTGAACAGGAGAATTAAGTTCTTCTTGTTGTTTCCAGTACACAACAGGCTATCAAAATGCTCCTGGAAAAAGGCATATCTGGTAATTTTACTTTCCAAAGGTCGGATCTCTTAAATCTATTACAAATTACTATGTGTTGGGCATACAAGAGCTTAACATATTTGTGCCTTCACATATTTTAATAAAGACATTCATCTACTAACTTGAAACAAACTAATGCTGTCATTAGAACAGCTACGTGAATTCCTAAGTTAATATCCCATACAGCACATTCAAGGCTCATATTGGAAAGGAATCATTTTGCTTACCAGTTATTGAACTGTGACTTTGGTTTGATAGTGTGAAAACATTTCTAGTTACCTGGGGGTAGGCAGTGCCCATGGCTGAAAGCACAGCCGACAAAACATCTTTGCCCTTTTCACCAGCACGGGTCGACACAGCCAACTTCAACAAATCAACCATTACTCGAGTGTCATCTGGTACAAGTAGACTTGTGAATTCATCTAGGTGCTGTGGCTCTGGCCCAGTTGACTTTGCCTGGTTTTCTGAATCCTTTTGTAGGAAAAGGAAAACATTATTCCAACCTCGAATAAAAATAAAATGAAAATTGCGCATTTCTCTTGAAAAGATATAACAGACAAAATGTTTAATGTTTATGTACCATTCAACCTGCCATTTTATAAAAGCATAATTTAAAGTGTGATTCATGGGCAACAGTTCAACTGCACTCCATTGCCCTATTTAAAGCCATCACATTGTTTCCTTGACCTTTCTCCAGCAAAGGTTCAGAGACAGACAGCAAGATCTACTTGTTTATCGAAATCTGACAACACTAACCTCTGGGTCACAGGCTACATGAGACTTGTACTACATGGCGCAGCAGTCAAAGAATAAGACAGGGGGAGAGAGGCAGAGAG
>JAHRHZ010000263.1:43040498-43064477 GCA_024137785.1 Ginglymostoma cirratum
GAGAGAGGCGGGCAGCGAGAGAGGCGGGCAGCGAGAGAGGCGGGCAGCGAGAGAGGCGGGCAGCGAGAGAGGCGGGCAGCGAGAGAGGGAGAGACAGAGACAGAGACAGGCCACCATTTATACCCCAGTGAAAAATATCACAGCTGTCAAATATCTGAAGAAAAAGTCAATTCTTATCTAAGTCATTCATCTGCTAATGCTGCTTAATAAACTCTTGGCATAATCAGTAATACACACCATTTGTCAAAATGGCTGAGTAAATCATTTCAGATCTATTGCCATTGCTTTGATTACCTCCTTTGTTTTGGTCATAGTCTCTGCTATGATACTGGCAGCCCGAGGGTCATCAGTCACTGGAATGAAAGGACGAGCAGAAGTAGCTGAGGTAGAGGGCGTTACTGCAGACGACGGAGTTACAGCTTCCTCTGAAGGTCCAACCTTCAAGACGTAAACAACATATTTTAGAATTCTGCAAAACAGTTTTGAATGACTCAAAAAAATTGTTGACAAGAACCAAAGATTAGCAGCTGTCTAGATTTAGCAGCACAGTGCTGGACATACGTAAGACCATAACTTAAGAACATAATAACTAAGAGCAGGAACTAGGCATTTCAGCCCCTCGAGCCTGCTCCACCATTTGATACCATCATGGCTGATCTCACCTTGGCCTCAAGTCCTCTTTCCTGCTCAGTCTCCATAACCTGTCACTAATTTAAAAACATGACTATCTCCTTAAATTTACTCAATGCCCCAGCATCCACCACACCCTTGGGTAGTGAATTTCACAGGTTCATGACCTTCAAGTCAAGTAATTTCTCCTCATCCATTTTAAATCTGTCACCTTTGTTCCTAAAACTATGACCTGTTGTTCTAGATTGCACTACATGAGGAAATACCCTTCCCAGGTCTACTTTCTCAGTCCCCTTTAGCATCTTATATACCTCAATTTGATCTCTTCACATTCTTCTAAACTGCAGACAGCATATGCTCTCTTCATAAGACAAAGCCAAAAAAACGGCATGCCTTGAAATTATGTCAAATGTTCTTGGCTTATTTTTATTCAAAGAGCAAGCTGAGGTGGAGAAGAAATGAGGAGTGAAAGTCAGGAGTTCACCGACAGATACCAGTGAATGAGTAGTTAGGTACCTTCAGACAATGGCTCAATTCCACAAGTAGTTCCCTGGTCATTCTCAACTCATCCAAGACCTCAAATGTCATACTACACATATATGTTTTAAATGTTCATTTAAAAGACCCTATTCAGCAAAAAATAAACACCAAAGGCTTGCATTTGATTTCTCACCTCTCCTCTCCTGTCCTGCCAAGGATTGGGACTCTCTCTCTCTTCCCCATCACTTGCCACTTCCGAAGCATGCTCAACAGCTGGGCTTGTAGCTGCAGAGGAGTCTGCTGGTGGTACTGGAGATGACGATGTGCATTCCACAGGTGCAATCATGCTGGCTGGCATCAAAGCTCTAACCAAAGCATCTCTACAGGGAAAAACAAAATCAATTAAACATAAAAGGGAAATGTTGTTTTGGACCAAACCAAACCCCCTCAAAATATACTAAGAAATCTTAGACCCAAACGTTTTTTTTATTTTAAAGGTAAGTATAAGGTGTTGTGTTCAAGGTGCAGTTCAACTAGTCAAACTACTCAACATTGAGCAAAACTCACTTTATTCATGCACTACAGGTAAAATACAAAAGAAAGTGTAAAAAGAATTGGCTTAGCTGTAACTCTACCAAAATGCTTAACAAAATAATCGATATGGTAACTATCACTGACTAACTGGTCCAATATAGTAACATCACATTATCACACACGTGACCAAGGCAAATTTAGGAAAAGAGATTGTCTCAAGTGCAACTCCAGTCGTGGGAAAACACGAAGAGAAAACTCAGTGTAGCAGAGAGAGAGGTACTAAAGCTTCCAAACCCCGAGACACCTGCAACCATTGCTGAAAGCTAAAACTCAAAATCCGAGTTCTGTGGGAGCTTGACCACACCCATTTACAGGCTGTTCCCATTTGTGCCAACTTTTGCAAAAAAAACCCAAGGCCTCACAAGCTGTTTATTTCACAAGTTTGCAACAGACAGCCCTCCATCTCTGCCTTAAAACATCTCTCGAAAAAAAAAAAAGGACAAAATACACCTCTTAAAGCTATAGTGTCATCACAAGTCTAGTGACTGCAGTTTAATGTGTCTGGGTTTGCCAATGCATAAACCTCCACCTATATACTGGAGCAACTGAAAGTCACTGTCAAGTGCCTGATGAGCAAATCCAAAATAAATCATTCTAACAAGAATTAGCCATTGAAATAAGAGAAACCAATGTCTAAAAAAAAGGCAGAGATAAATGCTGCAGAAGAAACATGTAGATCATCATGTCAGGTAAGTGCTCCAGTACCAATGGTGAACCAGGCAGACAAATTGACTCACAGGTGGGGAGAAGTAAAGGAATAAAGAACATATATTAGGACACAGGATAGGATAAGGCAAGCCAAGGCTATTGTGGTCAGACACATAATTCCTTAAAATTTACATCACAGGTAAAAAGGGTGGATACGAAGGCGCTCGGAACGCTTGCCTTCATTGCTCAGACTTTTGAGTGTAGAAGTTCGGATGTCATGTTGAGGTTGTACATGGCATTAGTGAGGCCTCTCCTGGAGTACTGTGCGCAGTTCTGGTCGCCCTCCTATAGGAAGGATAGGGTTCAGAAAGTATTTACCAGGATGTTGACGGGAATGTTACAGAGAGGCTGGGACTTGATTCTCTGGAGCGTAGGAGGTTGAGGAGTGACCTTATAGAGGTTTATAAAATGAGGAACACAGATAATGTGAATAGCATGGGTCCTTCCTCTAGGGTGGGGGGAGTTCAAAACTAGAAGGTGTATTTTTAAGGTGAGAGGAGAACATTTTTAGAAGGACATGAGGGGCAACTGTTACACAGAGTGATTCATGCGTGGAATGAACTGCCAGAGAAAGTAGTAGATGCAGGCACAGTTACAACATTTAAAAGACATATGGAAAAGTACATGAATAGAAAAGGCTTGGAGAGATATGGGTCAAATGCAGGCAAATGGGACTAGTTTAGTTTGGGAACATGGTCAGTGTGGACTAGTTGGACCAAAGGGTAAGTTGGATGGGATGAGCTGTTATAAAAGGGACAATCTGATAAAATGATTGGCATGTTAAAGAATGAGTGAGGAGACAGTTGGAAATTACATCAGTAAGATAACCAGTACTTCTGAAAACAAACAAATAATCAGGATTTAGACAGACTACACAGCCAAACCAGGAATGACCATGAATTGATCACACACTAATAAGTCAAATAGAGTTCAGGCTGCCTCTAATCATGCATAGGGAGTAGTGGCTACTACAGGTAAAGAAGGCCTCAGTTTTAGTGGTTCAATGCACAAGGTAAATCAAAGACAAAAGAAAAACCTCAGTCAATAGAACGAGAGACTTGTGCCCAGTAAACCAGTGTCATAAACTGGCATTTCAGGGTTACAGGCTGAATACCACTACTTTTCCCAAGTGTTATTTCTTTAGTATGTGTCATGATAAACATCTGTAAACTTATGAAGCATATTTGCACTTGGCATGACTAATCAAATCCAGTAAACGTTAGATAAAAAAACCCGAAAGAACTGCGGAAGCTGGAAATCAGGAACAAAAACAAAAGTTGCCGGAAAAGCTCAGCAGGTCTGGCAGCATCTGTGAAGAAGAAAACAGAGTTAACATTTCGGGTCCAGTGACCTTTCCTCAGAATTGATGGTGGCTGGGAAAACGTCAAAATGCAGAAAATAGGGAGGTGGGTGGGGTAGGGAGTGAATGATAGGATAGAGCCCAAACAGACAGAAAGCCAGTTGGACAGACAAAGGAGTTGCTAATGATCAGGCTGGGAGGGTGAATAGTTGTTAATGGGGACTGTTAGTGACTAACAACAGGGAGTGTGTAAAGGCAGCTATGCAGTAACAGGGCCGGGTGTGTGGGGTCAGAGGCTGGGACATGAGAGAGTTTAGGCCCTAAAATTGTTGAACTCAATATTGAGTCCGGAGGGCTATAGGATCCCCAAGCGGAAAATGAGGTGTTATTCCTCTAGCTTGCATTGGACTTCACTGGAACACTGCAGCAAGCCAGAGACAGAGATGTTGGCCAGGGAGCAGGGTGGTGCAGTGAAGTGGCAAGCAACAGGTAGTTCAGGGTCTTTTTTGCGAGCAGAATGTAGATGTTCTGCGAAGCGGTTGCCAAGTCTACGCTTCGCTTCCCCAATGTAGAGGAGACCACATTGTGAGCAGCGAATGCAGTAGACTAGATTGTGGGATGTGCAGGTGAAGTGTTGCTTCACCTGGAAGGTATGTTTGGGTCCTGGGATACTGGGGAGGGAGGAGGTAAATGGGCAGGTGTTGCACCTTTGCTGGTTACAGGGAAGGGTGCCGTAGGGCTGCGGGGAGGTGTTGGGGGTGAAGGAAGTGTGGACCAGGGTGTCCCAGAGGGAACAGTCCCTGCGGAAGGCGGACAAGGGAGGGGAGGGGAATGTGTGTCTGTAAATGTTAGACTGATTTTGAGAGAACTAGTCCATAACTGCAATTGACTTAGGTCTTACAATTCAAGTGCACCCCACAATCTTACAGTGTTTTTGGCTACCTTGGAACAAGGAGTAGTGGAACCATAAAGAGTAGCCCCACAGCGATGGGTGACAGACGGTTGTGAAGGAAGGGCAGAATGGCTGACTTGCCACCGCAAATGCTACGGAGGAGGAAGAGGAGGAAGAAGGCATAAAAGAAGAGAACGCACCATGACTGCAATCATGGATTATATGTTTGGTAGCTGATTACCTAAAAGAAAAAAGGTAAATATTCCAGTGGAAGGTTTGTATTAACTATTGTTTTCAAGAGCCCAAACTTAAAACATACAAGTATTTTGCCTTCATGTGCTGAAAGACTGGTTGTCCTTTATTAGTTACGCTGTTGAGAGTTTTCTCAAGCAGTCAAAAATATTCTCAATATTCTCTTAAATTGTCAAGAATAGTCAGACAACATTTTAGGTAAAGAATTCCGCTAGCTAAGACGATTACAATGCATTTGCTACCGGAATGAATTCAACTCTTTCATTTATTTAAGAAATGGCCAGAAATATTTAACATAGATGAATCATCTAACTTGGAGCTCATATGCCAGAGATTTACTGCAAACAGTCCAATGACCAAGCTGTGGTGGCAGTAACAGCATTTTTAAACAAACATTTCAACAGAGATGGGATAAATGTCAAGTATAAATGAGGTGATGAGATTTCTGTTTGTCCGGAGCTAGTAATAATCCAAATAAATCTTGTTCATTTTTTATTGCAAAATATTTACTGCAACAATTCCATTTTCCTTTCTGTCACTGATTTGGTCATCAGAAACTAGGACATAACAGTTGCCAGGCTGTGGATCTTTCTATCACGAGTATTAAAAAAATGCATATCTTTTGCTTAGCTGCATAACCAGCAATCTCCAACTTATTCATATTAAAGGTCCAGGAATCATTTAAGTAAACAAAAATACTCAATTCTAAGTTGTTACCTAAATGTGGACTCTTGTGGACCAGCAATCATGTCTTATCTTTGGTTCAGGAGATTTGGGTTCAAGTTCCACCTGCCCAAAGTGTGTGTAATAACATGTTTGAACAGGTTGATTAGAAACAATTTTTAAAAACAGAAGTTCTTACCTAGAATACATGATCTGCAGAGCTGTCAGCACATGGGACAATGCCTGTTGCTTGGCGTGGTTCCCATCCAAAGAAAGTAGAATTTTCGCTAAAGAGGGGCGATTGGGTTTAGAATTGCATGAGCCACTGATTTTGTTGCTGATGGCGGAGGAGTCTAGATCTGACTGGACACCTATAGGGAAGTACATGAATGGAATTACAAATATACCATCATGTTTTCTCAAACAAAAATTCTTCCTGCAGCAATACAAGTATTTTGGTGGTGGTGGAGGGGGGGTGGCTGTTGTTAATCTATTCAAATGTATAAGCAATGAAGAAAATTGTGACAGAAAACAAATTTTAAAGAACGATGTACACACACACACACACACACACACACAAACTACATTCATCAGATCGAAAAATTGCACAAATCCTACAATTATGGAAGAGGGCAGCTTAATACCAAAACACTAGAGGCTTCATGAGTACACAACGAAATTTTGAATAATTTAAAATGTGAATAACATACACATCCAACTATGAAAAAGTACAAGCACACAAATGCACTTGAATGCTGCACATATTTATTCTTGGTAACTATGCTCAATTCTAACATGCCACTTGATTCTTCTTATAGAAACTATTAGTATTCGGAAAACTTTAGCAAATATACCAATTAAATAGTTATCAAGGCACAATTAATAAAGTTACCCAAGTATGAAGCGCCCAATGGGTCCCTAGCAGTTTGAAATAGGACTGGTTCATGCACAGAAGGCGTTGCCACATCCACTGTTGTCCACGCTATACTATGCGAAGACCCACAAGCAACACGGGTGATTTTCTGTCCTTCTAGACCTTGTACAAGGGTAGGTTTCCTGTTTACTGTTGTGGTTCCATTTCCTTGCTGGCCATGGTCATTATCACCCCAAGCATAAACCTAAGAATGTTATATTAGGAAAGAAAGATTGGGTTTAAAATCAAGAATCTGGAACATCATATTTGGTACATAATGAAGTTCCATAATAGTGCACAGAAAGACTTTGCTTAAGGACACCGAAAACCCTCTTGAACTGTCATGAGCCCCTCAACTTGAACATTAGTAGAACTGACTATGAAAGCACTGGATTAAATAAATATGTTGAAAAACTTTATGAAATATGAGTTCCAGCTTCCATTTTATGGCCTGTGAAAAATGACAGTTAAAAATTACAACAAAATGAACAAGTCAAACCATCTTGAAATTTCAGATATTCTATTTTCAAGAGATTGGATAATTTCTACAAGGAACAAAAACAAAGTAGCTAGAAAAGCTTAGAAGGCCTGGCAGCATCTGTGAAGGGAAAAAGAAAAAAAGAGTTAACATTTCGAGTCCGGTGACCTGAGTTGAGAGAGTCACTGGAGCCAAAATGTTAACTCTCTATTTTCCCTTCACAGATGCTGCCAGACCTGCTGAGCTTTTCCAGCAACTTTGTTTTTGTTCCTGATTCACAGCATCCGCAGTTCTTTCGGTTTTAATTCGACAAGGATCTTGTTTGTAAAAACAGCATTTTGTTCCCTTGCCTTGCACAAGTTTTAACTAGGATGCTAACGATTACCCATGTATTAAACAAAGATATTCACTCACTTGTCCTGTATCAGAGACAGCAAGACAGTGCAATGCACCGACAGCCACATGAATAATTTTTTTCCCACGCAGACCTTCCACCACCTGTGGCTTCCGAACATGAACATCAGTACCATGGCCGAGTCTGAAGTAGTCACCTTTGCCCCTGTGGACAAGTTAAAAGTGATACAACTTCATTTCATACGTATTATGATCTTACAATGCTTTCATTGAGAATGTTCAACGAATGTACTTTTGAATATTTTCATAAGAAATTCAGTTTTCACTACAAATCTCTTCCCATACAAATTCTATGCCTGTGATTTACAGGTGTAAACTCTTGGTGCAAATTTTCGTACAGTATCAGGGCATCTAGCCCAAGTTTCTGATAGCAAGATCAAATCTTTTGAAAAATTTAGAACTTTGGAGGAAGTAATGGAGGGTTCACAGCGTACACCTCTGGCCTCCAGAAGTTTAAAATTCCCACACAAATCCATAGGACTCCCCGTGAAGTCCCAAGACTTAATAGAAAATTTAAGTCAATGGGTCTACTTAACATGACAATCAATTATTTGGACCACAAAGTACTTTTCAAAATTACAACTTACCAGGTCCATACTACACCAGGTTTTGTAAGTGCCAAAGAGAACTGAGCGCCACACTCAATCTGGCAAACCCCTTGTCCGTTGAGTCTTTCAATATTTTGGGGAACATTGCAACCTTCACTTCCTCCACGACCCAGCTTTCCAAAGTCACCATCACCCCAGGAAAATACCAGTCCTGCAGAACAATATACCAATAGACTAGGTGCATTGCAGGCAATGAAAGGTTTTATAGCTATAAATAGCAATATTTTCCCTACCTTCATCAGTTAATGCTAGTGTCTGTGCATCTCGACTTCCACATGCTACCTGGATGACTCTGTGCCCCAGAAGAACCTTCACCTAATTAAGTGAATATGATACAATTTTTAGATCAATTTTATCACCATATTATGACATTGTATTAGACTATTGTGAGTAAAATAAAACATTGCATAAATAGAAAGTGGCCACAATATTCAGTAGGTTAGCCCACATCTCTAGAGAGAATAGATGAATCAGGCACTGACCACCACCTGAATTCTTTTTAACTTGGAGAAGCAGGTTTTCATCAAATCAAACCACTGCCACCATTATTCTAGTTTTCGAACCACTGGGCAGAAAATAAGACATTTTCTTAGAAAAAAAATTTATATCAGCTATACAAGTCTATTGGTGCATGCAAAATTTTCTGAACTTTATTTAGCCAGCCGAGTAACAGCAACCTTAAACTTTTGTTTCCCATAAGCAACATACAAAATATCATTAACTATTTAATTTCGAAAATTGTGCAGTTACCAATTTTGGTCTCAGCTGCGTTGTGTTGTCTCCATGGCCAAGTCTGCCATATTCACCAAGACCCCACGTGTACAGTTCACCACTGGAGGTTATGGCAGCACTGTGAGAACTCCCACAAGCGATATCTCGAATACGCTTGGTTTTCAATGCCTCAATCAGTCTTGGTTTATCACAATTCCTGTACATTTTTTTTCAGAAAAAGAAAAAATGAACATTCTTGTTGAGACAAGTCCTGTGAAAACCTGAAGTATACACTAAATACTTGAAAGAAATTTATGCAATTTCTGAGATAACATGTGATGGGCACATTTCTGAAGAAGGGTCCCGACCCGAACCTTCAACTTTCCTGCTCCTCTGATGTTGCCTGGCCCGCTGTGCTCTTCCAGCTCCACACTGTGTTATCTCCAACTCCAGCATCAGCAGTTCTTGCTATGCCTTACGCAATTTCTGATTTTTTTTAAAATTGAAGAACCAATTTTCTATATGTTTAATATGAAGCACTATATAGAAGAAGCTGATGGCGCATTCATACATCATTACTGATTAAAACTGGTAGTAATAAGCTTTAACTTCATATTCACATTGGACAGTGGATAAAATTTGGTGCGAAGGCAAAACTGGCTCACTCCAATGTCAGTTTGAACCATAACTCTAGATTCAGACTTCATCAGAACTATAATTGCAGCACTGACAGGAAGCAAAGGAAATTTGACATTGCTGGGTATATACACTCTTAGATGTTCACCAATCTAAACCTTATAATCTAAAAAGAAACAAGCTCCTAATGCTAGCTCCAATAGGCATTTGTCGTAAGAGGAGAGTGTATATTGAAGGTCAGGTCATTTCTCACAGGAGACAAAGAATTCAACTCAAAGTCACACCAACAGAAGTTAGAGCTACAACCAGTCACAACAGAGAAATGGGCAGAGAAACAATGTAAACCAAGTTTAGAAGTGCAAGGACAACTACTTAACCAGGAAATGAGAGAGGAGATGGGTAAGGAATGGTAATACAAAATAGAAAAAACATCAAATAAAATTGGTTAATTCTTCCTAATGAATGCACAAAGGCTACTTGCCATCCTGGGACAAAAGTTAATCTTAAAAATTCTATTCTTTAAGAATAAGCAATTAATATAGCAGAAAAATACAGCAAAACAATATTGCTTTTAAAAGCAATTTACATTCTGCTGAAGTGTCCAAGCTTTCCATCGTCTCCTTCGCCCCAGGAAAACACCTTTCCATCAACGGTTAAAGCCATTGCATGACGACCACCTGCAATGCAAAGCGAAATATAAATATAGTTATGAACTACTGGACAACGCTTTAAAAAAGAAATTTGGCTACATACCTGAATGCACAGCTACTTTCTTTACAACATAGTTGCTAAGAGCTGAGATCTGCCGAGGGATGGGTATTGTCCCACTGGAAAGTCCAAGCCCAAGTCTTCCATTAGTAGCTTCACCACAAGCATAGACCTTTCCCTCAGCAGTAACTGCAATGCAAAACTCAAAAAGTGAGCCATGTGTATAAACTTTTTGCCTTGTCAGAAGCGCTTGAAAGCTTGAAATATTTTAAAATATCATTTATATAGAAAGGAAATTAGATGAATTTGATAACGTTGAACAATTAGGCATTATTTAAAGAGATGGTAGAGGAATGCAAGAAACTGTCCCTTTGAAAGTGTTCTCCTGAGTAAATGCATTGTCTCTTGACTGAACCATTTAGAGCTGGAAGCAACATGTTTGATCCATGACACGTAGTCAGAAATATCGAAAGTGCCCACACCATTCAGTTCTGGGGCGGGAGGGTCATGACTGTTTCCATTACTCAGTGATGCTTGAAGAAATCTAAAAAGGCACATCAATGGGAATGCCTGCTCAAATGAATATAACAAATGGAAATAAGTCTAATTAAGAATCAATTTATGATCTGAATTCTTAAAAATCTAAAATTGCAAAATAAGTTACAAGTCAAGAGTTTTGACACTAAGCTCATATATGCAAAACTATTTGACAAATGACAATTGAGCGATCGATATATTTATTGTGACGTGTATTTGTTATAAATACAGAGAAAAGTGTTGTATAATGTCGCCACTCCCTGGCGCCATCTTAAAATATTGAAATAAACCAAACACAGAGTGTAAAGGTAGAAAAATAAGAACATAAAGTTAAAAGTTGAACATTGTATTCCTTAAGTGCTTAGCCATGGACCTGAATACAGGCTCTTCCACCCCGAGCATGACAGATCATTGCGAGCTTGAAGCAGTCGGCCAGCTGCAAGTTCCTTCACTGCACCACCGCTGAGGAACCATGTCACCATTCTTCGGCACCATCCTGCTTTTACTGTCAAACGCCACGAGTCCACACAGTGCCAATCTCAGAAATACAGCCACCACTGAAGCTGCCGGGTCCCTCATCGGGCATTGGCCCTGAACTCGCCTCCTTCCACTATTGCCAGGAACACAAATCTCGCCTCCCTCTGCTGCCACTGCTGCGAGAACTAACTGATTTTCTGTGCCGCCGGCAGGAACAAACCCTTGCATCCGACCTCAACGGTATCCGAGCTCTCCACAAGATGATAAGTAAGGTTAAAATAAACACAGAGGAAGACAAAAAAGGGGGAAACCAGTTGGAGCAGATGAGCTCTTGGGCTCAGGAGTCCAAACGCCACACTGCTGCTCCATCACCCTCTAGACTGGAAAATGGCAAATAGCTAAAATACCAGAAACCACTGTATTTCATCAAATAAAATTAATCCAAGAAAATCCATTACTGAATTAACTGTTGTCTTAAAGGTGTTAGCTGTGGATTAAGTGCAACGTTCTTTCACTTCTATGAATGGCATAATCTAATAGCTGAGACCGCTGAGAGGAACACCTCTTAGTTACCCAGTATAAAGCTCCAAAACATTTCATTTGGGAAAGCTCAATCCTGTCTCTACTGGAAACAGTAGAGGCAAAAGTGGTCCTTCCTTGGCACAGCAATTTCAGTCAGATACAGCAGTTCAATGACTGATGACAATGACACAAAAAAGGACAATGTTCTAACAGAGAGCTTCAGAATAAGTCAGTTCCAAAGAAGAGTTATTTGACTCAAAATATTAATTGTTTCTTACTCCACAGATACCACTAGACTTGTTGAGTTTTCCTGACAATCTGCCTGGATTGTAATAATTGTGACTCTAATGTTCAGGTGGGCACATCAGGTAGTTGATCCCAGAGCACTTGACATTGAACCCAAGTGACTGAACAAAGAAAAATATTCTCTCCTCCAGGGCTGACATCCCAACACCCAGGTCTGATGAAAGGCTGGTGACTGAAAACATTAACTACTGATTCGTTCTCAACACTGCTACCTGATCTGCAGGGCGTTTCGTGAATTCCGCATTCCAGAGAAACTCAAAATATTGCTGGAAAGCAGTATGAAGTCAATCTCGATAGTCTTTCACATATCAGGACTGAAACACAAGAAAGCCCGAAGAGGGTGCTGGAATGGATGTGCAGCAGGAACTATTAACAGGCAATCTCAGGTAATCTGATTAAAGTCATTTTTTTTAAAATTGTTTACATTCTGTATTACTGACGGAAAATACAGCAGGTGCATTCGTGCTTTCAGCAACACACAAGCCAAAAATAATTTTGTACACCTATCACAAAATACAGTTATAAAGTCAGAGTAACACAGCACAGAAACAGGCCCTTTGGCCCAAACTGGTCCATGCTGACCATGGTGTCCACTCAGCTCGTGCCAATTACCCATATTTGGTCCATATCCCTTTAAACACTTTCCATCCATGTACCTATCCAAATGTTGTTTTAAATGTTGCTATTGTACATGCCTCAATCACTTTCTCCAGCAGCCAATTCCATATACACACCACACTCTGCGTGAAGAAGTTGCTCCTCAGGTCCATCTTAAATCTTTACCATCTCACCTTAAACCTATGCCCTCTAGTTCTCAATTCCCCATCCCTGGGAAAGAGACTATATGCATTCATCCTAACTATGCACCTCATGATTTTATGCACCTCAATAAGGTCATCATTCTCCTACACTCCAAGGAATAAAGTCCTATCCTGGTCAACCTCTCCCTGTAACTCAGACCTACTAGTCCTGCCAACATCTCGCTAATTTTTTTCGCACACTTTCCAGTTTAACTATGTCCTTCCTATAACAGGGTGACCAAGACTGTACACAATACTCCAAGTGTGGCCTCACCAACGAACTTACACAATTATAACATAAACGTCCCAACTCCTATACTCAATGCCAAATGCCTTCACCACCCTCTCTACCTGTGACGCCCCTTTGAATGACCTATGTACTTGTGCTCCAAGGTCCCTCTGTTCCACAACACTCCTCAGGGCCTTACCATTTACCGTATAAGTCCTACCTTGGTTTGGCTTTCCAAAGTGTAACATCTCACACTTATCTCTATTGAACTGCATTTGCCAATCCTCAGCCCACTTCCCACTTGATCAAGATCCCTCTGTAATTTTCAATAACCTTCCTCGCAATCAACGATACCTCTTAATTTTGTATCATCCGCAAACTTACTAATCAGGCTTTGTACATTCACGTCCATGTCATTTATGTAAATAACAAATATCCCAGCAGCGACCCCTGTGGAACACCACCAGGTACAGGACTCCAGTCTGAAAAACAACCTTCAACCATCACCCTCTGCTTCCTACCATTGAGCCAAATATGAATCTAATTAGCTAGCTCTCCCCAGATCTCGTGCAACACAACCTTCATGACTAGCTGGCGATGTGGGACTTTAGTGAAGTCCATATAGACAACGTCCACTGCCCTATCCTAATCTATCCTCTTGGTTACCTCTTCAAAAAAACTCAGAATCGACAGACAGGCTCACCAGCCTGTAATTCCTTGGCTTGTCTTAGTACAGCAGGCCATTCAGCCCACCGTGTGTGCTATGAATCTGCACCTTCTGAGAATCCCTCGTAGAATCCCTAGAATGTGGAAACAGGTCATTCAGCCCAACAAGTCCACCTTAACTCACCCCCGACCTTATCCCTGTAACCCTGCAATTGCCATGGCTAATCCACCTAACCTACACATCCCTGGACACTATGGTCAATTTAGCATAGCCAATCCACCTAGCCTGCACATCTTTAGACTGTGGGAGGAAACTGGAACACCCAGTGGAAACCCATGCAGACACGGGGAGAATGTCTATGTGGAGTTTGCACAGTCGCCCAAGGCTGAAATTGAACCCAGGTCCCTGTGCCGTGAGGCAGCAATTCTAACCACTGAGCCACCATGCCGCCTGAGATAAATGGAAGAACTAAAGACTATCCCCTCATCACCCAGGAGCCCTATACATTATTCCATGTCTAAGAAGACATATGCTTTATCATATGCTTTAGGACAAATCATCATCTGAAGTGAATGTCACATTACCTGCAAAAAGGCTTTTGGAACCTCCAGCCACCTGAACAACATTTAAAGCTGACAATGTTTCAGAAAATGAAGGGACTTTTATCTAAGAGCAAAAACAAAACACTTATTAGTTCTGTAAAACAAGTGGCATGGTAGACTAATGATTAAATCAGAGGAAAGCTCTTTTCAAGGCTGCTTTTAAATTTCAAAACAAATTATTCACAGAAGTACAGACAACTAAAGTGACAACAACATTGTCAATTATTACAAATCAAAGGATTAAATGCAATTCATCGTATGGTCTCTTCTGTACTCGACAATTACACATTGAAGCATATCCAAACATATGCACTTTATTACAGAGAACACAATATTGAACAAACAGCATTTCTTTTCCTGGTCCAAACATTCCAAAGAGTCCTTAACTGGCTCATGGTTCAGAAGTTGTCTCTTTTAAAAATTAACCTATTTTTCTAAACCAACCTGTTCAGAGGTGTTATTACACACCTTGGCATATATGGGACTGGAGCCTGGGCGTCCCGGTTCAGGGATAGGGATACTGTATCACAAGAGGGCCCCTCTAACAGATGGCTTTTTTCCTTAATATTTAACTTATTTTTCTAATCAACATGTTCAGAGATTTTATTACACACCCCTGGAGCGGATGGGACTTGAACCCAGGTCTTCCAGTCACTGGTAGCAGTACTACCACAAGACTGCCCTCCATGCTATGATGATTATCTGATTCAAACCATGTGCACGAAAGTTAATGTTAAGATAACAAAAATTCCACAGAAATAGTAATTCTACCTTTGAACCTTTCAGTCCTCCCAGCTGATCTTTGTCATTCAGTCCCCAGACGAATACTTTTGTTCTAATGGTGGCTGAAGATTCTATGCCAGATGCTTTCTTCCGTACAAGGCTTGGGAAGAAATAACAATTTCTGAAGTTACATCACTGAAAGGTAACATTTTTGGTTTTCCTCTTTTAATCATAAAGCTTCGCTCAATTCCAATTAGCTGTACTAAAATTATAAATTACAAATAGTTGTTCAGCAGAACAGAACTAAGTAAGCAGAGAAAGACATTTTGTTAAAGTTTTTCATCTTGCATTCATCAGGATATCTTGCAAAAATAACAATTCAAGGGGACTGCCTACATTTATGCTGCATGAAAGGGGTGCTGATGGTTTGCCAAGTGCACTCTGAATGCTTACAGGATTAGGAGAACATAAGAAACAGAAGCAGAGCAGGTTATATAACTCAGTGAATCTGCTCCATAATTTGGTACAATCATGGTTGATTTCACCTCTAACCCCACTGCCTAACTGCTCCTTTTACCATTCCACACCCTGAGAAACTTTGAACCTATGTCCCACAAAACATTAGCCAAACAATCTAGGTTACTAGTCAAATGTCATTACCTGAACACCACTACCTCACCATATCAAAAGTGTCAATAGCTTTGTGTTAGCACGCACTACCAGTCAACTTTTGCACTGAAATATTTGTATGTGCACATTTACACTGGAATATTTAAAGGCAAATGAGCAATGCTATAATGCTCATAAAGACAGGATGCCCAAAAGAAACAGAAAGTAAAGTTAAATTATTTCAGAAGAACACAAGTCGTTTCACAAAAAATCCAACCTCTTGCAGCAGTTACTCCAGATATCAATAAACACAAAGTCAGTACCTTCCAGTATTGCTTTTATCATCATCTTCTTCTTCATTGTCTGAAGCAAGGAAAGGGAAGTTTGCTGCAAGATCCTCATCTTCTGCTCGGATACGTCCTACAATGCTCAAGCCATGAATTTTGCAATCAATCCCAGAACTTCTGCACTGTTTGATTGCAATCTCAATATACCTGTGCTGCTCAGAAAATGAGGCGTGGTTATAAAAAGACAATCTACAATGTGGTCCAGTTTCATAAAAAGTACTAAAACATTATTGTCTAAATACTAAGGATTGTTGACTACCAAATGGTCACTTCAATAATGTTTTGGTCAGAGGCATTAAAGGAGGGTCTTAAACATGGAGTTAATTAGGGGACACAGGCAGGCAAATTCGTTCACCTTTATTAGCTTTGTATCATTTTATGGGACTTTTTTTGCTGCAGATGCAGACAGAAGCCATATTTGTAGATTTGAATGTTGAGCCACACAAGGTAGGGATTTTCAGATGGCAAAGTGAGCCAGATTTGTGGGGAATCCATCCCTACCAATACGAGCATGCCCACAGCCATTTAAACATTCCACAGAGCAGCAATTCAATGGAGGTAGGACTTTCAGTCCACACTCAAGAGGAAGTCCAACCTCAGAACAGCTCAGCCAATTTGATGGGGTACAGCAAACCCTAAAGGGGGCCCCATCAGGGAGATGTCTTAACGCTGTCAGCAACCCCTAGCCAGCCAAACAGGTGGGTCTCCCAACCCAACCCCTGATCTACTCTCATTGACCTGAACATTGCAGCCAGGCAGCAAGTGGTCATTTGGCAATTTAATGACCTCAACTGAGAACAGAACAAGCAGACGTACAAGGCGGCCATATGGGAATTTTACATAGCCCAGCTGGCAAAACCGTCAGCTGAAAGACCCAAAATATTCTGGTCAAAGTCAGAAGATAGCAAGGGTGTGAAGGGACCACAGAAGATAGCAAGATAGAAGGCATGACCTTGATTCGGTGTATGAAAAGGGCTACAGACAAGCAGACACAAAGTCCACTAGGCACCTAAAGCAGTTTCAAGTCAAAAAGCATAGTGACTATTTAACTGGTTACCAGGAGTTATCTTCGCATTGTATGCAAGAAGTCAACACCCCTAAGATAAATGAGATTGCACATACTCCTTAAACTTCCTTGAGAACACATACCTCCACACATTCATTCAGCAGCATTACAACAGTGTCTGTAGGGGTGATATTGATAGTCTTCAGTTCAATGAGATTATCAAGTGAGTTTCCACCTTAAAAAGAAGTACTTGATCAGAAAAATATTTACCCAAGTAAAAACACGGTAAATATAAATAGCCTGCAAGATGTTTAACTCACCTGAGACTACTACTAATGAAGGCATATAACTACTGTCAGCAGGATCGACAACCATATTTAGTCTATGAACAAGGACATCTGGGAAGATTTCCAAGCGAATCCAGTGCTAACAAACAAAAAAAATTAAGAAAACACATCTATCAGTAAGTTGAAAAAACGGCTTCACCAAATGAGATTGATGAACTGCTCACATTCCTCCATACTAAAAAAAAAATGTACAAATAAGAGGCAGTAAAATACATTTTCAAAGTTTACCTTATGGATTATTTAGATCAATACAGGAATGGAGCATCAGTTCTGAGCCACAAAGAATGCTCCAACCTGTGATCATTCAGACTTAGCTCTGCCATTCTACCAGCTAAGAGACTATATATTCCTCCTCTATTGCTCTTGAAGGCACAAGGCATGAGCATGCAGAAACAACTAAACTTGCTTTGGTTGTTGCCAATGCCATATCTACGGAAATACCGTGGTCAAATTAAAGAAGAATTGCAAACACAACCTTTATTCAGAAATATTTGCTTCAGAAAAGATACCATTCCAGTACACAGAAAGACTTAGTGGCAGATAGCCACAATGACAATCAAAGTAAAAGCAGCATTTGCAAGGCACAGCTGAAATATCAAGTCAATAGTACAAAAAAATTGAAGATCACAGAATAAGGTGGCACTCAACAGGGTACTGAAGTAGTAACTAAATTGCATTCACTAATTCCTGGCATTTTATTCTTTGCTCAGAGGTAAACAGAACTGTGCAAGATACTTAATGAATCTTATAGCTCATGGCTAA
The DNA here is from genome assembly GCA_024137785.1 of Ginglymostoma cirratum. NCBI lineage: Eukaryota > Metazoa > Chordata > Chondrichthyes > Orectolobiformes > Ginglymostomatidae > Ginglymostoma > Ginglymostoma cirratum. Next base: position 43,058,420 of record JAHRHZ010000263.1, read on the forward strand.
AGATTGCTTTTGAACCAGATACATTATTTGCATACTATCATAAGAAAAAGCAGGAAACCAGTCAGTACATCAAGCTTTTGTGGACAGGGGGTGATGGGGGCAACAGGAAGTGGGGGAAAGGAATGTGAAGGAGTCCTCAGGAGTCAGTGTTGAGATCCAAGTTTTTCTCAATTCCCTATCGCTGACCTAGACCTTGGTGTACAGGGCACAATCTCAAATACTGCAGACAATATGGAATTTGGAAGCACTGAACAATGGACAGATAGGGTGGGATTTTTTTTAAAAAAGGAACCCCAGAGACAAGTTGTTGAAATGGGCAGACAAGTGGCAGATGAAGTTCAGCAAGTAGAAATATGAAATGATCCATTTTGGTAGGAAGGACATGGAGAGACACTATAAATCTGTCAGTGAAGGTGACAAGACTGTTGACAGAGCAGCTTATAAAGCATAGTGTCCTTGGCTTTATTAATAATGACATAGAATACAAGAGCAACTGGGTTAAATTGAGACTAAATCAGCCTCAGTCAGAGTATTGCATATACTAGGGAAGATGCAAAAAAGATTCACAAGAATGGATCCAAGAACAGGAACTTCAGCTATGAAGAGAGATTGATTTAGTTAAAGCCTGTTCACCATCTAAAAGTACAAGTCAGAAGTGTGCTAGAACACTCCTTGGATGGGTGCGGTTCCAACACCACCCACACTATGCAGGGCAAAGCGGCCTGCTTGACTGGCACCACATTCACAAACTTTCACTCTGCCTGCCACCAACACTCAGTAGCAGCAGTGTGCATCATCTACAAGAATCACCGCTACAACTCACCAAAGCTCCTTAAACTGTATTATCAAACCTATGGCCACACCATTGAAAAGGACAAGGGTAGTAGATATATGGAACACCAACTTGAAGTCCCCATCAAGCCCCAAAGCATCCTGATTTGGAAATGTGTTTGCCGTTCACTGTTGCGGGTTCAAAATTCTGAACCTCCCTCCCGAGCAACATTGTGAATGTACTGGTACAACCTGCACTGCAGCTGTTCAAGAATGCACTTACCACCGTCTTCTCAAACAACCAGAGCTGAGCAACAAGTGCTGGCCCAGGCAGTAAAGCCCACATCTACATGAATTAATTTTTTTTTTTTTAAAAATGATAGAGATATTCAATATCTTAAGGGGTCTGGACAAGCAGATAGCGGCAGAACGTTCCCACACATGAATAGATTAAGATTGAGAACAACACCGATTTAAAGTAATTGGCATAAGTGGCAAAAGTACCAAAAGCGACGCAAGTAAAAAATGAAAACCTGAGGTCTGGAGGGCAATGCATGAGTGTTGGTGGAGGCAGATTCAATTGGAGCATTCAAAGGGGAATCTGGTTGTTCTTTTTTAAAATAACAAATGTCCAAGGTTTTGGGGAGAAGGTAAGAAGATGGCACTAAGTGAATTAAAACCGAAGAAATTGGGGATGCTGTAAATCAGGAACAAAAACAAAGCTGCTGGAAAAGCTCAGCAGGTCTGGCAGCATCTGTGAAGGAGAAAACAGATTTTAACGTTTCAGGTTCAAGGATTCTTCCTCAGAACCTGAAACATTAACTCTGTTTTCTCCTTCACAGATGCTGCCGAGCTTTTGCAGCAAGTTTGTTTTTGCACTAAATTAATTGTTCATTTCAGACAGCTGGGGCAGATACAATGGGCTGATTGTTCCAAGGAAAGAAGAGGACAATCTGTCACCCAGAATGGATGACCTGAACAAAATAAAATAATTGAGGGTTGACTTCCTGAAAGAAAAAATAATTGAGATTTTTCCCAACTGAGGCAGATTATCTTCTGATTTCAGATCCAGATTATAAGAGCTGACAAAAATCATATCCAGCAAAATTGTACAATTTGAACAGTTTTGGAGCAACAAGCAGTGGATGATGGATATACCTTTCAAGTTTATGGAAGATAAATACGCAAGTTAAAAAGATTGTCATATCAGTGACTGCTCACTTACTTTCCCTTGTGAGCCTGAAGACTGCCAACATTGTCCAGAGCCATCAATCAGGCGGGAAATTTGGCTGACAGACGAGGAGACTCCGAAGTTCTTTACAATTCTCGACCAATCATCTAACAACATTCCTCTCTCACAACTGTATCGCTTATTCTGTTGCTTTCCGGAACGTCCAGCAAATACTGGTGATTGTCCTTTAAACCAACAAACACATTATTACTAACAGAACTATTTCTGTCTGTCTGACAGCATTCTGTCAGGTAGATCATAAACAACAACCATTGTATTTTCCAGCAATGTCACGCAAGATCATTGGGGTCACAGAAAGAAAAACACAATGTTGGGGTGGCATGGTGGCTCAGTGGTTAGCACTGCTGCCTCACAGCACTAGGGACCCGGGTTCGATACCAGCCTCGGGCAACTGTCCATGTGAAGTTCGCACATTCTCCCCGGGTTTTCTCCGGGTGCTCCAGTTTCCTCCCACAGTCCAAAGGTGTGCAATTTGGTGGATTAGCTATGCTAAATTGCTTATAATGTCTAAGGTGGGAAATACGTGGGTGATTGGGTGGGTGGGGTCGGGGCAGGGCAGGGAGGGGAGGTCAGGGCGTCTGAGTGGGATGCTCCTCGGAGAGCCAAATTCCACTCTGTAGAAATTCTGTGTCACAGGAAAGCTAAACTGGGGTTAGATGAGAAATGGAATTGGCTTTCATCTACACAGCTTAAAACACAAATACTGATTGGAAAGAAAACACGTTACACAAAAATAGTTTGATATTCTGCTTAAATATTACCTTTACTAATAACATTTAAATCATACATTACAAACTTCTGTTGTTCAAAAATAACTTTGCTACATAATGATTATCAACTGTCACACTGTTCTTGCAGGAGATAATTAAAAGTCTGGTTAAATTCATGCAGGTTATATAACATTGCAGGAAATAGAATTACATTTTGTTTTGTGATTTGGAACGATGATGATCTATAAAGTGTACTTGTGTTTTAAAAACAAATCTACCAAGAAATTGTACAATGCATCTCACCTGGCTCATTAATTCTACCAAAAGTATGCCTTGAATAGTGTTTTCTAGTCTTGAAACAGTTTTCACAGTAGTCAAAATCATCACAGTTTCTACATTTGAACCTGGGCCCATTCATTGGAAACATCTGACAGCCATCACACCTGCATTTTTTGTTTAAAGGAACAGGGTAAAATCACAGTCTGATTAATGGAAAGAAATTATTAAATTTTTGAAAGCAAATCCATCATGATGCCTTTTATATAAATCTCCTTATTCACTGAATGAAATTCAACATCGACATAAGTAAAAGCAGTGCCCAAATTAAAACAAAGCAATCATTCTTCAAATACCTTGCAGGTCATTCAAGCAAGGAATTACACTGCCTTCTATTCCAAACATTTATAAACAAGAAATTGAAAGTCCTGAAATGCATAGCCAGAAGTCACATGACACTAGGTTATAGTTGAACAGATTGAAATCACAAGCTTTCAGAGCGCAGCTCCTTCGTCAGGTGAATTGGAATTGGCTCCTTTACTGTACTGCCTCTTGTCGACAGGTGTTATCATAGATTGTGTCCCCTCAAGGTTCCTCCAAGTCGGTTTTGTCATCTGACTTAATGAAGCAGCAGCGCTCTGAAAGCTTGTGATTTCAAATAGACCTGTTGAACAAGAACCTGGTGTCATGTGACTTCTAACTTTGTCCACCCCAATCCAACACCAGCACCTCCACATCATGGCTACCATCGACATCTAAAGTTCATGGAATTTGCAAGAATGGGAAGAAATTTTGTTCAAACATATAGAATTCAAGGGGTTTGACAGGATAGATGCAGTGGGAATGTTTCCCCCTTACAGAAGCATGCATAACTAGAGGTCACAATCTCAGAATAAGGGGTCAGCCATTTAGGATACAGATAAGCAGAAACTTCTTTGCTCCAAAAGGTTGAAAATCTCGAGAATCTTTAGAATTCTCTACCCTTAAACTGTTGAGGATGCTTTGTCATTCAGTTCATTTAAGAACTCCTATTTCTTATGTTATTGCACATCTTAGGAGGATTTGAATGTGCTTGAGAATTTGGAAGACAATTCAATGTCGTGGAATGTGAATTGCTTTACAACAGCACAGGGGAAAAAAAACTCAGCGAAAGACTATTACCTCATTGAAAACAAAACAATGTGCACGGGCCAAATTTGTCTCAGTGACTGAATGGAATAGAAACCAGACTCGAGGAATTCAGACAAGGGGTCAAAGGGATAGCAAAGGAACTCTGAAGGAGCTTATTCATGGAGCTTGGAGATGGGTGATAGTTAGTGAGGGTGGATGGATGGATCAAGGCTTTCTTTTCCCCCTACGACGAATATAAAAAATATAGGAACAGGATTAAGCCATTTGGTCCCTCGAGCCTGCCCCACCATTCATTAAGATCATGGCTGATCTGTCCCAGGCCTCAACTCCTCTTCCGTGTCAGCTCAACACAGCCCTCAACTCCCCAATACTTCAAAACAAAACCTATCTCCTCTTTAAACACTTTCAGTGATCTAGACTTCACAATTATCAAGTAGAGAATTCCAAACATTCATCACCCTCTGGGAGAAATCTCTTCGCATTCCAATTTTAAATGTGCATCCTCATTTTCTGTAACTAAGTCCTCTAGTTCATTATTCCCCCACTAGTGGGCACCTTCTCAACATCCACTCTGTGTAGCCCCCTCAACTTTCTACATTTCAGTAAGATCACCCCTTATTCTTCAGTAACATGAATGGATAAAGACCTAAGCATTTAGCCATTCTTGAGTCAATTCCTCCATCCAAGGAATCAGTTCAGTGAATCTCTTTTGAACTGCTCCCATGGCCAATACAGCCTCTCAAATACAGAGGCCAAAAATGTACACAACGCCACCCATACCCCACATGACTGAAACAAAACTTTTGCATTTTTAAACTCCAATCACCTTGCAATCAAAAAGTACCATCAGATGTAGTGTATTTAGATTTCCAGAAGGCATTTGATGGCGTGCCATATAAAAAGTTATTGCATAAAATAGGAGTCCATGGTGTTGAGGGCATTTAATTGGCATGGCTTGAGGATTGGGTAACACAACAAAGATGAGATTCAGGATTAATGGGTTATTTGCATTTTATAAAGACATAACTGGTGAACTGTCACCAAAGTCAGTCATACAGCCTCAAATCATTTACTATGTTGATTACATGCTGACCCTCCCCCAAGTTATGTATCCAAATTTGATGACAATTTCAAAAAACCTGGGAGAGTGCCTTTATCAACAATGTATCTTACACTCTTAAAGCATTCAAGCAAACTGATCAAACACGATGACCCTTCAAAAAAACCATGTTGACTCTTTCTGATTGTGTTTTCAAAATAACTTGCGACTTCTTTCTCTATAATGTATCCTAGCATTTTCCCAATGACAGATGTTAGGCTAACTGACCTATGGCTCACTGCCTTCGGTCTCCTTTTTGTTTGAAACAGGGCATCTTAGTGAGAGGGGAATGATGACAGCTGTCTTGAAGGGGGAAGAAAGTTACCAGAATGAAAGGAGAAACTGATAATGTCACCGAGCCTTCAACTAACACTACAGGGCATAGTTTTAAAGATGACAGGAGCGAGATTTAAAAGGGACCTGAGGGGCAACATTTTGACACAAAGGACAGTGCATATAAAGAACGACCCGCCAGAGGAGGTGATAGAGGTGGATACAATTAAAACATTTAAAAGACATTTGAACATGAATAGAAAGGCCTCAAGGGATAACGGCATGGACGGGTTGGGTACTGCAGGATTCTATGGCTCTACAATGAATCAAAGGAGGTAACTACAAATCTTGTAGCAGAGTAGACAAAAACTTGGTTGAGGGGAAGCTGACTGGTCAGAATCTAGATCATAAAAAGGTGTATAGATCTGATAGTTTAGACAAACATTATTAAATGAGGTAGTAGAAACTGCAGGTGCTGGAGAATCTGAGATGACAAGGGGTAGAGCTGCATGAACACAGCAGGCCAAGCAGCATCAAAGGAGCAGG
>JAHRHZ010000263.1:43064577-43089110 GCA_024137785.1 Ginglymostoma cirratum
GGGGGTTCTGAAATAAATAGGGAGAGAGGGGGAGGTGGAGAGAAGATGGATAGAGGAGAAGATAGGTGGAGAGGAGACAGACAGGTCTCCTGTCTGTGGACCTGTCTGTCTCCTCTCCACCTATCTTCTCTCCACCTCCCCCTCTCTCCCTATTTATTTCAGAACCCCCTTCCCCTCCCCCATTTCTGAAGGAGGGTCTAGGCCCGAAACATCAGCCTTCCTGCTCCTTTGATGCTGCTTGGCCTGCTGTGTTCATCCAGCTCTACACCTTGTTATCTCTGTTATTAAATGAGACTTAGTTTGGAGGTGGGTAGATATCACAAGGAGTCCGTCCCGTTTGAAGCAAGACCTGGACAATAACCAGGTTTGGGCTATTTAATCTTATTCACGCACGGGATATGGGTGTCACTGGCTGGGCCATAATTTATTGCCCACTCCTAGATGCCCTTGAGAGCTGCTTTCTTCAGTGCTACCATCCATGTGCTTTGATGCATCCTCCACGCTATTAGGGAGCGAATTCCAAGATGCTGACCCAACTCCACTGAAGAAACAGCAATATACTTCGCAGTCAGAAGGATGAATGGTTTGGAGGGGAACTTGCACATGGTGCTGTTTCCACTTATCTGCAGCCCTTGTTCTTCAAGATCAAAGTGGCTGTGGTTTTAGAAGGTGCTGACTAAGGATCTTTGGTGAATTTCTGCAGCACATTGCAGATAGTACACAGTGCTGTTATTAAGCGTCGATGGTGGAGGAAGCAAGTGGTGCAAATCATGCTGGTTACTTTGTCCTGATTGGTGTCAAGCTTCAAGTGTTGTTGCAGCTGCACCCCATACAGGCAAGTGGGGAGTACCACCACACTCCTGACTTGTGTCAGGTGGCTGGTGTTCAGATTTTGGGGAGTCAGGAGGTGTGTTACTTGTTACAGGACTCAGCCTCTGACCCTTGTAGCCACTGTATTTATATGGTGAATCCAGAAAAGTTTCTGATCAATGCTAACCCCCAAGATGTTCATAGTGAAGGCACAGTGATGCTAATGCCATTGAATGTCAAGGACTAGTGGTTAGACTGTCTCTTATTAGAGATGGTCATTGCCTGGGATTCGTGTGGTGTGAACGTTACTTGCCACTTGTCAGCGCAAGCCTCTGTATTGCTGCATTCCAACACAGATTGCTTCAGTATCTGAGGAGTTGCAAATGCTGAACAATTTGCAATCAGCAAAGCTCTCTACATCTGACATCTGATCTTATGATGGAGGGAAGGTCATTGATGAAGTAGCTGATGACGATCGGGACTCTGACATTACCCTGACAAACTCCTGCAGAGATGCCCTGAAGCTGAGATGACTGACATTCAACAATCACAATCATCTTCCTTTGTACCAGGTAAAATTCCAACAAGTTTTCCCCAATTCCAGCTTAGCCAGGGGTGCCGTGATGTCACACTCGGTCAAATGCTGCCTCGATGTCAAGGGCTGTCACTCTCACCTCCCCACTGCAATTCAGCTGTTTTGACCATGTTTGAACCAAGGCTGTAATAAGGTCAAGAATGGAGTCACCCTGGTGGAACTCAAACTCTGTCAGTGAGCATATTATTGCTGGTTGCTCTTCAGCATATATCAAGTGACACTTAATATAACTGTATTGTGGTTAGATCAATAGGTGTAAGCTCGAATTGTTTCATGCTGCAAACAAATGCATGACTAACTAAAGATCGGTTTCAGAACCAAACACCAACATTCTTTCTATAACTATAACAATCAAGCTCGAGGTTGCTTTTGCCCTCCGGGGTGGTCTGAACTTATACGGCATTAGTAATATATAACAGTACTAAACACAAGGTATGAGCAACTCCAGTCCACAATGCCAACCTTGCACTCTCACAACAATCTTTCCTAAACTATTCTTTCCTTCTGAACACCACACTGCACCCCAAGTCAGGAGAACGCCAACAAAACCTTACGTAAAGGTAAAATAAATTTAAAATATTCTGCTTATTTTCACCAAATTCAATGCACCAAATTGTTAGGCGTCCTTCTTTTAAAAAGACTACATAATAAAACGAGTGTAATTACTCTACATTAGTTTTCTTAGAGGAAGAAATAGAACTTTCTTTATTTCACAGTTTAAATGGAAAAAACATGTTTTAAAAAACGCCTGTTTGGTTAAGTACATAGAAGTTCTTACGTCACTCCTGGATGAATACTGGGTACCAACTCCATTTCGGACAACAAGCCAGTCCAGTGAGACTGTTGTGGAAAATCAACAATAACATCTTTCCCATTGGCACTGAATGCTGCAAGAATAAAAATGCCATCACACATTGAAATCCTGAAGAGTTGCCAAATAGTCACACTCATTCAACAAAACAGACTGAGATCACACATTCATTTCTTCTTGCTTCTTGTCACAAGCGACAACAGCAACAAGCTATATACCATAACCTATCTCCACTAAAATAGCAAAGTGCCATTCAAACAAGCTAGGCCTATCTTTGCCATGTTATATACAGCAAGCTTACATCTTAAATAAGATGGACACAAACATAATGGACAAGAAATTCATTCGGCTAAGTATCAATATACCCATGTATTATTCCAATCCAATCTTAACATTCATTTAGTAATTAAAATAGCACACTCCACAATAAAACTGTTACATAGAACTAGGAGGTAGAGTTCCTTATTTCCAAATCACAAGTGAGTTGTATCACTGAAAAGATGTGGAATAAATGAAAAATTCCAAAATCAACAATTTGACTAGATAATCCACACAGTTTAGACTTCCAGTATTATCTTTTTGTAAACCACTCAGAATCATAGAATCCCTACAGTGTGAAAACATGTACAAAGAACACAATCCTCAGCAAACTAATAAGGAATGAGCTTTAAAAGTCCGATTTGCAGTTTACAGTTCAAGTGGATAAAAGTGTCGAGAAATTTGTAAAATGACTGATTTACTGATCTACTGTTATGTTAGAAACAGAAGTAAGAGTAACATATTACGAAGTGGGGGTGCAGGACCTATTCCCCATTATGATGCCACACACCAACATTTAATCACCTTGCATGACTCACTGCAAATCTACATTTAGTTTTTGCAGCTTATGCGGTAGTAGATTTCCATATTTTGAATCAAAACTGAAGCCGGAGAGAATACAAGCATGACTTGTTTACCTTTGACAACTCCCACACTTCTATGGGTAACGGAACCCCACTTGTACTTTGGAGTGGTAACGGAAGCCTTAACTCGTACTTTATCAGCAATCTTTATATGGGAAGTAGAATTTTGAGGTGGGAAGCCTGGTGCAAAAATAAATGTAATGAAAATTGAACAGATCCAGTGCCGCACTTCAAAAGATAGCAAGAACCATAACCACAACAAGTATTAATGTTTCTGATTAATAAACCATGCACCTACCCAACAGCTCAACATGGATGTATCGGACCCAGTAAGTGCCACCTTTTTGCTGCCAGTCACACTGCACATTTAGATCATGCAATCCATCTCGATCCAGTTTGATTACTTTTCCCATATCTCCTTCACAAACCTCTTCGTAAGTTCTGCAACATCGGACCATCATTCCCACCTGCATGACACAATACAGCTCAATAAGTATAGACATACGTAGTGCAATAAATATCAAAAATGTTCATTACATAAAACACAAAGGTGCACATGTAGTAACAGCTGGTTAGAAATCTAATTCTGATCAAGAAGCAAGAATAACTAGGTAGGCATGTTATTAATTAATGGGCCAGCACTTAGCACAGACAAAACAAGAAGGGAAAAACAATAACTTAATCACATTAAAGGCAACTTGGAAACAAAGACGGCACCATCACACCAAGGCAAAAAAACATGGCAACCAAAGGAGAGATATTGGAGCCCATAAACCCGAAGCATGCAACTATAAATATGGCAAAAGTCCTTGTCACAGGAATATCAGTGGACACCAGCAGCAAACAACAGTTATGTCAAAAACAAAGAAATTTGTGCTAACCTAAAGACAAAGAAATGAAGATCATTTTAGTCATAAAATAATCCACTGTTAAAGGTTTAAGATTAAAAAAAATATAAGAATGAGGTAAAATAAACCTTCATACAGCTATAACATTACAAAAATTTGACTAGACAAAAGTTCACAAAAGTGTTAAATGATACACCACCACAGGACCCTATACAGAGGGCTGGCACCCAATTTTACAAAACAAGGAGATTAGGACAAAATAAAAATATGATCCTTTGACTGAATTCTTGAGAAATATTATATAATATCCGGCAAAAGATATTGTGTGTCACTGGGAGAAGCACAGAGGATTTTACGGTAAAACTTTATTTTAAATATTGATGGATATTCTATTCTTAGATGTTCGTATATATTCTTAGGCATTCTTCAACAGTTACAAACAAAATCAAACTGGATTCTATTAGCTTTGATATTACATATTTAGATTGACTTTTAGTACAGCTTTTTACTTATCCACGAAAAATGTGTTGCTTAATTTCTAACAAAGTTGCAAAATTAATAAATCGTCTAATTTAAAAGGTTTTGTTATCACAATTGAAAATAAACCCCGACACTTTAATGTACTCATGCAGGGGCAAGTATATATTCTGAAGAAAGAAATCCTGAGTGCTTAAAATCTGGGGCATTTTTTGCATAGTTGCAGCTTATTAAAATTTAGCAAGCTGTTTAGAAGGAGGTATAATCCTCACGTAGTTTCTTCTCGATGAGATGGCTATATCAATTTTACAGACCAAAGATTAAGCACTTGTGGCACTGAATGGCTTGAATTCAGAGGAAGGAATTTGTCATGGAAATATTCCTGACCTAAATTTTGTCTACTAAGAGTTAAAAACTATAAATCACTTCAGATGATCCATACCTGAATATTCTCCCTTACATACACAGCATAATCATCATTACTCAGGAAATCTGCACGTTTCTTATAGGTTTGGCTTTCAGTCACCACAGCAGCCCAAGGCTACAAAATCAAGAACAGCATGTTATTATAATTTGAGTCAGAACTCAAATGACTACAATGTTATTAAAATCTGCTAAGTACACCCTGTTTTAACCACAAAGTACATTAGGTAGAGTTGCTTGAGGGCCAATCACAGCGTAAGCAGCTTCAGTCTCTTCAACTTCTTCCAGAATCTCTTCATCTGAGTACTCCGATAAAGTGCTCTCCGCATCAGAAAGTTCTGCAATCTGCACATCAGGGTGATCTAGCAGCCAACCAACCAATGCTTCCACACCTTTGAAATAAAATTTGAGACAAAAATAGATAGTAAACTGTTACTAGTGCAATCAGATTTGACGTTTATTGTGTATTTGTTGCAACACCTGAGAATTGGGAGTCAACCCTTCAGCTTTGTCTCCTTTGATCAAATTCTACCCACGGTGCTCAGGTTGCTGTTTCCTTGATGCAAGCCAAATTAACTTTAAACAAAAATTAGTTTGCACGTTAATCAGGAAATCCGCACATTTCAAACAGGTTTGGCAGAGAGTCACCACAGAATTCAAAGGGTACAACATTAAAAACAGAACACAATTGTGATGATTTGATCACGAGTGCCCAAGTGACGTCCGTGTTACGCAGACCTGTTTTGTACTTCTTACTTGAAAGTAAAATGCAAAACCTGATTCAGGTAAAACGTAAACAATTGATTTGAAACAAATTCCCCAATTTTCAAATGCACCTCAGTAAACCCTACTTAAATGTAGCACTTTTAACTTACTCTCCTGAAACTTTACTCTTTATTCATTCACGGGATGAGGGCGTCGCTGGCTAGGCAGCATTTATTGCCCATCCTTAGTTGCCCAGAGAACAGTTAAGAGTCAATCACATTGCTGTGGGTCTAGAGTCATATGCAGGCCAGGCCAGGTGAGGAAGTTCCTTCCCTAAAGGACGAGAGTGAACCAGATGGGTTTTTTTCCAACATTCGACAATGGATTCACTGTCATCGTTAGATTCCAAATTCTAGATGTTTACTGAATTCAAATTCCACCATCTGCCGTGGTGGGAGTTGAACCCAGGTCCCTAGAATGTTATCTAGGTCTCTGGATTAACAGCCTTTTCCTTAATTAGCTCCTGCATTTAAGTAAAAATCACCAGAATGCAAAAAGATGTGCAAGTACTTTCTTTTGTCAGAATGGGCTTATTAATATTGTTTCGTTTTACCTGGCAATCCTGTAGCATTTCCAGAGCCTCCTGTAAGCGATTTTAGTGCAAATTCAATATTTTTCCGTCCAAAGCCCATTTCCATTAGTTGAGCTACAATGGGTAAAGGTGGAGGGGGAGAAGGCTTGCGCTTCTTGTGTTTTAGTGGACGTACAGGCTGCACTGTAACAGGTGTTGTCGCCTCACTTGAGCTGCTGTCATCAAATACAGGCATAGATGGGTGGGTAGACTCCACTGCCAAGAACTGGCAAACAGCAAGGGCTGCTGCCTGAGAAGATAAAAACAAAAGACTGAAATGCTTAACAAAAGGCACATCAAGTAAGTGATACATGAAACTATATCCTTATTCCTTCAAAGTCACTAGATCAAAATCCTGGAACTTCCTTCCTGACAGCATCCTGAGTATACCTCCACCAGATAGACTAACAGTTTAAGAAAGCAGCTCACCATCACATTTACAAAGAAGAAGAATCAGGATAGGAAACAAAAGCTGGTGTTGCCATTTAAAGAAAATCTGGCAGCTGTCATTCATCATGTAACTGGTTTATTTCCCAGGAGAACACAGAATAGGGAAACCGACCAGTGTCAACTTGCTAATCAATCAGCACTGTCTTCTCATATTGTATAAATGTTTAGTTCCCTTTACTTGGTCATTCCTAGATACTCCCCTGATGAGCAGGACAAAGCATTTGACAAAAAGTGTTTCTTTTCCTCAATACTCAAAACAAAAAAAAAAAAGATTCTCTCAGGCCTCCACTGGAGTCAAACAGTACACGCTTATAGGGTGCTCTGACTGACATGGAACTTTACACCTTTCTGGACTCAACACCAAGGTCAACTGTTTCAAATCAGAACCTCTGCCTAATTTTTTGTGTTTGCTTGTTGTCGTGTTCTTTTTCACCTATTCATTCCACTCACATCCTTTTCTTTGCATTTGCTCAATCATTATCCTGCTATTCACATCTCATCTAGACACGTCTTTAATTCCTTATTAAATTTGTCTCATTTACCATGTTTTTGGAGCAAATCGTTGAACCTTTTGTCACTTAAACTTTCCTGTCTTCTACTCTAACAAACATCATCCCTTTTGCTCTTCTTCCCAGCATCCACACCTTGCCAATTTTACTTGTTTAAAACCTATTATATTTCTAACTCTTACAAGTTCTGACGAAAGGATACAATTCTGAAACATTGAGTCAATTTTTGATAAGACTCAGCCCAATGTCAATTTGATGAGTTTCTCTCCACAAGCCTTAGCAAGCTTTCCCAGGTTAACTTCCCAAACTCCCGTCAATACCTATGTACCGCTCCCACCATGGTGCCCCACTTGCAGTATTTTCCCACTCGCCAGAAGTGGACTCCTGGCCACTGCCGGCACCTCCTGAGATTCTTGGCACTGACACCACCTTCAAAGCCAAGCAATGCATCTGGTCAAACACTGGCATCTCACAAATTACCTTGTACAGTTAATTTTATTCACCACAGGTATGTCAGACAGAGGGTAACAGGTACCTAATGTGGCTGAACCCAAAGGCTCTGCTGGACATGATTGTTCACGGTCCCTGCCCGGAGATGTTGGTGACTAATGGAGGCCTGGAGGACAAAGTGGTGAGAATGTGGCACGTGCATCCTTACCCCAAAATAATCTGTTACAGCTGCATCCCTCCTATCTTGTTTGTATTCATTGGGCCTACTTACACTGAATAACGATGCAAGTCACATTCCTCAGAGCTCAGTTGGCAGTACAATCCCCCTGATTCTTGGTTCAAGTCCCACTCTAGGTCTGAGAACCATCAAGGCTGACACTCCAGTACAACTATCTTTCAGAAAAGACATTAATTCGCGATTCCCACCGCCCATTAACCAATTAATCCCAGAAGAGGAAACTCCATGCTTAGAAACACTGGGAACAGGAAAAGCTACTGCATCCAAATGGGGCAATGTTTCTCATGGATCAAGCTAGACTTGCCAGAATATTCTCACCCTCTGTAATCTTGGCTTTTATGCTATCTATCTGCTTTGGTATTACTCTGAAAGTACAAACAAATTGAATAGAAACATTTGTTTGTCCAAGACTGAAGGCTTGATAATAATATTCTGCCAGCAAAGAGTTGATAGTGGTTCCAAAATGTGGGACAATAGGGCACACAGACCAATTATTTACAAGCATTTATCGAGCTGGAGAGAGGTCTTGATGTACTTTTCCCAAGATTCTTTCATGAAACACACTCATTTCTCACAAATAGCCTGAATGAGCAGCAGCAAACAACAAACAGGCAGAGTCTTATAACATTTCAACTGAGAGTCAGCATGACATGCTTCCAATTGATATGCAATGAGTATCATCTCTCAGCAAAGACATTTTCCTTCTGCTGACTCAAACTTTCTACACTCAGCCCTTGAATTTTTAAGGTGGCATCTAAATGGACAGCAGCTTTGTAGAACCCAGGTAACAATATAGTCAAGGAATCTCAGGTGCAAGTCTGGATTAGGAGGTTGAGTGGGCCTCACTTGCTTCAAAAGCAGGAGAAACTCACTTCACATCAAGTATATAGTTCAGCAGTGCCCGCAGCTCACTTACACAATGATACTGGCTTGATTTTAAAATAAGCTCACTAAAACTCATACGTGAAAACAAATTCAGATTTTTGTTTGTTTGGAAAAGTTTCAGAAGTCAAACCTCAAGTTCCTGTCTATCAAATATAGCTTTCACTGGTGATGGTTGGGTAGCTGCACTCAGCAGTTGCTGGAGTAAGATCAACGGGGGCTGTGGTCCCTCAGGTGAAAAGTCAGCAGTGTCTGGAGAGGAAACTGCAGCATCCACTGAAATGAAGAGATAAACAGTAAATTACAAGTAATTACTAATAAGAATGTTAAGTCCCAGAAAACATGCATCATATAATCCACTGATGCTTCTTTAGAAGCCAGCAGCAGTAATGGTGCTTCTGCCACTTAACCATTCAAATATATAGTCTCTGATCTCAGCAACGTGATTCTGCTGCAAAGACAGAGAGCAGGATTTAACACTGCAAATGTCAGGACCTAGTTTACAGACTTCAGTGTCCTGATATCAGGTTTAAAAAAAAAAGCACTGGCATCATCTGAAACGTCAGCTTTCCTGCTCCTCTGATGCTGCCTGGCCTGCTGTGTTCATCCAGCTCTATACCTTGTTATCTCAGATTCTGGCATTGGCAGTTGCTACTATATCACTGGCATCGTCTGTTGTGTTGAAAAATGATGAGTGACGGTTTCACTGGGGCATGCAGCCAGAATCCAGCTGCACAATGGAAGAGCAGAGAGAGGGAAGGAGAACAATAGCAGGGGGGAAGATTCAATAGGAGGAGTACAGACAGGTGTTTCTGTGGCTGTAGACTTCACCCAGGCCAAAGTCAAGAATGTCACTGAACAGCCACACGCCATTCTGAAGGGGAAGACAGTCAGAGATTGAGGTTCACAACGGGGCTAATGACACTTGTAGGAGTGTAGTATGGATCTCTGTAAGGCTTTTGTCAAGGCCTTGCATGGCAGATTGATTAAGCAGCAAAGGCTCCTGCAGTCCAGGAAATCTGGCAAATTAGATCCCAAATTGCCTTAGAGGCAGGAAGCAAACAGTAACGTGCTTGTGACAGGAAGCCTGTGTCCAGTGGCATATCAGAGTCTGGTACTCGGCTCCTTGCTGCTTTTAAGTTTATATTAGTGATCTAAACAAGGAGGTATGATCAGTAAGTTCACAGATAACACAAAACTGATGGCATGGTAAACAGCAAGGAGGCAAGCTCCAGGCAACAGGATGACATAGACTGGCTGATCGGTGGTAAATGGAACTTAATCCTGAAAAACGAGAGGTGATATAGCTTGGGAGGACCAATAAGGCAACAGAGTACAAACTGAATGGTGGGATCTTAAGAAGCAGAGAGGATCAAAGGTACTTTGGTGAGCATATACATAGATCTTTGAAGGCAACAAGAAGGGTACATAATGCAATTAAAGGCAAGTATCCTATGTGCCTTCTTATTAGTCAAGCCAGTAAATAAAATAACAAGAATGTTATGATGAATCTCTGTATATCGTTATTTAGGCTATAGCTGAGTACTGTCCGGTCACCATGAATTAGGAAGGACATCATTGCACTACAGAGTGCAGAAGAGAGAGATTCACCAGGATGTTGCCTAAGCGATTCAGCTATAATGAGAGACAAGATTGGTGAGGGATGATGTTTCCTTTACAACAGAGACAGTGAAGAAGGATCTGATTGAGGCATACAAAGTCTGAGGGGCACTGATACGGTAGAGAGATAGCGAGAACACAGATAGAGAGAGCCCGTTCCCCTTTATCAAGGGGTCAATAACCAGGGGCACAGCTACAAAAGGTAAGGAACATGAAGTTTAGAACAGATTTAAAGAAACTTTTGCCCCACGGGGTTGTCGGTATTCCAGATATCAGACATCTGGAATTCACTGCCTGAGAAGGGTGGTCAAGTTAGGAACTCAAGACATTTAAGTAGTATTGAAATGAGCACTGGAAACACCATATGATAAAGGTTACAGATCAAGTGCTGGAAAATGGGTTTAGAATAAATGGATATTTGATGACTGGTCTGAACAGAATGGATCAAAGGTTGTCTCATTTTCCAGCACTTGATCTGTAGTCTTTATCAAATGGTGTTTCCAGTACTCATTTCAATACTACTTAAATGTGCCAGTGCTGGGATGACACAGCTAGATCCTATCCGATATGTCACAAATTTCAAGAATGCCTTGGCATTTACAATGAAGTTTTGAGAACTCCCATTTTGAGCAAAGACATAAGCTCACTCACATGACGCTGATTATAGCTGCAGGGGCTCCCTGACTTACAAAGGTCCAACTTACAAACACTTGTGTTTATGAATGAGATCTCCCCATACTGTTGGTTTTAAAGGATCCAATATGCAAACGTTCACTCATACTTACAAGCAAATATTTTATGTTGTACTATACTGTATTCTGACTTACATACAAATCAACTTATGAACATTCAGGAACGAAACTTATTTGTAACTCAGGGACTACCTGCACTAAGGACTAAAAGTTCAAGAATTAGGTTAAAAGATTGGGTTTTATTATTACAGGAACAAACAGTATTCTTTGTCTTAAGTGTGCAGTTCAAAAGCAATTGAAATTAATTTACTGCAAGTTTGTATATAATTCCATCACTCCAGCACTGATGCTCAGTAACAGCAGCGTGTGCTATGTACAAGATGCACTACAAATTCAAAAGATCCCCCACAACTTCCAAACTCACTACCACTGCCATCTAGAAAGACAAGGACAACAGATACATGGACCATCTCCTGCAAGTTCCCCTCCAAGCTACTCACCATCCTGACTTGGAAATATAGCTCTGCTCTTTCACTGTCAACATCCTGGAATTCCCTCCTTAACAGTACTGTGGAACTACCTACAGGACATGGATTGCAGCAGTTCAAGATGGCGGTTCATCACCCTCTTTCTTTTATGCTTCTCCCATGAGATTACATGGCAGTGCATACAACCACCAGAGTGAGGTACTATACTGAGCCAATTCCACTGTGTGAAGGAGTAGATTTCGTTGGAGTTTTCACATTCATTTGAACAGTCAGACAAGACATATAAAGGGTATTTTACTGAATTATACCTGTGGAAAGTGGTCCTGTTTCAAATACAGCTGGTTGTGAAAGAATCTGCCTCAATTTATCCTGGTGCACGAGCAAGGCTCGGGCTGCCTTCAGTATGTACAATCTCAGCTGCTGACATCTTAACAAGTATAAATCCACTTGATCTGATTGGAGGGAAGGAAGGAAAACATACGTTTATATTAATTTAAGAATACAGTTTCACTACAAAAGCCACCAACCTTGGGATTACATTTTGAAAAATGGAAGAAAGCAAATTTGATTGGGAAATAGCACAACCAAAACATTATAGGAAACTATGAAAACGTCTCATGTTAAAAAATATATCTAAATGATGCACAAGCATTTTAAATACCACATACTCAGGTCCTGTGCAGTACAGGGAGAAATTCTAAGCGGATTCAATCTTCAATGTTATGAGAGGAGAACATTCAAGTCAAAATTGCACAAAGGTATGTTGTCTTGTTAGTTCAGTACAGTTTCAGAAGCAATTATACTGAAAACTAATGAAAACTTGCATTTTAATGTACACTACACTTTAATTACTGATTCAGAAATCACAACTGCTTAAGAACAACCAAAAACTAAATTACTGAGCAACTTTAATAGCATTTATTCTTCTTGTATATTGGTCACACATCGTGTGCAGAGTTTTCTAACTAAGCTCCTTGTAGCTTCCAGGTGGAATGAGAGTAATAATGATCTGAAGTGGTAGAAAAAGTCTTTACCAGGATGCAAATCACTTCAAGGGGTGGGCAAATTAACCCAGGAAACTTCAATCACAGAGGAGATGAATCAAAGAAAAGTCAGCCCTGCAAGTAGAATGCTAATAGACTCAGTGGTGAAGGAGTCAACGGGGAGGAAGAAACCTTTTCACAGGAGCTGGGGTTCTTGCAGTAGGTCAATGCTCATAGGTCACTGTGAACCACAATGGGCTCCACCAGCTCCTACATCACTCAGGTACAGCACATTGCCTGGCCCAGCACATCTATTTTAATTAGTTAGTTCTTAATTTGATTTTCTAAAAGTTTTGTCCTGTTTTGCACCCTTTGACAAAGGCGTTCAAATAAGAATTCCCTGTAAATCAGGGTGGAATCTCTAACATTAGGCTGCACAGATTCAAGAGCTAAAATGTGGAGAAAAACGTCGTGGATACTACTGAAATGAACACGGTGTGTCAATTGTCAAATTGAGATCCAAGATCCAGTTATAAAGGTAGTAAACGGCTGGTTTCAACTGCATATTTGCAACGAAAATGCATAGCTGTGACAAGACCAGCCTGTATAATGTAGGGTCAGGTAATGGCCTTTTATGTTTAGATATGTGTCAGTGACTTTGAAAGAAATGCTTGTTAACTGATATCTGCGGTCTTGTGCCAAGTTAAATACTATGGTGCCTGGTAAATGAATGTTTTCCTTGAACGTCATGCCTTTATGTTTAAAGGAGGGCTGATATTTATTGAAGAAATCTTCTAATTCTACTTTTGAGTGCAACTACGGCAATAAAAGATGTAGGTGGCATTGTTGCTACATGAATGTATTATAAAATGAATCAGTCAGTGAGATAATAAATGGAACCCTTAAAATCCAAAAAGTAGCCCCACTGAAAATCTTATCAAGAATTTTTTTTTTTGTTTTAAAAGTGCTCTTTGGTCTCTACTCTATTTCAAAACAAAAACTGAAACTCATTTTAATTACCTGTGAGGCTTTGGCTGGATTTCTTCATTTTGCGCTTTTCAAGTTTGCTCCCTGCTAGATTCACCAACTGAGCCCAGACTGACAGCATTAGGTCAGCAAATGGCAAGTTGTTAATACTGAAGGAAGTCATTGGAAGCTGAAATTAAACATAAAACCGTTATAAAGGATTTAGATTATGGATTGAACAAATCAGGCAAAATACTGCTGGTCTGCTGATATGTTTGGGCAGGGACAAGAGCTTAGCAATCATATCACCTACCGGTTGTAACTCACTCAAAGGACAAACTCTGTACATTCGCATATCATGGAACTGTACTGTAATTTTTCCCTTGGGGGTAATACGAGCCACTGTCCCCTCTCCGAACTCTTCATGTGTCACCTGGCCACCCAACCTCAGGCGTCCATCTACTCCACCAATCACAGCCAGTACTGCCATCAATCCACTAATCTCTGGATTATCTGAATCTGGGAAGCAATCTTCCAAGACTGTCTGCAAGGATTAAAAAAGGGAGATGATGATTTTAAGCACACAAAAGATATTTTGCTGTTTAATATAAAAATTCATCCAAACATTCTCAAGCTCAATCACAATGGCCTTCTTAAGAATAAATAATTGCCTGGCGTTGAGTCAGCCAACAAGTAAACCCCTTTGCAATCCAAGTCAGTCCCAGCCACAGAATCCAGTGCAAGCAGTACCTGGTTTGAAAAGTCCTCAAAATAAACATGCAAAATAACAAAAAAAAACACAGATTTCACACTTCTTCCAACTAAACAGCAACTAACTGGCATCAATGTGGCCTTCTACAGGAAAACGCTTCAAAGATCTTCACATTGAAGAAATTTCAGAAAGTATTGTGAGGGGAAATCATAGCAACATTAGACTGAAACAAATGAATCAGAACAAGACTGGCACCATACAGAAACTTATGGAGTTACAATAAGGTGACAGAAGTCAGAACTGTGGAAATCTTGATCTCATTCTTCAAATATTTCAAACAATTACTTCAAAGTATCAAGACAATAGAAACTGAGCAATAAAGTCCCTCAATGCTCGAGTAAAAGCTGTGGGAGGCAAATACTTTTTTTTCAGAGAATACAAATTTCAAAAAAGTTCAAAAGCTATCATTAAACAAGTCTATTTTTGACAAAATAAATCTTCTGAAAAGAGGAACCTATACCATTCCAAATTTAGTTTTCATTCTTAAGCTGCAGAATGAAGTTTGAGCAATTTCCAAACAAATTTTAGATCACAAGAATAATCATGCGCATTTTAAATGGCAAATAAAGCACTACCACATGCGATGGGTAGACCACACTGTCTGCATGACTCACCAAATAAGTGGTCTACTCTGCAATGGCAAGTGATCAGGAGACAGCAGAGGAAACACTACAAGGACCCTCTGAAACCCTCCCTGAACAAATGCAACATCCCCGCAAAGGTGGAAATCTCTTTCCCTAGAACAGGCAAACCAGAGAAAAAGCATCTGCGAAGATGCCAAACACTTGAAGCGTCACTGAGCAGAGCAAGCAAAGGCCAAGCACATGCCGCCAGAAGTGTGCTGAGAACCCAGGGTGTTCCATCCAGCCACCTCCTCAAACGTCACAAGACCCACTTGTGGCAGAGTCTGCAGCTCCTGAATTGGGCTATTTAACCACAGCAGAACCCAAACTCCCCACTTCCCCAGAGGAAGCAAATCATGCTCAACATGAGGGACAGGCAACAAAGAATGCAACATCACACTTACTGCCTCTGGCACTTTATCACTCATGATGTCACTGATGCAATTCAGCTGAGAATTGATGTAGTCATTGATAAGTCCATTCCACTGATTCAGAGTGTGAAGAGTTCGCAACAGTGCAACGATTTCCTCTGCTAGTGTGCTACTGTGGGTGGCAGTCAGAGAAGCTGGAGGTCTAGCTTTTCTTCTTCTCAACATTCCATCTGTAAACACAAGAAAAAGCTGCTTTATACATTTATTTTTAAAACAATACAGACTTGTCAAATAATATGGGAAGAAATATATCTACCAGTCATAAAGGAAGCTCACCTCTTAAGAGTGGAAGGTCACTTGAGCAGGTGCTCAGAAGGCTACCCAAAAAAACAAATAACTTTTCAACAAGGAACTTCATGTCTTTTGACCGCTCATCTCTGTCCCAGGAAGGAAGAACTGCTTGCAGCAAACGCAGCGCTAAGATCTAACACAAATTAAAAAGCAAACATCCATGTTCACAGAAGTATTACAGCAACCCAAACCTGATCAACCTCTCATGTGAAAGGTATTACACACTGCTTTTTATCTTCCATTCAGTTTGAATCCAATTTTCTATCCTTCCCTTCTATGCCTTAATCTTTTCTGCCTGACTGCCAGCACTTGACAAGGGCAGAGCTGAGCTTTAGAGATGGTGCAATGCCAGGAATCTCAGGAGGTCTCGGCAGTGATCAGTACTTCCACCTATGGCAAGTGAGTGAACAAGACGCTAGATGCCATAAGGACAGTACATTGGTAATGCGTTGAGTTTGAGAAGATAGTGAGTTTTTTCCTTCCCCACACACTTGGGCTTGCAGAGAAAAATTCTCCACGAAATTTGCCAAAATTGATACTTAGCTATTTTCTGATATAATTTAGTCCCATCATACCAGAGGTGAAAAATGAAAATGCTCCCTTTGTCAAAGTTAATATTTTCCTTTGATTAGCATAAATACTGTAATCATGTGACTTGGAAGGGGAAAAATAAAGGATTCTTCAGATAAATGATATTGGCAGATTATTTTAACAGTGTCTCAAACACATCTTGCCCTTGGTTTCTTTGAACAAAAAAAAAAATGCACAACAGAAGTTCTCACCTGTCGCTGCAGAGACACAGCAGTGAATGACTGTTGTCCTTCAACAATTTTGGTCAGCAAGCTGATCCACTGAGATGAACTCAGGGTACTACACATTCGAGGAGTAATTGCTATACTTCTAATGAAACCCAGGGTACACCAGCTCCTGTGTTGCTCCCTGGATACAACTTTGTTTACTGAAGAAACTAGAAACAATATACAAATGTTCATCTCACCAAACAACAGTTTTTTTTAAATTTCTACAGTAGCTCAAATGCAAGGGCAACAAGAGTAAAATATTCCAATCAGTTGAACAGAAGTCAGTCACAGGAATAAAACTAGCCATTCCAACATTTCATTACTATCAGCAACTATACATATTCAGGCTTCTCATGTCAAATAACTTGTTACAAGATTCTTTACATGTATTGTTACTTGGAGGGCTTAAGTTTTTGAAAAATTGTGGAAAATCGAACTATTTCAAGCTATGGAGAAACACCTGGAGTGGTTTCTTTGAAGTAAATAATTGAATACTTGAAGTAATTATTCACAATGGACATTAGAGATTTTACTTCAGACAAAATTTCCCGCAAATCACATGACTGGTGATAACCATTTGCTTTGCTGCAGGTTCTTGCTAGGGCTGTTTTTGAAGACTGATCAGCTTGAAGAGATTCCAGTTTGCTTCAGTTGGAGCAAAACCTGCTAACAGCAACCTGAACTGGAAGAAGGTTTTTGAAGAATGAGCTCTCATATTTTGGAAAAGGAAACCCTCTTGTTGAATTCAGGGTGAAACTACTTGTTATTTTGAAAGAGTGACTGAAGAAGCATCAAGATTGTAGTTCTTGAATTAGCCAAGGGTTCAAAGACAAACATGCATGACTTGACCACATGCCAGAACATCAGAGTAAGAGTCTGGCACATTTTCAGCTTTATCCTTTTGCCTTCAAAAATAACCCCTTGTCATAATAACTTTAAGAAAAAGCCAAAAAGAGGCCATCTCTGCAGAGAAATATATTACTTTCCCTTTTGAAGTGACAGCATGTTTGTGTGCATTTTGGGGACATTTAGAAGGGTAAGCTTTTATACTTCTGTGTTAACCAATTATTGTATCATCATTGAATAAATTGAGTTTTAATAATATGCCAATAATTGTGTTAACTAAGAAACCAGGTTGCCAGATCTTATTTAAAACCTGGTGTCGATAAGGTACTTAATTTATTACCTTGATAACTGGATAAACTATTTTTATTTCATGTTGAAGCCATGAAGCAGTGGAACAAGAGCACTGGTGCACTCCTTCAGCCTCAGTGGTAACAAAGTCAATGTCTTAATGACTAAAACTTTCATGCTGCTCAGTAAAATTAAATTTTTACCAACCTCGAAGCATCAGGACATAAAATCTCTCACCCCCATTGTAAGGAAGAATGGTCTTAACGTGGGGCTAAAATACTTGTATTTAATGACAATCTAAAGGGACAGATTAGAGGCATAAGTTGTAAATAGTGGGATAAGAGTTCTCTCAGCTGCTTCAAAAGGATCATGGTTGGGAGGATTATACTTTTGACGG
Organism: Ginglymostoma cirratum; assembly: GCA_024137785.1. NCBI lineage: Eukaryota > Metazoa > Chordata > Chondrichthyes > Orectolobiformes > Ginglymostomatidae > Ginglymostoma > Ginglymostoma cirratum. Next base: position 43,082,506 of record JAHRHZ010000263.1, read on the forward strand.
GGAAATGAGGTTTCATTCAGAATTTCTACACAAGCCCAAAAGTTAGTATGTATTTACTTGATAATCACACTATACCTTCAGTGAGAAATTGCCTGGCTTTAATTTCATGGCAGTAAGCACTGCTGAACAGAAGTTAGGGACTAAAATACAACGACACACCTGCTGTTCTACACCTCTCATATCATTAAAAGAAAAAAACATTAGCTCTTCATAACATTAATGTGTTCACCCTCTACTAATGATAAATACCAACGTGTTTGTTCTCCAGAACATTGTCACTGGCTAAATATTGTTTTAATGTTTTTCTTAAAACATTTCAATTACCAGTTTTATCTGATGCCCCACTCTCCACAAGCATCCTCAAAAGACCACACAAAGTTTTGGTAGCTTCATTCTGGACTAGGTCTGAGTGAATTCCAGCAGAAAGTGACAATGTTTGCAGAAGATTAACTGTCCCCATCAACAGCATCACAGTTGGGTGTGTGTTCTTCTCAATGGGTTCTGCTTCTGTGCACAAAACAGCATCACAAGAAAACTTGATTAGATTGTTAGTTTCTAGATGCAAAAATTTTTTTCTTAAACAATTATTCAAAATGTGAAGGAAGCCCAGGAGACTGGCGATTGAAGAACGCCCAGTAAAAGTCCTAAATGGTATGTTGGTTTTATTTTGAGACAGTGCAGGAAAAACTGGAAGACAAAAACTTACAAGATTATTATCAGAACATGTTCTGATAATAAAGCACTATAAATTGATTAATTATACCTTTCAACTGAATTCTGAAGTCCTCCACTAACACAAAACTCCTTCATTTTCCAATATGCTGAAACTAAACTCGATAATCAAACTGTTAAATATGCTTTAAAAATATCACAAGCACGGAAATATTGAAGGTAGAAGCGGGAGTAGGCCATTCAACTCCTCAAGCCTGTTCTGTCATTCAATACAATCATGGCAGATCATCAAGCCCAATATACCCTGTTGCCACCCTTCCTCCATATTCCTTGATCCATTTAGCCACAAGACCTTTACCTACCTCTTTCTTGAAAACAAAGTTTTGGCCTCAACCACTTTCTGCCGTAGTGAATTCCACAGGCTCAGCACCTTCTGGGTGAAGAAATCTCTCCTCTCAGACCGGAAAGATTCACCCCTTAAAGTATGACCCCTGGTTCTGAACTTGCCCACCACCAGGAACATCCTTCTTGCCTCTGACATCTCAGCCCATTAGAATTTTATTACGATTCTATGAGACATCCCCCGGCTTCCATACTTCTAAACTCCTGTGAATACAATCTAATTGGCTCAACCTCTCATCATACGTCAGTCCTGCCATTCCAGGAATCAATCTGGTAAACCTTCACCACACTCCATAGCAAGAGCATCCTTCCTCAGGTAAGGAGGCCAAAACTGCAAACAACATTTCTGATGTGAATTTACAAATGCCCTGTACAATTACAGCAAGACATGCTTGTTCCTGTGCTTGAATCCTCTCATTATGAAAGCCAACATACAGTTTGCCTTCTTTACTATGCGTTTCACCTGCACATTTACATGCAGCAACTGGTTCACACCGACAACTACGTTTCATTGAACATTCCCCTCTGTCAACTTACAGCCATTCAAATAATAATCTGCCTCCCTGTTTTTGCTACCAAAGTAGATAACCTCACATTTATCCACATTATACTGCATTTGCCCACTCACTCAGACTGTCCAAATCACACGGCAACATCTCTGCATTCCCCTCACAGCTCACTCTTCCATCCAGCTTTGTCACATCTGCAAATTTTGACATCCAACATTTAGTTCCCTCATTTAAATTGTTAACATATTGTAAATAGCTGGGGTCCAAGTAGCAGACCTGGGGTATCCCATTAGTCATTGTCTGCCATCCAGAAAAAGACCCAATTATTCCTAAACAAAAACAGAAATTGCTGGAAAAGCTCAGCAAGTCTGGCAGCACCTGTGAAGAGAAATCAGAGTTAACGTTTCGGGTCCCGTGACCCTGCCTCAATGTTTCTCTTTTGTAACTCCATGCTGGCTGCATCTAATTCTACCATTGATTTCTGAGTACTCTGCTACAAAATCCTTGACAACGGACTGTAGCGTATTAAGCACTTGATCAATATGCTCAGGTTACCTCACAGATTAGTCTGAAAAATATCTCACTGTTGTTGTAGTGCCCAGTACAGTTTCCCCCTTAAAATAAACACCAACTCTGAAATCCTTTCATTGAAATGGAATGTTAACTCAAATTTTATTACGAACCAGAATCGTCCTCTGTGTCAGAGTCTTCTGTAGCTGGCTGTGTAGCAGGTGGTGGTTCAGCTAATTTCAGATCATACTTTCCTTCTTTTCCCATTCTATAGGAGTTAGTGCTACCAGTATCCCACTGAACCCTGATCCAGCCGTCATCCCCCAATTCACCAATTACACGGCCTAATCCTGGAGGTGGTCCATCCTAAAAATTACATACATTAAAAGTAACAAAATTAAAAGGCTAGAAAACAAACAGATACATTTGTATTAGCTCAAATTGCATTCTTTTCATATTTAAATATAAAAATGTAAAAGAAAATAGATGAAATTGAGGTGCTTAAGATCATGAAGGAGTGCGACAGATAAAAATAGATTGTTGGCAACAATCAAAGGGTTCGATGCATTCTCCTCTGTGCAGGAATGTTCTACACACAAGAAACGAAACAGGTTACAGTCTAGGTTGATATTATCTCAGGTGTGACATTAGGCCAAGTCTCAACTTGTAGAATTGATTGCAATCAAAGGGGGTGTCTAGAACAAAGGTATACACAAAATCTCCCAAAAATACCTATGTTTGTTTATTCCAACCTTAGTAGAATATTAAAAAAACAGTCCACATTAGAGGTGGTGTTGCTGCAGGTCTTAAAAAAAAAAATAGATAAATCTCCAGGACTTGGTCAATTGTATCCCGGGACGCTGTGGAAAGTTAGGGAAGAAATTGTGGAGCCCCTAGCAGAAATACTATGTCATCTATAACCACAGACGAGGTGCCAGAGGACTGGGGACTGGCCAATGGCCAATGTTGTGCCTTTAAGGAACGCTGTAAAGAGAAGCCTGGGAGCTACAGACCCGAGAGTCTGACATCAGTAGTGGATAAGTTGTTGGAGGGGATTCTCAGAAATACAATTTACACGCATTTGGAGAGGCAAGGACTGATTAGAGATAGTCAGCGTGGCTTTGTGCAAGGGAGATCATATCTCAAACTTGATTAAGTTTTTTTGAGGACATAACCAAAAATATTGATGAGGGCAGAGCGGGTGACATTGTCTACATGGACTTGAGTAAAGCCTTTGACAAGGATCTGCACGGTAGACTAATTACTAAAATTAGTCACATGGGATTCACAGAGAGCTTGTCAACTGGACACAAAATTGGCTTAACGGTAGGAGACAAAGGATGGAGGTGGAGGGCGGTTTTTCCAACTGGAAGCCTGTGACCAGCAGCGTCCTGTGGGGATTGCTGCTAGGTCCATTTTTGTTTGTCATTTACATAAGTGATTTGAATGAGAACATAGGAGGCACGGTTAATAAGTTTGCAAATGACACCAAAATTGGTGGTATAGTCAACAGTGAAGGTGGTTATCCAAGATTACGAAGGAATCTTCATCAATTTGGCCAATGGGCTGAGGACTGGCAGATGGAGTTTAATTTGGATAAATGAGGTATTGCATTTTGGTAAAACAAAAACAAACAAGGGCAGGACTGATGGAGTTAGTTGTAATATTGTCGAACAGAGAAACCTAGGAAAATTGGTGGTATAGGAAGGGTCATTGGAATTCATTCATTCTGAGGAAGGGTCACCGGACCCGAAACGTTAACTCTATTTTCTCCTTCACAGATGCTGCCAGACCTGCTGAGCTTTTCCAGCAACTTTGTTTTTGTTTCAGAGAAACCTAGGAGTTCAGGTACATAGTTCTTTGAAAGTTTCACAGATAGACAAGGTGATTAAGGAATTTAGCACGCTTGCCTTCATTGCTCAAGCTATTGAGGAAAGGAATTGGGATGTCATGTTGAGTTGTACAGGATGTTGGTGAAAGCATTTTTGCAGTTCTGTGAACAGTTCTTGTTCCTGTAGCAGAGCAACATTATTACTAAATTGGACAGGGTTTGGAAAAGATTTACCAGAATGTTGCTAGGACTGAAGGGTTTGAGGTTTAAGAATAGGCTAGATCAGCTGGAACTTTTTCCACTGGAGCATAGGAGTTTGAAGGGTGACCTTATAGAGGTTTATAAAATCAAAAGGGGCAGAGATAAGATGAATAGCAAAGGTCTTTTTCCTAGGGTTTCCTTGAACTTCAAAACCAGAGGGCGTGTTTTTAAGGTGAGAGGAGAAAGATTTAAAAGGGACCTGAGGGGCAACTTTTTCCCCGCAGAGGGTGTTTCATATATGGAATGAACTGCCAGAGGAAGTGATAGATGCAGGTACAGTTACAACATTTAAAAGGCATCAGGACGGGTGCATGATTAGGAAAAGTTTTGGGGGTTATGGGCCAGTGGGACTAGTTTATTTTGGGAAACTTGGTCGGCGTGAGAGAGTTGGGCCGAAGGGTCTGTTTCCATGCTGTATGACTATGATATTCCTTGTCCAGTACTGTGACCTCCACATACCTCACACCAGGAATTAACATAGTGTCTCTTCATAACACTCTTAAAACTGAAACATGGACACAATCTGTAAAAGCACAATCACTAGGAAATTGCTTTTTTTAAAGACAGCATGAATCTAGGTTGTGCTTTCCCTATAAACAGCTGCATTGTGAATAACACCAAAGTTGCACTGTGACCTGAATTATATTCTAGGCCAAGTTCTGTAAACCTTGAACGTGTAGATAGTTGGAAAAGTAAAAATTGCATCAAAACATGGAAATAATATTTGTAAAATGCTAAGGAGGTTAAGATTTAAAGCACTTTTTGAAAGCCTGAATTTTACACCATGCAGCATCACATCCAGATATTGCAATAGCTAATGTCTCAGTCACATTGAAATTTGACACCAAACTTAAATAATAACCTTTGCATCATTGATTAAAAAAACAGCAAGGTATAAATCAGAATGGCGCAAAGTAGAAGGACAGAATCCAATGCCACTGGTAAATGCAGCGAAGTAAAATAATATTTACAAACAGGATAGATTGCTAAACTGGGAATACTCATGCTCCAACTTCTTTCTCAGCTTCTCCCCAACAAAAGTAACACTTCAAAACAGGTAAATGTTGTCCTAGGCATTTTTTTAAATTTTTTTTTTAGAATAGACAGATGTCAGTTTACTGCAATACCTGATCTCCCCATTTCCAGTCTACACCCCTCATCACTCTAGTGCCAATTTTCATCATTGCTGCCAGCTCTGGACCAGAGACAGGCAGCGGAGCTGGTGTGGTTTCCTTTCTTGATTCCTCTAAAACAGTGGCTGAGGCTCCATGAAGAGACGCACCGATATCATCCTCACCACTATCAGAAGCAGGACCTGAAGGACAAAAAAATGTTGCAAAAAATCAAGTTTTGAACTTTTCAAAAGTAATATTAAACTTTCCAGGAGGCAAAGAATCACATCTAAGCAAATTCTTAAAAATTTTTCAACTATAAACCAAGTATGTTGAACTTCAATATGGTCCACACCGTTCTTTAAAAATCCTTGTTCAAATGATTAAGTGCTGACCATTAAGGTACACAGATACTGTTTCTTTGAAAATATACTTCTTTCCTTGTAGCTGTGTTAAGGTTCTCTCTCAGGCTGTGATTTACTCTTAGGCATTTTTGTATTTGCACCCTCAATCTTTGTTGAGGGAGCTGTGGGCATCGAGGAGAAAACTCCAAGCAAACTAGGTCAGTGAAACAGCAACAAAGCTAATGCAAAAATAAAGAAGGATGTTTGTACATAAGTGTGGACTACATAAAAAAAATTAAGCAAAACCAAATCTATATTACACCAAAGTTAAGCAGGAAATAAAAATGTGGGACAAAAGTAGGACATTGATCCCTCAAATCTGTTGTTCTGACATTAACTGAGATCATGACAATCTGGATCTTCACTCCATTAATCTGCCTAGGTTCTATTATTACTTAATAGCCCTACTCAACAAAAACAGATCAATCTCAGTTGACCAAGCCTCAACGGCTTTTTTGAGAGTTTTCAATATCTGCACTTACTTTATCATTTATGAAAAGATAATCACATTATATTTAGTCAGCTGGAAGAGAAAAATCAACCCTGAGCTAGCAGCACCTCAATTAGTTCTGGGCCTCGGCACAAATTCACTGAAGCTAATACAAAATGCAGGTGTAGACAGTCGGGGTGTCCTTCCATGCCAACACAAGTTCTGTTCCTTATCCACCTATTCCATCCCTCATCTTGATCACTGTCTGAGGTTGAACTGGGCAGTTCAATAAGTTTATTGTTCTATTACACAGGGATATTCCAAAGCCAAGATCTCCAGCATTCACTTTTGCAAAATTTCCTGTCTCATTCATCAGAGATAACAAGCATGGGGCTGGATGAACACAGCAGGTCAAGCAGCATCACAGGAGCAGGAAAACTTGACGTTTCGGGCCTAAAGGGTTTAGGCCCGAAA
>JAHRHZ010000263.1:43089510-43182678 GCA_024137785.1 Ginglymostoma cirratum
TTTAGGCCCGAAACGTCAAGTTTTCCTGCTCCTGTGATGCTGCTTGACCTGCTGTGTTCATCCAGCCCCATGCTTGTTATCTCAGATTCTCCAGCATCTGCAGTACCTTTTATCTCTGTCTCATTCATCAGTTGCTGGGACCCACATTATGTCTTAGACACAGCTATCCCAATATTCCTCCAGGCAGCCTGTGTAAACTTGAGCTCATCCAAGCATCTACTGCCCACATCCTAACTTGCACCAAGTCTCATGCAATGGGGCTTGCTAACCTACATTGGCTCTTGGTTCCATAATGCCTCAGTTTAAAGAATCTTATCCTAGTTATCAAGTTATTTCAAGGTCTCAGCCCTCCCTATCTCAGTAGCTACTTATAGCCAAACAACCATCCTCAGATCTCTGTACTCCTTCAATTTTATCACTGCACCGCTGGTAATTCCGGTTTTCAACTGCTTAGGGCCAAAGGCTCTATAAACCTTCTCTAAGCCTCTGTCTCTTTCTCCTAAGATGCTTTTTAAAACCTAGCCTCACCTGTCAAAACATTTCCTTCCATAGATTGTCAGATTTCGATTGAACTCATGTGACTTTCCTTAGGGCAATTACTGTCTTAAAGTCACTATACAAATGCACGTGGGTGTTCTGATTACTATTCAATACTTTCAACGTAATGTAAAATAGTCCGAAAACTGTTACGTATTATCTAAACTGATGTTTTTGCATTTTAAAAGTTTACAGATGTTAGTATTTCACATCTGGAATGATGGGTGCTCTAGCAATCAGTTTTTCTTGCAGTACTTTACAATTGTTCAATTACTAAAAAGTCTGGTTCAGGCCAAACACTTTAGAAAGTTAGGAACGTGAATTGATAGCAGAGGCCGTATCGGCTGCTTGTGCTGGAAACACCTGGTAACAAGATGCACTGCATTTGAAATAAGCAACTGGCAAGTACAGAACTTTCAAAGCGGGAGTTGATTAACAGAAGCATTTAACAAAGAAAACTAAATTAAAGTTGGAGATCTGGTATTCTATCAAAGTGGACATCACGTTGTGTACAAAAAAGAGACACAACGTTTAAAAAGTACTAGTCCATAACCCAAGCGATAAATGCAAAAATTATTATGCATATGAAGTTTGAACCAGCACTGTTAGAAATTTCAACTGTGCAATGCTGTTACAATGAGTTGGAAGGGGAAATACTTGGGAGCTACTCCAGAATAAAATGCTGCACACAATTCAATCCATAAAAGTGTTCAAAACGGTCTATGACTAAGCTACAAGGAAATAAGTCTTGAAAGAATCAGTGCCTGGTGAGTCAGTCAATGGCTTATTCATTTCTATATGGAAAAATAACAAAGGACCAACAAAAATAGGTACAACACAGTACAAGCCTTTTAAATAAAATCCTTTATTTAAGACTGAATTTTCAGGTGGCAATGAAAAAGTGAAGACTACTTTGTATGCTTTGTTTGATATTTTTTAAAAAAGTCTGTAGTGGCAAAAGCAGATTAATACAGCAATGTTCTTAGTATAGTTTAAAAATCAGCTGCTAAACTCCTTTTACATCATAGCCTGTTTAAAAAAGAATGTAGCAGCAGGGTGCTATTTAAAAGAAATACAAAAATTAGATATAAATTCAAATTTTCTTTGAATCCGCCAAGGAAAGCTTTTTGAAATCATGTAATGCAAGAGTGATTTATGAAGGTACCAGAGGAAGCTTGTTGAAAGAACTACTGTGCTACAGAAAGTCAATATCAATGAAAGAGGGCCCTTCAGAAATGATGCATTTCCTAACTATGCACATTGTTCCCTTCAACAATCATAACTACAAATGGCTTCTTCACACATTGAAAGAAAATGAATAGGCTCTGACAATTAAATATATTTTAATTACCAAGAGAACAGAAAAATCCACAAACTTATTGTAAATAATCATACTAATGTCCCAGCATTGATCAAAACTAGGCTCTTGACCAGTGATACCATGTCCCTCATCACAGCCTCCAAGCCAAGTTATTCTTCCCATCCTTTATCCTACTGAAGCAATGTGCCATTCAATCTGAAGTCACATCTTGGCCCCTTTATTTCCATGGCTCCTAATCATGTTTGACCCTCCTCATTTAAAATCATTTAGCGCTCTCCTAGCTATCTCTGGGCTATCTAATTTTTTGCCTTCCCTCAGCCTGCACACCAAGTGACTCCTTACCCAAGCCAATTACAATCTTCACCTTCTCATGTCAAACTTTACCACCCTCGCAGACCCAGGCATTTCTCCCACCCCTATCTGTGGTCCATTCCCTTGACCTCCCCAGCACTGTTTGGATCACTTCCTCATGTCCTTCCAGACAATGCCCTCCCTTATGCACCCTTAAGCTGCTTCTAAGTTGAAACTGCCCAGCTGTTGACCCTTTATTTGTCATAATTCACCTGATACTACCAACTGGCTTAATCATTGTTACACCCTGACATTTCACACTTGTCACTTTGCTAAACCTTCACTGTTTTCCATTCCTGTCATTTCCCCCAGAGAGATTACAGCTTTGTTCCTTTAAGCCCAAGGGACATATTTAAATAGTTGCCACACAATTAGATTCATCATTTCATTGCCAGATACAAATCAATCTCAGCCAGTGCAAATGGTCCAAACTGGTCCTCTGCAAAAACCACTGACTATTCTGTCATCATGCCTTGAGGCAAAGATAACCATAGGGCTTTTTCCCCAAGTACCAAATGCCTCCTGGAACATTGCTTAAGGCTTTGATAGCATCACTCAATGCTTTTGTTGCCAGGCCTCTTTCCACAGAGGACCTGAATCACCAGAGTTTAAATTTCTTCAATTCCTACTTTCCCGTTAGTATTGCCATCGCAACCGACTCACTGCTCCCACAACTACCTTCCATGAAATTAATAGTTATCTATCCTGCTTCCTAGGTGTTATGACAGGTATAAATTATTTCTTCACCTCAATAACTCTCTTTGCCTTTCAAATCCATTGTCACCATACTTCCACAAAAATGAAAATCTGCACATTGACCTTTCCATTAACATACACGTTTTTAACATTCCTTTCACTCCCCAGGTTCTTCAATATTGTCATTTTCCAGTTCTACTCCAACCCACTGGTTAAATTCCGCTGTTGAATTTTCATCTCTTTAATTACAGTCCGAAACAAAGTAATAAACTGCATCAGAGTATAACCTGGGTATTTCTCTTCTCCCCAGTTTGGTACACCATTTTCCTCCAATGTATCTCCTCCTGGCGAGTTTCACAACTTGGGGCTGTCTGGGTTTATTTCTATTTTACCTTACTCAAGTAAAACTCCAGCAATTACTTCTCCCTTCATCATCTCTCTTGACCATTCTCCTCATACTGTGCTATCAAACTACTTGGCATATCCCTGCATTTTAACTTTTTCCATTAAGAAGGCACAAGTAGTTGACTTTGGCCTTCATTTTAAATTCTGCTTTCCTGTAACTGATTCCATTGTCTTCTCAGTTAATACGTCATACTGCACGAGTGTTTGTGCCGTAAGAAAGCTGTGTTTAACCCAGAGGCAAATCTCACCTCCATGCCTTCTCTCTTTTCATACGTTCACCTCTACTATCAGCCTGTCTGCAAATAAAGACACTATCAATGGAGCAACGGGAAGAGAAAGGACTGTTGGAGACATTCTGGCTGCATTTCCAAACACTACAAAACAGTGCATTTAAGCAAATGCAGTCACACTGGACAAGAAGGAGAGCTGTTGCAGTTGGATGGTATGATCAACTGTGGAAGTGCCCACTCAATGGAATCAGTACAGAAGACAAACCAACTTGAGAGTTACGAGAGGGGAGTTACCACGCTAAAATGAGAAATTAGATTAAAAAGGTATGTTGTTAGTTAGGCAATGGAAATGATTTTAAAAATTAATTCATAATTCATGATGATCAGATATAAAATACGATAAAGTGGTCTAGCGATGGAAAAGGTTGTAGTTCACACATGTTTAAAAGAAGCAGCAAGACAGACGATCGGAGCGGTTTTAAAATACAAAGAGAAAATGGGATAGGAGAGCAAATTAACTAGATGTAAAAACAGATAGTAAAAGCTGGAGTAAATATGTAAAATGGAAGGAATTTTAGTGAGATTAAACATGGGTTCCTATGAGATACTGGCTGGAGAAATGATGATAGGGAATAAGGAAATATCAGTACTAATTTTGCGACAAGACAAAACATTCCAGAATTCATGGGGAACCATAAGCCTGGTGCAAATGAAGAATTTAAAAGACATACGTAAAAAATTCTTCCTGGAGAAATTAAGGGATGAAAAGGACAAGAGGCTTGCATCCTAGGTTTTAAAAATGATGGCAACAAAGTGCATTGGTTTTGATCTTATTCAATTCATTAGATTCCAGAATTATACCAGTGAAATGGAAGGTAGAAAAACTACCACTCCACTGTTCAAGAAAGCAGGGACAGAAAACAAGAACGATAAGCCTTTAATGTCATCAGTTTCAGGGAAAATGCTCCAACCTATCAATGTTGGAAAACAGGGAATTCACTTAGGGATTTACTGTACGATTGCACAGAGTCAATCCAGGTTTAAGGAAGGAAAGTAATATTTGCCAAATCCGCTGAGATTTTTTTTAAGAAAACATGGTGAATAATCGGGTGGATGAAGTTAAACTGGTGGATTTTCAAAAAACATTTGAAAAAGGTGCTGCATAAGAAGTTACTACATCAAATTTAGGGTTCATGGGATACAGGTAACATATTAAGATTGGCCAATGGGCAGAATACGGAGTAGGAACATTAACTTGGCAATATTTGTGGGGTATCGCAAAGTCAGATACAATCGTAATTAACAACTTAGATGATGGGACCAAGGGGATTGAATTATCCATGTTTGCTGATGATATACAAATAGGTAGGACGGTAAACGGAAGTGAATGTGTAAAGACTGCAAAAGAACTTATGCAAGTTTAGTTGAGCAGGTAAGAATGTGACAGATTCAATGCAGTGTGGAAAAAGGTAAACTGGTAAGAAACTAGAAAAGCAGATTAAATGCTGAGGCGCTGGGGTACATTGCTATTCAAAGAGGTTTTGGCTTCCTTGTACACAAATTATAGACAGTTAAGACACAGGTACAGCAAACGATTAGGAAAGAAATATTTTGTCATCAATTGTTGCAAAAGGCTTGGAATAAAAAAAAAATTTTGCTGCACTTGCGTTGGGCCTGAGTGAAACCACAGCTGGTGTAATATTCACAATAGGTTCCACATCTAAGGAAGGATATACTTGCCGTGGAAGGAATACAAGAAGGATTCACCAGAGAAATTCTTGGGATGAGAAAATTATTCTATTAGAAGAGATTGAGCTATATTCCGCATTTAGAAGAAAGATGATTGCATTTAAGCATTTAAAATTATTAAAGAGGTTTGACAGGATAGATGCTGTGAAGGTCTTCCCCTTAGTTTGGGGAGTCTAGAATTAAGGAATACAGTCACAAAATAAGGGATTAGCATTTAGGACACAGATGTGAAAGAAATGCTTTGATTCAAAAAGATTCCTGGGAATTCTTTGTTCTAAAGCAATGTGAATGCTAATTTGTTGGTACACTCAAGTCAAAAATTGACATTTCTTTGAAATACTAAAAGGCATCAAAAGGATATGGGATAGTGTAGTAAGGTGCAGCTGAAGTAGAAAATTAGCCACAATTTTATTGAATGGCAGAGCAGGGGTAGGGGTCAAAAGGGTCAAATGGCCAAAATGCTCCTAATTATGAGGCTGGGGGTGTAAAGTACATAAAAAAAGTTCCAGTTGTATCATGCTGTTTTAAGATCAGTGACAAGGATGTGCATAAGATTATACACAAAAATAAATGTTCAAAATTGCATTTAAGCACAGACACAGAAAGCACATGTCTTTTTATCCAAATGTTTCCATAATTCCTAAGGTGCACACTTACCGCATGCGCACAACACAGCCCCACCTTTAAATCTGTTTCTTTCCAATTTTGATATGGATGGTCCTGTTCCTGAAAGTACAAATCGCTTCTTTGAATTATAAACTGGTATTAAGGTAGTTTTTGGATGGCATCATTTACTATTCCTTGCACTTATGTACATATATATAGTAAGGGAAAGCGATGCTAATCTTAAAAGGAGAATTGTTAATTCCAACAATCTCTGCACACTAAAAAAAAACTTGTATAAAATGTAGTTAAAGATGAACAACTGGCAGTTTTGAAATTTCAATAAAGCCAGAAGATAACAAAAGCAAATTACTTTGAAAACTTTCTGTAAAAATTGGGAAGCAGTGTTTAAATTTAAGGGGTTATGCCAACATTTATAAAAGAGTCTAATTTTTGAAAAATTGCAACTGGATAGAGTAAGTCCTAAACAAAATAAGTGATTGTTATAAGCTATACAAGCACCAATATTTAGTGTCCTAAATCCATTTTATGAAAAGGCGTATGTTTCCCAATCCAGATTGTGCAGTGAAATAAAATTAATCTAATAAAAACGGTTTAATTTTTAGAATAATGGAGCCCACTTTGTGTCCAAATTGTCAGAAGGAAAGAAAAAGATATTGCATAGGCTAAGGCTAAAACAAAATAAAACAACTTAAAAAATTAAGAAAACTGAACACAGCAGGATGGTACATTTTTAACCTCACTAAATCCTAATTAAAGTAAGAAATTGCACAGTATGATTGTATATTTTGAACCTCACTTAGATATTTCCCACTTTTCCTGTAATTCCATTTTAAGCTTCACGAGATAGTTTGCACTCTCCCTACAGCACAAAGACTTCCACCATTGAAGTCACAAAGAAGAGGGATTGTCACAATGTCATAGTATCCCAAATCTGCCTTCTAGACTTCACCACAGCAACAAGCTAACAGTACTAACTCCTCAATGGCTCACACCATCACATTTGCCTTGTTTTGCTCTCCCGCAATATGTAACACTAATGATAAATCCCACGTTTTTCATGGTTCTTTTTGTGTGGGCCCTAAAGGTTCCATTTATTGCCATAAGCTATTCAAAAAGCCAATCTAACACCACTGTCAAGAATTACTTTCTAACAACTAACCAATAGCTATCTTGGTAGGAGGTGGGTGACTGGGTGGGGAGTTGAAAGTGAAACGGAAGTAGGTGGTTCCCTTTCATGGGCAAGTGGCTCTCAGGTAATATGGACAATGTAGGAAACGGTTTGAAATTGCTTTGATGACAAAACAAGCGACAAAAAAGCAGGTTACAAACATTTGAGACAGTAAAGGACAAATCTTTAATTAGACAACAAGGTAAAACTGAACATGCTGTGCAGTGCAGTTGATGCATGATAGATTGAAAATAAGATGGTATTAGGGCATGGGAGAGGAAAGGGATTACCTATCATGGAGCAGATTTGCCATGTGATATTTCTCTGTGGGATAATTTTATGGGATAATTTTAAGATTCACTTTGAATTCAAAGATTAACTGAAGAAAGAATTTCAAATTACTTGATGCTCATACAATAGTGGAAAACATTTAACTTAAGCTACTTTGATTGCCCTATTCTAACTGACCCAATCATACGATGTAAAATTTTACAACTTGCACGTAGTTGAGCAACAAGTTCAAACACAAGCCAATGGTCTTCACTTGCATAACTCTCACCAATATAGAGAAGTTATAGAAGACTATTTTAGTATGATGAAAACAGAATAAAAATTCAGATTTCATACACAAGCATTTACTTTTCACTGACCTATTAGTCGCAGAACTGTTTGAGTCAACGCGAGCAAACCAGAGTTTAACAGAAGGCTGAGACTGTTGGCTCCATGCTGAAGTGTCAGCATATTTATCATGATGAGTAGGAAGCGAGCTTGTGGAATGGTACCAAGACTTGGTGCTGAAGGATTCTCATTCGTTACAGTATGCAGAGAGACAGATTGCATGCCTAAAATGGTGATGTTTACAATTAGTAATATTTCTATCGAGTAACTTGCAATGAGTAATCAGTAATTCTCTTATCTCAAACTGAAACAAATCCTCTGTCTTCAAAAATGGTCAGGTCACTAGGATCCATTGAAAATAATTAATTCTCTTGAAATAACTAGGTGTAAAAGGTCATGGGTTACACTACAACAGTAACTTTTTCAGCTCACAAAAAATTTACTGTGTATGGACAATCAACAATTGCTTCAATTCATTATAAGAATGTGGCATCGTATTTTCTTTGTTGTCTAAGACTCAATAAATGTTGCTCTGCTGTTGCCTTTTTTCGGCAAATTGAGAGATACTGCTGGGAAATGTAACATTTGATATTTGAACTTACAGATAAGACATCTTACAACAGATAAAATTGCGTAGTGCACTGTAAATCACATTGCAACATGTGAATGCTGCAGTTTAGCCAATGACTTGAACAGCTGAAACAAAATGTAATCTTGTGTGCATAGGTATGTATGACTTACCTATCTGACTGTTCCATTTTCAAAAATATACATGAGCAGGATTCCTTTTCTTCTGCCCTGACAGGAGGGTGGCATTGGCTTAACAGCAACTGTGCCACAGATCTGTTCTCCCCAACACAGGCATGCAGACTGCCCTCATGTTCTGTCTTTCTACAAATAAATTGGTTTCTGTCTTCATGTGTGATAGGATACCTTGTTATTTCATGACAGCGCTTTTTTCCTCTCTTCTATCCTTACTTTTTGAAGTACTGAACTATTCACCTCTTTGTTTTGAAAACTTCAACTGATGTATGAAATCAGACGTCCAGAAAACATCATACCACTCTCAATTTTAGTTTTGAGTTCCACATCTCCCCTTCTTAACACACGGAATATAGAAATGCATATCATACTTAAAACTATACACGATTCTATCCACATCAGAATCCAAGGTACTAAATAATAATAAATCATGAAACAAACAACTTTCAATTATTAGTTAGTCATAGAAATTTCTATGAGATTTTAGCGCATTTAATAATGTATGGAACAGCATTAGGGACATATTTCATTTGGAGAGTCAGTGCCGACACAGCATGTTGACCACTCATCTTCCGTAACAATCTTCTGGTTCGGAGAATAGCATCGTAGCTTTCAGCAAAGCAACGATTAATGGTCCATACCACCGAATGTAACAGTTCATAAGTACTTTACATCAATCTAAAATACCAACATCTTACCTAGACCATCAAATCTACCTTGTGCATCCAATAGCATAGTTCGAATGTTCTGAATAGCCCAGGCATAAAGCTTTCCAAAAGTAACTTCCAGTAACATACGGTTAAATGGTGGTATGAGATCCACATCCTTTAGGCAGTCTGAAACAGGTTCACTAAACAGAAGATTTTCATTTCAGTATGAAGGCAGAACAGAGTTAAATTCAACACTGAAAAAAAACTTAGTCTTTTAAAAAAATCACTTTTTTTTAAAATTCATTTTGTGGGATGTGGGCGTCATTGGCTGGCCCAGCTTTTATTGCCCATTCCTAGTTGGCCTTGAGAAGGTGGTGGTGAGCTGCCTTCTTGAATGGCTGCAATCCACCTTCTGTGAGTTGACCCACAATGCCATTAGGGAGGGAATTCCAAGATTTTGATCCAGCAACAGTGAAGGAATGGCGATATATTTCCAAGCCAGGATAGCGAGTGACTCAGAGGGGAAACTGAAGCCAACACGCAAACAAAAATAATCAATAGTCTGGATTCTGAGGTTAGCAGCAAAACAATGTCATTTGCCACTGACCTGGGAAAAGCTGGATGCAGCAGATTCCACGGCACAGACTTCTCCTTACATTAAGTTAGTGACTAGCATCTCAAGAAATCCAGTAACCATGATGGGATAAGCAGGTTAGCAATCACAAAGAAGTATTCTCAAAGATCACAAACACGGAATTACATGCTATTAAATCTCTTCACATCAATTTTTTTTCCCTCTAAAGCAGATATTGACATTAATGATCAGAAATTACACAAGGGACTGAAGTAGAAACCAAAACAGCATGATTTTTTTTTTAATTAAATGCGGAATTTCTTACCATCATGAAGTAAAGTTAAAGTCGCCATAGTCCCACCAGACCATAGGGCTGCTCTCATTAGTGAGACAGCAGGTGGTGGTAAAACCTGAAGGACACCACAACACAGGCAAGGGAAGAGATTGAGAAGGAGAGTCCTTCACAGTAACCTCAACCGGTGTGAGAAGTGAACTCACGCTGTTGGTGTTGCTCTGCATTACAAACCAGCCATCCAGCCAACCAAGCTAACCAACCCTCCATAAAGCCATAATATGGCCATTCACCAAACATCAAATTTTCAGGGCTAAAGATGCTGTTTATCAACTTAGCATGCTGTTAAAAATTCAGTTATTCAACAAGGTACAACTTTGTCAAGGATTTCCACACTTAACTAGAACATACAGGATCAAGAAACTGCTGTCAGTCTCAGAAGAGTAAACAATAGCGATCATCAATTTTGTCATCATTACCAGCCCAAAATCCATACAGTTCAGAAGAATGACAAGTGAGCTTGCTGAAACCTAATGCAAGATACTGAGGGGACTTGACAGAGTCGATGATGTAAACATGTCCCTCCCTCACCGCCTCCACTACCACCACCTCAAGATGAAACTAGAACTAAAAGAATAGTTTAAAACAAGCGGTTTCCCATTTAAAATAGATGAGAATTTTTTCCCTCAGTCGCATGAATCTTTGAAATTCTCATACACACAGAGCAATAGAGGCAATATCAATGAATGCTTTTAGGGCAGACACTGATAAATAGATTTTTACCAACAAAGAAATCACTGGTTATTTACAGTAAACAGGAATATGGAGTTGAGGTGACAATCATATCAGCCAGGACCTCTTGAATGGTGAAACAGGCTAGATGAACTAAATGGCCTGCACTCCAGCTCCCAATTTGTAAAACTCCAGGCCGTTACTTTTGCTTACGTTTCAGGAAGCAATTTCCATTCAAAGCTAAGATTTATGCCTTTAAAAATTATTCAAATCAGTCATGTCAGATTGAAGCTAAATAGTCATTCAGTACAGAAACAGAGCCTTTGATCCAACCAGTACATGCCAAACTAAACAAGTCCCACCTGCCTTTTCCGGGCCCATATCGTTCCCAACCTTTCCTATTCATTAATCTATCCAAATGTCTTTTAAACATTGTAATTGTATCCGCATCCACTAGCTCATCAGCAAGTTCATTCCATATGCAAACCATCTCTGTGTAAAAAACTTTGCCCTTTATGTCTTTTTCAAATTTCTCTCCTCCCACCTGAAAAATGGGCCCCCTAAACTTGAAATTCCCCATCTTAGGGAAAAGACAACGACCAACTGTATCTATTCCTTTCATTATTTTATAAACTTCGATCAGGTTGCCTCTCAACCTCCTATGCTCCAGTGGAAAAAATCCCAATCAATCAGCCTTTCTTTCTAACTCAAACCTTCCAGATCCAGCAACATCCTCGTAAATTTCATCTGAACCCTCTCTAGCTTAATAACATCGTTACTATAACTGGCAACCTTGGACACAATATCCCAGAAGAGGGCTCATCAACGTCCTGTACAACATCAGCATGACTTCCCAACTCCAATACTCAAAGGACTGAGCAATGAATGTACGCATGCCAAATACCTTTTTAACCTTCCTATCATATGTGACACAAACTTTAAAGAATTAGGCACCCGTTGCCCTCGGTCCTTCTGTTCCACAACACTACCCAAGGTCCTCCCAGTAACTGTATAAGCCCTACTTTTGTTTGTTGTATCAAAATGCAATAGAACATTGAACATAGAACAGTACAGCATAGTACAGGCCCTTTGGCCCACAATATTGTGCTGACCTATTATCCTACTCTAAGAAGAAACTACCCTGCATACCCTTCATTTTACTATCATCCACGTGCCTGAGTGTCGTTCAAGTGTCCCAAATGTATCTGACTCCACTACCACCACTGGCAGCGCATTCCATGCATCCACCACTCTGTGTATAAAGAACTTATCTCTGACATCTCCCTTATACCTTCCTTCAATCACCTTAGAATTATGGCCCCTCATGATGGTCATTTCCGAACTGGGAAGTCGTCTCTGGCTTTCCACTCTATCTATGCCTCTCATCATCTTGAAAACCTCTTTCAAGTCACCTCTCATCCTTCTTCGCTCCAGTGAAAAAAGCCCTAGCTCCCTCAACCTTTCCTCATAAGATCTGCCCTCCCGTCCAGGCAGCATCCTAGTAAATCTTCTCTGCACCCTCTCTTATAGCTTCCACATCCTTCCGGTAATGAGATGACCAGAAGCCAAATCAATATTCCAACTGTGGTCGAACCAGAGTTTTATAGAGCTGCTGCGTAACCTCATGGCTCTTAAACTCAATCCCCCTGCCAATGAAGCCAACATACCATACTCCTTCTTAACAACACTATCAACTTGGGTGGCAACTTTGAGGGATCTATGGATGTGGACCCCAAGATCCCTCTGTTCCTACAGACTGCCAAGAATCCTGCCATTAACCTTGTATTTTGCATTCAAATTTGACCATCCAAAATGAATCAAATCACACTTTTCTGGGTTGAATTCCACTTCTTTACCCAAATCTTCATCCTGTCAATATCCTGGTACAACTTACAACCGCCCTCCACACTATCCACAAGTCCAGCAACCTTCATGTCATAGGCTAACTTACTAACCCACCCTTCCACTTCCCCATCCAAGTCATTTATAAAGATCACAATAAGAGCAGAGGTCCCAGGACAAATCCCTGCGGAACAGCACTGGTCACTCAGCTCCAGGCTGAATACTTTCCATCTACTACCACCCTCTGTGTTCTATTGGACAGCCAATTCTGTATCCAGACAGCTAAACTCCCTGAATCCCATGCCACCTTACTTTCTGAATTAGCCTTTTATGGGGAACCTTATCAATTGTCTTGCTAAAATCCATATACACCACATCCACTGCTCTACCTTCAGTGTCTTTTGTCACGTCCTCAAAGAATTCAATAAGGCTTGTGAAACATGACCTGCCCCTCACAAAGCCATGTTGACTATTTCTAATCAAACTGTGCTTTTCCAAATAATCATAAATGTTATCACCCAGAATCCACTCCAATAATTTGCCAATCACAGAAGACAGGCTGACTGGTCTGTATTTCCCAGGATTATCCCTGTTCCCTTTCTTGAACAAGGGAATAAAATTTGCCACCCTCCAATCATCTGGTACTACATCAGTGGATGGTGAGGACGCTAAGATCATCGCCAAAGGCGCAGCAATCTCTTCCCTCACTTCCCACAGTAACCGTGGGTATATCCCGGCTGGCCCAGGGGACTTTTCTATCCTCATGTTTTTTAAAGTTTTGGCACATCCTCCTTCCTAACATCAACCTGTCTGAGCCAATCAGCCTGTTTCACGCTGTCCTCACAAACGTCAAGGTCCCTCTCACCGGGGAATACGGAAGCAAAGTGTTCATTAAGGACCTCTCCTACCTCCTCCAACTCCAGGCACAAGTTCCCTCCCCTATCCCTGATCGGCCCTACCCTCACTCTGGCCATCCTCTTGTTCCTCACGCATGTATTGGGGTTTTCCTTAATCCTAACCACCAAGGCTTTTTCATGGCCCCTTCTAGCTCTCGTAAGTCCATTCATCAGTTCTTTCCTGGCTACCTTGAAACCCTCTAGAGCCCTGTCTGATCCACGCTTCCTCAGCCTTAAGTAAGCTTCCTTCTTCCTCACATTTATCCAGAAGGAACTCCATCTGCCATTTTTCAGCCCAGTGGCCCATTCGATCAAGATCCCTTTGTAGTCTTAGAAAACCTTCTTTACTCTCTACAATGCCACCGATTTTGATGTCATCTGCAAACTTACTAACCATGCCTTCTATATTCTCATCCAAACCATTTATATAAAATGACAAACAAAAGAGGATGCAGAACACCACTGATCACAGGCCTCTAGTCTGAAAAGCCATTATTCTGTCTCCCGCCATTAAGCCAATTATGTACTTATTGGCAAGCTCTCCCTGAATCCCAGGTGACCTAACTTTACTAATTAATCCCTCATGTGGAACCTTGTCCAGTTTCTCCTTACAACCTTTCTTAAACAAAGGTACAACATCAGCCACCCTCCAGTCATCAGGCACCTCACCAGTAGTTATAGTTAAAGCAAATATTTCTGCAAGGGATCTTGTAATTTCCTCTTACTTCACACAACATTCTGGGATGTATTAGCTCAGGTCCCAGAGGTTTATCCACCTTCATATTCTTTAAGGCCTCCCAAACTTCCTCTTCTGTAATGTGAACGGTTTTTAAAACATCAAAGTTTATTTCTCTGCATTCTCTAGACTCTTTCTTTCTCTACAGTAAAAACTGACAAAATATTCATTTAGTATCTCTCCCATCTGCTGGGGTTCAACACAAAGATGACCTCCCCGATCATTAAGAGGCCCAACCCTCTGTCTAGTCACCTTCTTGCTCTTAACGTATTTGTAGAATCACTTTGGATTATCTTTAACCTTATCTGCCAATGCTATCTCATATCCCCTCTTTGCCTTCCTGACTTCTCTCTTAAGAATGCCCCTACACTCTATGTTGATTAAGAGATTCAACTGAACCAAGTTGTCTACATCTTTTAAAAAAATTCTTTTATTCTTGACTGGAACCTCAATATCTTTGTTCATCCACTGTTCCTTAATCTTACCAGCCTTACCCTTTACTCTAACAGGAACAAAATGCCTCTGAACTCTCATCATCACACTCGAACACCTCCCACTTGTCGGACATCCTTTTACTTGCTAACAGTCTACTCCAATCAACTTTTGAAAGTTGTTTCAGAGATAGTAGGAACTGCAGATGCTGGAGAATCTGAGATAACAGGGTGTAGAGCTGGATGAACACAGCAGGCCAAGCAGCATCAGAGGAGCAGGAAACTGACGTTTCGGGTCTAGGCACTTCTTCAGAAATGGGGGAGGGGAAGGGGATTGGGATTCTGAAGTAAATAGGGAGAGAAGAGGCGGCGGCAGATAGAAGTTGGATAAAGGAGAAGATAGGTGGAGAGGAGACAGACAGGTCAAAGAGGCAGGGGTGGAGCCAATAAAAGGTGAGTCTAGGTGGGGAGTTAGGGAGGGGATAGGTCAGTCCAGGGAGGACAGACAGGTCAAGGGGGCAGGATGAGGCTAGTAAGTTGGAGATGGGGGTGGGGCTTGAGGTGGGAGGAGGGGATAGGTGGGAGAAAGGACAGGTTAGGGAGGTGGGGACAAGCAGGGCTGGTTTTGAGATGCGGTTGGGGGATTGGAGATTTTGAAGCTTGTGAAGTCCACACTAATACCATTGGGCTGCAGGGTTCCCAAGCGAAATAGGAGATGCAGTTCCTGCAACCTTCGGGTGGCATCGTTGTGGCACTGGAGGCCCAGGATGGGCATGTCGAAGGAGTGGGTGGGGGAGTTGAAATGGTTCGTGATGGGAGGTGCAGTTGTTTGTTGCGAACCAAGCGTAGATGTTCTGCAAAGCTGGCTCCACCCCCGCCTCTTTGACCTGTCTCTCCCCTCTCTGCCTATCTTCTCCCTGCCTCCTCCTCTCTCCCTATTTATTTCAGAATCCCCTTCTCCCTCCCCCATTTCTGGAGGATGATCTAGGCCCGAAACGTCAGCCTTCCTGCTCCTCTGATGCTGCTTGGTCTGCTATGTTCATCCAGCTTTACACCTTTATCTCAACTTTTGAAAGTTCTTGTCTCATACCATTAAAATTTGCCAAACTCCAACTAAATATTGTAACTTTTATGGAAGGCTTTTGTTTTTCCATAATCATTTTGAAACTAACAGAATTACGATTGCTAGACCAATGCGTTCCCACACTTAATTCAGTCACCTGCCCTGCCTTATTGCACAAAAGGTGGTCGAATTTTGCTCCTTTTCTAGTGGGAGCATCCACATATTGCTAGAGAAAAGTTTCTTCAGCACATTTGACAAATTCTTCACCATCCAAACCTTTAACACTATGGTAGTCCCAGTCAATGTTTGGAAAATTAAAATCCCCCATTATTACAACATTAATATGCTTACATATCTCCCTACATATTTGTTTGTCAATTTCTCTCTTACTATTGGGGGGCCTATAGTACAATCCCATCAAGTCGATCTTTCCTTTCTTATTTGTAATTTCTACCCATATATTTTCACTGGACAATTTTTCAAAAATATCTTCCCTAGTTACAGCAGTAATGTATTCCTTAATCAAAAGACTCCAGCCCCCTTCCTTTCTTGCCTCCTTTTCTATACTTCCTACAGCATCAAAAACCGGGAACATTGAGCTGCCAGTCTTGGCCATCTCTCAGCCAAGTTTTTGTAATAGCTATGATGTCCCAATCCCACGTTCTTATACACACCGAGTTCAGCCTTACTTGTAAGACCGCTTGCATTGAAATAAATGCAATTTAGTTCTTCAGAGTTACTACGTACTCTGATTTTCTCTTTCTTTTCAAATTGATGTGCTCTCCTCATATTCAGAATCTACCCCATCAATCCTTCCATTTACACTGCTACTTAGAATTCCTCCACTTGCCTTCTCTATCAGTATAACGTCTCCCTTAATAGAATGATTATCTCCCTGCTAAGATATTGGTTCCTTTCCAGTTTAAGTTAGACCCATCCTTTTTGGACAGGTCTTTTCCATCCCAAAAGACATTCCAGTTGTCCCTGAACAATACACCAGCTCTTTAGCCATTGATTATGTTCTTTAACTTTTTGTTCCTTCCCTCATTTGAATTTGGCATTGGGAGTATACCAGAAATTACTAATTCTAATGGTTTTATTTTTTAAAACTTTTTCATAACTTCCTAAATTCACTCTGTACTGCTTTAATCCTTTCCTGAAAAATGTCATTTCTACCAATGTGTACAATAACTTCCGGCTTCTCAATACCACCTTTAACAACATGCTTCAAACGTTTAGAAACATCCTTAATCCTAGCACCAGGAAAGCAACAAACCATCCTAAATTTACACTCAGTGCCACATATTTCAGGTATTCACAGATGAAGAACAACAGAAAACCTCTAGCTAAGATCACAGATCTATTAAGTTATCACAGTACCGCGGGAGCTTTCTGCCATTGGAAGACATTTCCATTGATCGGAGCCTCTAATAGCAGAGATGAAATTATTCACCAGTAATACTGGAGGTACCGACTTAACTCCAAAACCCCATGGATATCCAAACTGCACACACTGTTGCATATGCGGTTTTAGGAGTGTACAGGTGAGAAACTATTTAAAATAAATTTAAAAATAAGTATTTTTACCCTATATTTATCCCCTCAGGGATGAGTCTTTGCCAACCACATAACATGCCATATTGCACTGATGGAAGCAAAAAACTTTTTGATACCAGTTTAAGCATTGTGTCAATTCCTTCCAATCGAACTTCAGCTCTCTCCAGCTGCAAAAGCAAGCAACACATGAATAAAGACTTGGAATTTGTCACAACGTTGAGGAATTGTAACAGTAAAATAAAATTTCTCAATATTGGAATCCTGCATTCAGTGGAAAACTCTATCTTACCTGTTTTAAGAGACACTTTCGCATTTTCTCCACATCAATTGGCTCTTCTTTCAAAGCAAAGTCAAGTATATTTGCCATTAATGCCGATTGCGGAAAAGAACCCTGAACATTATGTTTCAGCCACTTGTATCTGTGAACACTTGCTACAGAAGAAAGGAGGGGTTGCCACTTGTCCTGGATCACAGTACAGAATAAAGCACATAAATTAGAATTGGTATTTTGTTTTAGAGAACTATACTGCAACATTTCAAAAGCACACAAGTTTGTTGGCAGACAAATGTTTGCCCTTTTTTTAAAATTTATTCATGGGTTGTGTCGAACGCTAGCTAGATCAGCTTTTATTACTCTTCAGGTGATGGCTATAAGCTGTCTTCTAGAACTGCAGCAGTCTATTTTGTGTAGGTATACCCATGATGCCACAACAGATGATTTTGACACAACATTAAAGGAACTGCAACATAGTTCCAAGTCATGATGGTGAATGGCTTGAAAGGGAACTTGCTGCTAGGGGTGTTCCCATGTATCTGCTGCCCTTGTCTTTATGACGATAGTGGTCCTGAATTTGGAAGGTGTTGTCGAAGTAGCCTTCAGGAATTTCTGCGGTCCATCTTGTAAATGGAATGATCTGCCGCGAGGGGAAGTGAATGTTGTGGATGTGGTATCAATCGAATGGGCTGCTTTGGCCAGGATGATCTCAAGCTTCTTCAGCGTTATTGGAGCAGCACTGATCCAGGAAAGTGGTGAGTATTCAATCACTGTGTGAGTTTTGCTGCAGGATTCCTAGCCTCTGACCTGCTGTTGCAACTACAATATCTTTTCTGTTCAATAATAACCCCAGGATGTTGGTAGTAAGCGATTCAGTTATGCCATGAGCCTAACTGTTGCAGTACAGTTACAATACTGGCAAGTACACTGAGCCTGCTCACCATTCAATACAATCATTCCTGATCGAACACAATTCCTTTTACTTATCCTATCTGCATAACACAATATGCCCCTAGTAATCAGAAATCTGTTAATTTCTACCTTGAATATATTCAACAACCAAGCCTCATAGCCTCTGAAAAAATTCCAATGGTTCACAACCCTCAAAAGATTTCTCCTCATCTCAGACCTAAGTGGCTTCAGACTCCCCAACCAGCAGGAACATCTTACATGTATCTACCCTGTCTATCCCTTTAAATATTTTGTACATTTCAATGAGATCAACCCTCATTCTTCACAACTCCAGCGCAAGCAGGCCCAGTTTGTCCAATCACTCTTCATAGGACAGCTATGCCATCCCACAAGTCTGGTAAAGTTTCATTGCACTCGTTCTTTGGCAAATCATCTTTACTGAGATATAAAAGGTCATACTTCGAGTCTTCGAGTCATACAGCACAGAAACAGACCCATTGGTCCAACTAGACCACACCGACCATGTTCCCAAACCAAATTAGTCCCACTTGTCTGTGTTTGGCCTATATTGCTGTAAACCTTTCCTATTCATGTAGTTATCCAAATGCCTTTTAAATGTTGTAACTGTACCTGCATCCACCACTTCCTCTGGCAGTTCATTCCACATACAAAACACCCAGTGTGAAAAAGTTGCCCCATGTCACTTTTAAAATCTTTCCTCTCACCTTAAAAACATGCCCGCTAGTTCTGAACTCCCCACTCTAGGGAAACAGCCTTTGCTTTTCACCTTATCTATGCCTCTCATGATTTTATAAACCTCTACAAGGTCACCCTTCAACATTACTTTTTTTTAAATGGCTTTTTACATTACAATCTTTTTATACACCCAATTCAATTTGTACTACACGTACAATGTTCACTTCCTCCACCACCACCTACAAGATACCCTGCAGAAATTCACTATGGCTTCTTAGACAACACTTTCCAAACCAATGACCATCTGGAAGGAGAAGGGCAGCAAATACACAGAAACACCACTATCTGTAAGTCTCCCTCCAAGCCAAGCTGACTTGGCAATATGTCACCATTTCTTCAATGTCATTGGGTCAAAATATTGGAACTCCCTCACTAACACCTTCATGGGTCTACCGATACTAAATGGGCTGCAGCAGTTCGAAGTGGCAGCTCACAACCACCTTCTCAAGGGCAATTAGGGATAGACAATAAAAGCTGGTCCAGTTAACAAAGCCAACACCCCATGAATGAATAAAATAAATTACGCAAAAGAATCAATCCTTATTAAATTAACACTGAAGAAAGTTTCCAGAACAATTACATTTCCAACATTTGTTTCCATCGATTCCAAACTCATGATGTTTCAATACTCCACTGACATAACGTAAGGTAGAGGGACAGAATTAGGCCATTTGGCCCATCGAAGTCTGCTCTACCATTTGATCACGGATAATATAATGACAACCTCGAATGTTTATCACCTACGACTACACATAACATTAGAATCTTTGTCACAAACTTACCTTTGATTTCACTGGTAAGACTTTTTTATCTACACCTTCAGGGCTAAGTGGTACAACACAGGAATCTTCTACATCACTCTCACTGTTGTCATTCTTGGATTCTTCCACATCAGCAGATTCAGACTTCTTTGGCACTACAAAGAATCACCACACAGTCAGCACTATCAACAGGCTAAGGAAACCACAGATGATATATCAAAAGAAACCAACATTTCTTTTGAGAAAAAAAAACAAAGAAAAAGCCACAGGTAACATGACATTTAGTAAGAAACTAAGGCACATAAGCACATGACTGAAATACAGAAAAGAACACAGGAACTGGAATAAACAAACACATTGCAGAACAACGATACTCATTTTGTTTTTAAATTGCAAGTCACATCATAACAAGACTGTCAAATACAAAATTACTGCATGACTAAATTAGCAACTTCCATTATCATCCAGATATGTATGCAACTAAAAATCTTGAGCCTCATTTCAATGACAGAATCACAGGAAAGTGATTTAACTCATGGTTCAATACAATGCAATACAGCACAGGGACAAGCCCTTTGGCCCACCAAGCCTGCCATGATTTCTAACTCCTATTTAGGCCCACCACTTATTGCCTGTGCTCAGTTTCTATCCCTCTGTTCGCCTCCCATTCATGCATCCATTAAGGTATGCCTTAAATGTTGCTAATGTGCTTGCTTCCACCACCTCCACTGGCAGTGCATTCCAGGCACCCACCAGCCCACCACCCTCTGTGCGTAAAATTTTCCCTACACTTCTCCCCTAAACTTGCCCCTCTCACCAAGAACCTTTTGTAGTTGACCTTTCCACCCTTGGGAAAATGCCCCTGACAATCCACCCTATCTATGCCTCTCATAATTTTTAGACCTTTATCAGGTTGTCCCTCAGCCTCTGACTTTCCAGTGAAAACAAATCGAGTTTATCCAAGGTCTCCTCGTAACCAAAACCCTCCAGATCAGGCAACATCCTGATAGACCTTCTCTACCCACTCTTCAAAGCAACCATGTCCTTCTGCTAGCGTGGCAACCCGAACGGTACACAATATTCTAAATCTGGCCTAACTAAAGTTTTATACAGCTGTAACGTAACTTACCAACTTTTATATTTGATGCCACGGCCAGCGAAGTCAAGCGTGCTGTATGCCTTCTTGATCACCTTATCCACCTGTGTTGCCACTTTGTGATCTGTGGATCTGAACGCCCAGATCCCTCGGTATGTCAATGCTCCTAAGGGTTCTGCTATTTATTGTATAACTGACACCAGAATTTGATCTTCCAAACCACATTACCTTACATTTGTTCGGATTAAACTCCATCTGACATTTCTTTGCCTAAATCTGTATTCTATACCCCGCCGCATCCTTTGACAATGCTCCTGAGTATCTGCAACTCAGCCAATTTTCATGTCTTTGGCAAATTTACTAATCAGACAATCTACATTCTCCTCCAGATCATTTATATACATTACAAACAGCAAAGGTCCCAGCACTGATCCCTGTGGAACACTAGTTACTGATCCCCATTCCAAAAAAGCACCCTTCCACTTCTACTGTCTATGACCTCGATGGAGGTAGGAAATCAGAACCTTAGTCTCAACTGACAACTTTGAGGATTAATACTCAGAAAACTTCAGCTTGTTTTGTCTAACTACAGGAGGCCTGCTCACTTATACATCCTAACCTGTCAACTAAGATGTGCTATTGCCTGCATCATTAGAAAAACCTACAAGTGAATAACTCTGTCTGCATTTGCTACATAGTCAGGGATAAGTTGAAGTTGAATGAGAAAATAAAGTCAGTGCTTATCGAACAACCTAATTTTGTTAAACACGCAATTTTCACTTTTCCCATCCACTTTTAGATGAAATAAGATTTACATGGAGAAGTCAATGTTCAGATCTCGTTATGAGCAACTTCGACCAGCTAAAGAGTTGAAAGATTAATGGTGTGAACTTGAGGACCATATAATTGTTAAAAATGTTCAAGTTTAAAGCCAATATAAACAAAAGATATTGCTAGTAGGTTGCTTCCTTCAAAAAGGAGAAGGCAATCAAATTTTGCTTCCAAAACTTACTTCAACAGCTTCAAAAGTCACATGTCACCAAGTTATAGTCCAACAGGTTTCTTTGGAATCACACAAGCTTTCAGAGCGCAGCCCTTAAGATTTCTATGTTTCACAGATGTAAATAACAAACATGATACAAAATAGCACGCACAAATTTTATTTGCATCGTATGTGCACTTCACACAAGTCATTTTTGTCAGTGCATTTACTTTGTTCTACCATCTTAGACATAAAAACAATTTGTGTACCTCTCATCCTCCTCCTTTCACGGATGATTTTCTGGGTAATTTTCTTCCACCGAGGCGAGGAACCTAGCAGTTTTAGCTTAGACATTATAGAAATGTCATTACTGACAGCCGGCCGCAGCTCATTGAACAAAAATCTCAGACGTTCAATTACTGGTGCGCACACTTCTTTGTATGAACGTCCTTGCTCTTGGTGAGTCTAAGATTTAGAAGAAAAAAGGTTTAAGCTGGTTTGCAACAAATAACACTGCAAACAGCATGACACCTTAAAAGTAGCATCTAAAATAGAAATGACATTGCTCAGAAGTCTATAAAATATCCTCTTCACCTTTATTAAAGAACACTTGGCTTGATACACCACCCGACAAACATCACCCACCGACTTAGGCAAGACTCTGAGCTTTCCTTGATCCACTCCTAACGCATTTTGGTTGATAACAGATAAAGCTGCATGGCCTGCAAAAAATTTACACAGTGAAAAAGAAATGCACACATTAGATTTAGGCCAAACATTGAACTGAAATTCTAAGACAAGACTTTGTTTAATGCCTGTGACAGCAAATTGCTGAGATTAATAACTTCAGAGTCATAGGAAAGTATGATCCTCTATCCATGTCAATCCTCTATCTAGCATTGTCTTAAAGAATCAACTAAAATCAAAATACCACAGATGCTCATAATCTGATACAAACAAAGAATGCCTGAGAAACTCAACATGTCTGGCAGCATCCATGAAAAAACAGAATTAACATTTCTAGTAGGATATACTCTTCAATGTTCTGAACTTGAAATATTAACTCTGTTTCTCTCTCCACAGATGCTGCCAGACATGTGGAGCTTCTCAAACATTCTCAGAGTTGGTGTCTTAAAGAATCAATCCAGTTCAACAGCAATCTGGTCTCCTATGAAGTAAGCACCATTCAAGTCAAATTCACTGCACAATAATCAAATATTCAAAATCTAGCCACAATCTAGTTTATCAATTTTGTCAACCCCCGCATTTGCAATTACTTTTCCCCTTTTTCTTCCCTTTTCGCAAGCTCCAGACTGACAGCAATCGAATAATATGCTCATAGAAGGTTCAGAATTTACAACAACCCTCTCCAAAATTAACCTTTCCTCCTCCTCCTTTGTACACAACAACCCCATTGCGTGACTGTCTAAAATCAGAACACCATTTTGTTTAGCCTATCATGTATTGAAATAATAATTTGATTGCTGCAATTTTGTCGAGGGGACAATAGATTTCAGTATCTCTGTAAAGGACTCTATTGTATTTTTGCATATCAAGTGCAGCCAGATGTTAAAACTGTTGATACCAATCATATTGGCTTCACCAGACAGAGATTAAGAAGCACCCATTTCTATTGTGATGTAGTTCTTATTAATTATTAAGATCAGTCCGGGTGGGGAAGGAGAAGCAGGAAACAAAGAAGAAAGATACTTTTAAAATCAGAAGAGTGCAAATGTTGAACTTCCTTTCAAATTAGCTTTATCTTGTCCAGTAAATCAATTTTCCTATCAGCAGTGGTTCCATGTTATAATCTTTTTGTCCTAGAATTAGGCGCTAACGAGTGTCAATGAGTACTCATATGAAAACTGAATAAATTTAAGTAGTTAAAGTTTAAAGAAATTTAAATTTTGTCTACCAATTTATGCAAAATTTGAGTTCAATTCAACACTGCAGAGGGGAACTAAAAATAGCTTACCAATGACATGGACAACAGAACAATAGCGAAGAATGCACAAGATAGAAGAATAATGGACACAGAGCAAATCAGTGAGAAATTTAGCAGCAAGAGGATAAGTAGAAGAAAACTACTTCAATAATTTATTAGTGACATAGAGCTGACAACATGGGAAGAAAATTAGAACATTAGATCTACCCAAATCTTAAAAAACATTGCTGGCATCTGCAAAAACAACTCTTGAACTACCTTTTAAGGCTCATCAAAAATTCAGAATACACAAGTCAGTTTATTGCAACTAAAATTATTTTTAGTGTTTGAGAGTTAGCAAAGTGTCCAACCTAAATCCTGGTGCTTCAGGAGACAGCACAAGAGTAACCGCCCTACGTCTTCCACAGGATGCTCAGGAGGGAAAGTGATCGGCGTTGTCAGATGACACTGCTTGCAATAGCGCTCTATTTGGCACAAGAAATCCTGCCAATGGAACATAAATGAGTCAATATAAACAAAATAATATGGGAACTGCAACATCAAAGAAAAAGATGCTTAAACGAGTAACAGAATTTCGTTACTAATTACTATCAAATTCTGCAAGGCTATTCAGAGAAAAGAAAAATCTACTCAATATTACTTTTCTATATAACTTATTTTAGCAAAGAAATATAGATTATACAACCATTTTGAAAAGTGTAAAATTGAATTTTCAACTTCTATACTGTAAGCCACGATACTTGGGTTCTCATTGAAAAGATGGAGAATTTGAACACATTCTTTTAATGAATAAACACTTCAGTAACAGATGAACAATGACAGACAAGATTATGCAATGAAATGCTAGTAGCCTTTATAGAAAGTCAAAATACTCAGCTCAGGACTGAGCAGGACACCTGCTATCAATATCTGCCCTTTAGAATCACTATTTCAAGTTTGCTCAATGACCCAATGGATAATCTACAGAATCATTTCACTTTCTTGAGAATCAAAAATTAATAACAACTTGCGAAAGCCAAGGAAAAAGGATCAACAGCAACCACCTCCCCTAGATCAGATGATAATTGGATGTCTTCTGGCTAGAAAAGAGTGTCCCCAAACATGCAAGTACACCAGCAAGCACGGATCCCCAGCTTGTTTTCCCTCAAGACAACACCTAGATTGACGGGGCCATGTGAACCAAATGGATGATCGTCAATTCCCTAGATACATGTGAGCCTACTGTCAGCACAAGACCAACAAATCATCTAAATATGCAAGCAAAGGAGGTCTGCAAACAAGACTTGAAGTTGATTGGGATCAGAGTAAATGCATGGGAATGCCTGAAAACAGGTAGCCAGGAAGGGGGAGCATGGAAAAAACAGAAGTCAAAAGGAATGAACCAATCATTAAAAAAACACCTGCTGAAAGAAGATAGCAAGAACTGCCGATGCTGGAGTCAGAGTCAATACAGTGTGGAGCTGGAGGAACACAGCAGGCCAGGCAGCAGAGGAGCAAAGTTGACGTCTCAGGTCAGACCCTTCTTCAGAGGGTCCCGACTCAAAATGTTGACTTTCCTACTCCTCTGATGCTGCCTGGCCTGGCTGTTCCTCCAGCTCCACACTGTACCTGCTGAAAGGAAATAACATTAGTCAACCTCAGGACAATATTATTCATCAGTGCCAGCTGTTTAAAACAGAACGCTCAATCCAGAAGTGACACCACCCTGAGCACAGCCGATCATCTCCTGAGATGGGTGGATGCCATCACAATCAAAACAGATGAGGCTTGGGTATACTGCTGTCCTGTAATGTTCACTAGGTCACCACAAGTCAAGCTTTCTTTTGTTTCACGTAAAAGAGCATATAGGGCTGCAAATGCTGCAAGAAGGTTCAGAAAAGGATGAAAGCAGTAGGAAAGGGAGCTTCTTAAGGGGGTAAAATGCAGAAAGAAATGGATCATTCTGCCAATGCTAAATAAGATACCAATGGGGAGAAATGTAGAACTTTCATAAATGTATTGGGTACTATTATTATTAGTTAGAGGTACAGTAACCTTGCCTTGGTTTTACTGGACTAAGAATCCAAAGGTCTGAACTAATGATCTGGATACTGGTTCAAACACCCATCACAACACCTGAGAATTTAAATAGAATCAAATAAAAATGCCAGCATCAATAATGCTGAACATGAAATGAGCAGACTTTCAGAAGGAAAAAACCCTGCTTTGGTAATGTCATTTACAGAAGGAAATGTGGCATTCTCGTCTCATCTGGTCCCAGTGACAGCCCAAACATGACTGACTCTCAAATACCTTCCAAAATAGCCAAGAAAGCCAAGATTGTATTCAAGAAGGTGGTTTGCCCATGACTTTTCAAAGGCAATTAGAGATGGCCCATAAATGCTGGTTTTGCCAAGAATGCTCACATCCCAGGACTGAATATAAGGATTATACAAAGGCATATTGTCTTCACTGATTTCAGTCAGTACAATGTTAAGTGTTGCACTGCACATTGATCCAATTTAAAATGGCATAGCCTAACGTTTCTTAACAAGCCATGCCTGATCAAATATTTACATGCTTGGTTTTTGGAGACAGAAGCTGAAAAAACACGCAAAAGATGTTAGCATCCAGTGTGGTCATAAGAAAAGATCTTAATTAGATATTTGGGTTGGAGGGCAAGTCAACTCCCATGTAAGCAATGCATTCATAGCAATTAGAGCAAATTATATTACTGAAGATATGAAGATAGCCACAGCAGAGACTAGTTCATAAAAGTATCCACATGTTTGTAAGTAACTTTTATTGTCACAACAACGTGGAATTTCCATTTGATACCTACCCAGATAATAACATCTGTGTGGATTTGACTGAAACACACTTGTAATCACCTTTAGTCCAAAATCCCTGATCTTTTTCTTCATTTCTAAAGTAAACTTACCAAAGCAAAATCCATCCACATCCACAGATAAGTATGATGCATTGATTCCACTTATGATGAACACACATGAACATTACATGAAGAATTTTAGGCACATTGGCATTCACAATCACAACTGCAACAAGCAACCACAAATTAAAGCCTTCGTCAGGTCAGTTTCTCATACTGATTTTAAATTCAGATTAAATGAGCTCAAATTCAGTCAACCACTCTTGGCACACAAGGTCTGTGACCAACGGTCAACTGAAACTATTGATTGGTCCTTACCTCCCAGCCACCACAGTTTTGCAATTTGCACTGCAGCCTCCTTCTGTCCAAGTAAGAACTCTAGTGCAAATTTGTGTAAAAACTTACAAGCTTTAACATAAAATCCAGAATAACCATTTTAAGTCTTAGATAAAAGCAGCAACAAACAGTGCTTCATTTTACCTGATGAAACACATACCTTTACATTGTAGTCTTGAATGTTGTTGTCTGCAATAGCCTGCAGGAACGGTTGAGTGTGATCACCTTGTGTTAAATTCCGTACATAAAGTTTGGTTTTGTCTGGAGTTGTAGTGGAGCTGCAATGATCTTCATCTTTCTCCTCGTTATAGCTGTAATGAATCTGGCTTGTCTGCAAACCACCGGAGAAAAGGGAAGATTGCAGCCATTCTGGTAAATATAGAAATTGTGTTAATTCTACAAACAATTGTATTGTTTAGATATTACTAAAATAGCTTAATAAAATTCAAGATTTCTTTTCAAGTGGCAATGCAAACTTGAGTGTTAAATCTTTCTCAATTTTCAATAAGAACTAAAATCGTCATTGCTTGTCGTCTCTTTTGGCAAGCCTCTTTCACATACCACACTAATTAGCATAACAGCAATCACAGATGCTGCAAGTCAACCTCAATGTAGCTCCACACTTAGCAGGAGACACCACTTAAACAAGGCAAGAAGAATGCCTCTCTGAATGCCACAATGCCCTTACACTTCAACTGATAATTGGCTCTCCACCACCTATTTCCTTTTCTATTTAAACACAAACAGGTCTAAAGTTTTGACAAAGATCTGTAGTTCGGGTTGTGGATGAGGTTGTTGACTTGCTCACCGAGCTGGCTTGTTTTTCTTCAGACATTTCGTCACCATGCTAGGTGACATCAGTGGAGCTTCCAACACAGCAGTGCTGTTCTACTCTGCTTGGAATTTATACTGTCTAGTCCTTTATGGTGAGTACTGTCATATCCGGCTTTGATCTGTATGGGTTTGTATATGGGGTCCAATTCTATATGTTTGCTGATTGAAGTATAGGTGGAGAACCGTGCCTCTAGGAATTCCTGTGCTTGTCTATGTTTGGCTTGGGCTACTATGGTTACCTTGTCCCAGTTTAACTGATGGCCTTCATTGTCTGAACGTACTGATGTTCATGTCTAGCAGCAAAGCGGCACAACAAACTCTCCTTAATCTCAATACATTCAGACAATGAAGGCCATCAATTTAACTTAAATTTAATAGTAGGCCAAGCCAAACACAGACATGCACAGGAATTCCTAGAGGCACGGTTCTCCACCTATACTTCAATCAACAAACATATAGAATTGGACCTCATATACAAACCCATACTGATGAAAACCGGAAATGACACTGCTTACCGTAACAGACCAGACAGTATAAACTCCAAGTGGAGTAGAATAACATCGCTTCATCAAAGTTCCACTGATGGTATCACCTAGCATGGTGACAAAACGTCTGAACACAAACAAGCCAGCTCAGCGAGCAAGTCAACAACCACAAATAGGTCTGTCACCCATTCAAATCACCAAAAAAATTATAAAATATGTACTGAAATACAAACTGCTAAAAAACCTAGCTTCAATAAGATAAAAAAGTTAAAGTCTTGAATTGCTAAGCTTGTGCAACTCAGATAGAATGTGAGCAAATCTCCCAACAAAGGAGATGTTAACAATAACTGGGTTAAATGGTTTTTAAAACTTTTGATTTAAAACATTGACAAAAGCATTACAAAAATAAGGGCTTTTGTATATCGTGTTATCAGTATACTAACTGGCACATTCGACCTCTAGAGATGACAAAGGAGTACTCATTCCCAAATACGAAGCATGTAATCCTAGGAGGAGACCAAGATTCCGTTCTGTGTCGATCAGAGGTGAAGATAAACTGCCAAGGTCTGGTGTGGTTACTACTTCCTGATCTGGCTATAATGGAAAAACAAGGAAAGAGAAATTAAAAGGCTATTAATTAGATTTTAAAAACCTTAGTCTGATGCAAAACATAGAACTGCAAATGCTGGAGATCTAGAATGAAAAAAAACAGTTGCTAAGGAAACTGAGCAGGTCCAGCAGTATCTGTGGAGAAAAAGCAAAGTTAATGTTTCAAGTCCTGTGACCCTTCTGAAAGAGAGTTCCAGCACTGTAAAGGTTAAATGTGTTTTCTCTCCATAGTTGCTGCCAGACCTGGAGGACTTCTCCAACAATTTCTGTTTTGACTTGATTTAGTCTAATGCATGCTGGAAATTTTATGTTATTTCAGAAAAATAAACACAATCTGCTATTTGTTATTTATCTTTGTTAAAAAAAAGTACTTCTATCAGAAATCAAAGGCAAATAACCTATTCATTAAACACAATGGAGCAGTTCTCAGCACAGCTTTATGAAATATTTCTGTACCTCCATATATTGGCCAACACAAAATGCTTGCATTGACTCTCTTGTATCTTCAAACTGGAGGGCAGCTTCCAATGCAACCACTGGGTCTTCTCCAGCAAACTGAGCTGCAAGCAAAAATACCATGCTATCATCAACCTTTAAAACAAAGAAGCATTCTACCAGCAAGAAGTATACTTGTAAAATATCAGTCCAAACAGTGTTGCATGGATTAATAAAATATGTTTTTTCTCCTCTGAGCAAAGTCATTTTCAGTGGGGAAATGGAAATACTCTATTTTGTCAGCTTCTTCATGATTGGGATCAAATATGCTTTTATCTTACATTACACTTAATTAAGACACATTTTGAGCACTTTTTCCTCTTCATGGGCTCAATCTCAAAAACAAATTTCCTTTAATCACAAACTCCCTTACTACCTACTTCTCTATATGTGCAACTGTACATTCCAGTTATGTCTCCCCACCTAAAAAAACATAGAATCCTTTGATTCAACAATACAAACATGAAACAGTGGCAGGCAGATCTCATTACATGGGTTCAAAATTCCTATACTCACATGCCCAAAAGCAGGCAAGTATTCTGGTCAACATGTAAATTAAACTGTACCTGTCCCAGGTAAAAATGAAAAGAAAAAGAAAAAAATCAATAGTGGTACCTTTGTAAAATTGGCCAAAAATTTGTGTGTAGTTGAATTTATCAGTCATAAGTAGTTTACACTTTGCACTTTTTTCTTAAAAATAGGAGGAGGGTGAATATGAAAGCTGTTAAAATGCAACCACACGGGTAGCGTGCATTAGAACACTCTTCTGTCATAACTTGGATTAACTGATGGAAAAACTGTTCCTCTTCTTTGTGTCACAATGTCACAAGTGCCAGAATTCGAATGCACTTTCGGGATTATATTTCACATTGTAAACAAAACAGCAGTATGACTACTGTCAAAATTGGATTAGCAATCACTCATCCGAAAGTAACAGTTCTCATCAGCTTTTGGTGCCTAACACCATCCTTGTCTAAACAAAACTGAAGCAATCCCCGTGCAACCGATCAATATCCCAGTCAGGCACAAAAGCAGACTAATTTTCTCATTGCCCTTTGACAACCATTGGAAACTCTGCAGCACAAAATACTAGTATATTGCATCCTGGATAAAAATTCTTTGTAGATTTCTTATTAATTGTCAATGGTATCAAAAACTGGCACTGTAATCAGGTTTAACCTTTGAACACCACTACACAGATAACATTGATATACCCAGAAAGTCCAAATAATAGCCCTACAAACTAAACTCAATTTTGACAATCTCTACCAATTCTCTACTGAAAATGGTCAAAGACACACAGGAGTCATATGCATAAAGTAGATTGGCTATTAATGGCAAGGACCTAGGCCATGACCAAGGCCCTAGGAAATGAAGCCAGTCCAAGTGGAGAACATTAGAGTAGGGAAGCATTTGGGGAATAATGATCATAATATTAAGGTTCAATATTAAGTTGGAAAATAATAATACAAAAACAAAGATAAAAATCGGTCTAGGATTAAGATCCCAGACTGGAAAAGGACAGATTTTAGGAGTCTAAAAGTTGAGCTGGAACAGTATGATTTGAAATGCATTTTGCTAGATAAAACAGTGGATGAGAAATGGGAGGCTTTCAAAAGAGAAATGAATAGGATGCAAATGGGACCAAAGGGTCTGTTTCCATGCTGTATGACTATGTCTCAAAGCTAGACACATACCCATGAGAAATAAATATGGGTTATTCAAAGCTACAGTACCCTGGATGACAAAGGATATTGATGAAAAAAGGGAAGAA
Organism: Ginglymostoma cirratum; assembly: GCA_024137785.1. NCBI lineage: Eukaryota > Metazoa > Chordata > Chondrichthyes > Orectolobiformes > Ginglymostomatidae > Ginglymostoma > Ginglymostoma cirratum. Next base: position 43,120,876 of record JAHRHZ010000263.1, read on the forward strand.
AAAGGAGGCTTAGGATGCATACTGAAATAATAATAGCAATGGAAATCAGGAAGAGGATGTCAAATGCACAAGAGAGGCTGAGATGAGAATAAGGAAGGCTAAGATGAAACATGAGTGAAGGAGAGCAGGCCGCATTAAAACAAATAGTAAAACGTTCTTTAAACATATTAATAGTAAAAAGTGAAGGATAGAGTGGAGGCCAAAAGGAACAAGCAAGGCAAACCCCTCATTGAAGCAAAGAGTCACGGCAAAGGTACTAAATGAGTACTTTGCTTCTGTCTTTACCAAATTAGAAAATGGTGACAATGGCCTATTTGAAAATGTGGGTGTTGAATGACTGAGCAGCACAGTGATAAATAAAGAAGGGATGCTAAAAAGGCTGGCAGCACTCCAGGTAAAGAAGTCACCAGGCCTGGATGAATCCTAGACTGTTGAGAGAGGTAAAACAGCAAATTACAGAGCAGTTGACAAAAACTTTCCAGACCTCTCTGAAGACAAGATTAGTCCTAGAGGACTGAAGAATTGCAAATGTGGCACCACTGATTAGGAAAGGAGCAAAGGGTAACCCACGAAACACTGGCTAGTCAGCTTGATGTCAGTGGTGGGAAAACTGATGGAGGCCATAATATGGGATAAGGTAAATATACACATTTTTCTCTAAGTTAATACTGGAGAGTCAACATGGCTTTGTCAAGGGCAGGTCACGTCTGACAAATTTGACTCAGTTCTTTGACAAGGTGACACAGAGGAGGGTAGCCCTGTGGATGTTGTATATTTCACTTTGAAAGAACATTTGATTTGGTGCCACATGGCAGGTTGGTTAGCAAATTAGAAATGCTTGGGATTGATTGGTTCTTAGCAACATGGATTAGAAGAACTTGGCTAAAAGATAGGAAACAGAGGGTAGACATAGATGGGCATTTCTCAGATTGGAGAGGAGTTGAAAGTTGCGGTCCTCCGGGATCGGTGCTGGGACCCTTGCTTTTTCTGATTTAAGAAAGCATTTGGACAGGGGTGTTAGGGCCAAAATTAAGTCTAGTGAATTGTGACAATGACACTGTGTGACTTCTGAGGGACATTGACATATTGGCAAAAAGGGCAGACACCTGGCAGATGAATTTCAATGCCAAAAAATGTGAAACAATGCATTTTGGTAGAAGAAACACAGAGGGACAATACAGGCTCAATGGTTCAAACTTGAAGAGGTACAGGAGCACAGGGACCTCAGGGTACATGTGCATAATTCTCTGAATGTGGCCAGGCAAGTTGAAACAGTTGCTAAAAATGTTCATAGGATCCTTGGGTTTATAAATCAAGACATGGAGAATAAAAGCAAGGAAGTGATGCTCCACCTCTACAAATGAATGGTCAAATCATATTTGGAGTATAGTGTTCAGTTTTCGGGACCTTATTTAAAGTTGAAGCCCTAGCAAGAATGCAAAGGAGATTTACTAGAAGGATACCCAGAATGCGGGATTTTAGCTGAAGGAACGATTATAGAAATTGGATACTCTTTGGAGCAGAGAAGATTGCGAGGTGACCTTACTGAGGTGTTCAAAGTTATGAACAATTTTGACAAGGTAAAAAAGGACATTCTGTTTCCACTAGTTAGTATGTCAGTAACTAGGGGTCACAATTTCAAAGACTGTCAGCAAGAGAGCTAGGAGTGAGATGAGGAGAAACTGCTCTTCTCAGTTGTTATGATTTAGAATGCGCTACTTGGGGGACTGATGGAGTGGATTCCATAGGAGGTTTCAAAAGAAAGCTGATTTTTTTTTTAAAAAGTGATGAATTTAGAGATGACAGAGGTAGAGCTGAAGAATAGGACTAACTGTGTTGCTCATTCAGAATTCAGTACAGACATGATTGGTCGAATAGCCTCCTTCTGTATTGTAAATTCTATAACATATTACACTAGTGTTTTCAGTTGGGTTAAAGACATGTTAAGGCAAAGTAGGGCTTAATGAACAATGTCACACGCAACAATTTTGGGGGAAAGACCTGCACCTAAGAACATCCTAACATTTTCATTGCATGGCTTAGGAAGCGGTTATAGTTCGATGTCAAGGAGAACAGTCAATTTAATGGTTTCAACTGACGAAGTGTTAATAGTTGCGATCCTACTAAGGACGGATCTCTCAGGGCAGATGTCTAAATGTGGATGATGGTCTGACTTGACTAGCCACAGACATAATTGGAGACGTTCCTCATGTTTCAGAAAAGTGGCCACATCTTCCTCGGCCCAACCTCAAGTGATTGAGGCTTATCCAGGGTCTAGGGCTCCCATGGGTCAGTAACCAGGCTGAGTTAGTGATGTCTGCAGCCAATCAAGTAGTACACCATTAGGAAGGAAGGGTGTCTTCAGTTAATGTGAGAGGTGTGTTCCAGTGGGATCCATGAGATTTCAAATAGGTCCATGATGGCTTTTCTTTTGAAATTCCATGTGAATAGGAGCCCTGTCAGCCACTGGCATTCTTTAAAGGCAATATTTCCCAACAGACATTAAGAGATTCAAACAGCGTCAGCACAGGAAGCCACTCAAGCCATGTTGTTCTTGTTACTGGTCAGGAAAAATAATCATAACACTATCACATTTGAGTAGCAGCTTTGAGCCAGCTTGAGGAATACTACTTCACCACTTACAGTGCATAATGGATCAGATCAGTTGGCTAACATCAATTAGAATCCTAAATTTTGAGCACAAATCAATATCTAACTTGTCCAGGGGAAACAGCACTTTTTATTCAACGTACACTCCAAAGTTATAGTAAAAGAAATCTACAAAAACCTTGAATAATGTCAATAAAATTAGAATTCTCTTCAATAGCAAAAATATACACTGGGCTTTAGAAACTGTATAGTTAATATTTTTGCAACAGTGACAACATTCAAGGTTTGCGTTTCAGGGTTCATGTTGGGAGGCATTAGCCAAGAACAGGAAGATGGGGATTGTGCGTCGCAGTATGGCTGAGTCAAGTCAGAGTCAAGTACCTTGTCACATTCACTTTAATCAGTGAAATTCCTTCAGAAACATGATAAATAATCTCACCAAGAATGCTGCTCCCGCTCAATGACTGTGTCTGGAAATCTTTGATGTCATACACCTTTGCATCAATTACAGTCCAAAAGCCACCATCTTTATTATGGTTCTCAAGATCAGCTTTTCGAATTAGGGTAACCTCCTCATTGTTCCGTGAGCTCTGATTTGTGAAGAATGAACCTGTAAAGCCACAGAGACAACAAGATGAAGAGCTGGATGAACACAGCAGGCCAAGCAGCATCACAGGGGCAGGAAAGCTGATGTTTCGGGCCTAGACCTTTCTTCAGAAATGGGGGAGGGGAAGGGGGATCTGAAATAAATAGGGAGAGAGGGGGACGCGGATAGAGGATGGATAGAGGAGAAGATAGGTGGAGAGGAGACAGACAGGTCAAAGAGGCGGGGGTGGAGCCAGTAAAGATGAGTGTAGGTGGGGAGGTAGGGAGGAGGTAGGGAGGAGATAGGTCAGTCCAGGGAGGACGGACTGGTCAAGGGGGCGGGTTGAGGTTAGTAGATAGGAGATGGGGGTGGGGCTTGAGGTGGGAGGAGGGGATAGGTGGGAGGAAGGACAGGTTAGGGAGGCGGGGACCAGCTGGGCTGGTTTTGGGATGCGGTAGGGGGAGGGGAGATTTTGAAGCTTGTGAAGTCCACATTGATACCATTGGGCTGCAGGGTTCCCAAGCAGAATATGAGTTGCTGTTCCTGCAACCTTCGGATGGCATCGTTGTGGCTCTGCAGGAGGCCCAGGATGGACATGTTGTCCGAGGAATGGGAGGGGGAGTTGAAATGGTTTGCGACTGGGAAGTGTAGTTGTTTAGTGCGAACCGAGCGTAGGTGTTCTGCAAAGCGGACCCCAAGCCTCCGCTTGGTTTCCCCGATGTAGAGGCGGCCACAACAGGAACAGCAGATGCAGTATACCACATTAGCAGACGTGCAGGTGAACACCTGCTTGATGTGGAAAGTCTTCTTGGGGCCGGGGATGGGGGTGAGGTGTAGGGGCAAGTGTAGCACTTCCTGCGGTTGCAGGGAAAAGTGCCGGGTGTGGTGGGGGTGGAGGAGAGTGTGCAGCGGACACAATTTTGTTTAAAGAATTAAGAAATCTCGACTATACTTTCAAATTAAACAACAGATTTAAAATTAACTTCAATTCAAGTTTTCTTTTTTATGTAATAACAGTCTGTGATAAGACATGTGACCCATCTCAGCAGGGACCCAGAGCAACTTGCCTTGACCTACTTTCCACCCTTTCCTCATGGTTCAGCAGGTCTTTATTCTTCTATTATCTAGTTTGCTTTGCAACGTCATGATTGTGTGGGGAAGCTAGATTCACTCAGGCAGTACTTGTGTAAAAACATTCTATCATATTATCTTTGGGTCTTTTTTGAACCACTTTAAATTGTTTCTAAGGAAAATTTGTAAATTTCATGCAAACTATCTGTAAATTGACATACCCATTATCCCAGGCCATGCTAAATCATCATTATCATCCCTCTCTTTGCCAGGTGCCAGTTGGTTAAACCTGTCTAAATGTTCTAGCAATCCAGCCAGCAGAGGAATAGCCCCAGCCTCCTGCATCAGTCCAGCATTTTTAGTGAGAAGCAGGACAACACAAACCACCAGTTCAGGAAGCAGAACTCCTACAACAAAACAATAACAACAGAACATTATAACCATCCAGAACTGTCCTTCGTACAGATCCAACAATTGACTCACCAAAGAAGAAATCTTGTACTTAGCAAGGAATTACTTCTGTTAAACTTAAACATGGACAGCATTTAAAGTTCGTTTTTTTCCTCACCGACCTCAAAAGATTTTCTTACAATTAGAAATCAGAGGACAAAATTGAAAATAAAAGAGCAGAAAACAGCACCAAATGTCAGATCTTGGGAACATCAGGCAACGTCTTTATTTTTGTTGAGTACAGTTATCAGAAAGTATTTTTGACTGCTTAGTCAGAATTATAAATGTGAACCAATTGACAGTTGACCTTAAAAAAAGTAAAACATATTTGTGAGCGTAAACTCTGCACTGCAAAAAAATACTTAAGTGGAATAATCAGAGAGAATGAGAACTAGTGTAAAAATCTGGCATCTGAATACCTGAAAACCTGAATGGCTTAAAAAGACATTTATGGAATACGCAAGACCAAACTGAGAAATTACTGATGATCAGTTCAATTAGCAGCATGGTACAAATCTCTTTGGCATGGGTTTTGATTAACTTTGCTGCTTTGTCTAATTGCAAAAAGTATAGTTCAAGGTATAGGCTTTTGCATCAATTTATTCATTTCAATTTATTGAAAAGGTTTTGAACAAAACTGCAAAAGTATGGAATCGATGATGAGAAGTTAACTGGAATACTTGGAAGTATTTAATTTGTATTTCCATTAAATTGTAGATTGGTTAATGCAGAGAAGACCAGTGTGTCACGTTCATGTCAGCTCTCTTCAAAACTCTCTTGATACTCACATTCCCTGTCCTGACAGCATAGCTCTGCACCTTCTCTCTCTTCAAGCAAGTGTCCAATTCTTTCTTGAAAGCCCTGGTGAGTACGTGCCTCACCACATTCTCAGGTAGTGCTTTTCCACTTGGTGCAAAAATATTTTGTCATTCTCCTGCTGGTTCTTTTGCAAATCACCTTATTTAGATGCCCATTCACCAACAGGAACACATTTGGCCAGAATTTCCATGGGAGTCAGGAGTATTCCAGACACCCTTAAAACCAGCAGGGTGGGGCCTAGCTACAGAAGTCCCATCCCCATTCCCAACAGTTCGCATTTTCGTCAGCTGGGGAAAGACACCAGAACTTGAAGCATATATTAGGGAAAGCCACTCTCGTCTGGACTATATGTAGATCTGACTGTCATTCCAGAAATAGCCTCAACAAGCAGTGTTCTCTCGGGCTTCATGGTGGAAACATAAATGATTAAGAAGACTAGTAGAAGGTAGAACTGTCCAACTCTAATAACATGTTTGACATCCTTTCAAACACGTAATCCCCTACATCAACATTGTACTCCTAGCCTTAGGTTTAAATGTGAGGGGAAGAATTTAAAAAGGGCTTGAGGGGTAACTTTTTATTTTAAACAAAGGGTGCTGCGTGCGTGGAAAGAGCTTCCAGGAGTGGAAGGGATGGGTACAATTACAACATTTAAAACGCGTTTGGATAGGTATATGAATAGGAAGGGTATAGGGAGATATCGTCCAAATGCTGGCAAATGGGACTACAACAGATTAGGATGTCTGGTTGGCACAGATGAGTTGTCCAAAGGATCTGCTTCCGTGCTGTGAGACTCTGTGGCACTTAATCGTACGTACAGAATGCATCAATGTGTCAAAAAGGTTTTATCACTAACTGTTTTCCTCATGTAGTGAAGATACAAAGAAAACCTCAGTTTGTTTTTCTCAGCGTATCTCCAAAGGTCTACCCATGATAGCACAGTAGGTGAAAAAAAACAAAAGAACTGCTGTCCACACTGGATCTTAATATCAATCCCTGTATGTCCTAATAGAAAGATGTCAAGGTGGGCCACTTTCTTTTGGAGGACTGATTGATACAACTGTATCTTTTTAGTCTATTTCACATATACATACAGACCCACAGAAGGACAACAGATTTCATTCTATAAAGGACATAGCAGTGAAGAACCAGTTGAGCTTTTACAAAAAAAAACAACAGCTTCAATCATCACTGGCAGTGACAATTGGGACACAGTAACTGATGACTGTGACGCTGGAGCCAGACTGTCTGTAGGGGCACTAACAGAGGAAACGAGAAACAAAAAGCTCAGCTGGCAGGATAGAGGACAAAGGTCAGCAAGAGAACAGAGGTCAATAAACCTTGCACCTTTTCAGCCCACTGTCTTCATTTGCAGCAAATGCACAGAGACCAAAGTGGGGTTACTGAGCCATGCTATCATGTCACAACCCAACACTTTTTATTCAGAAGGAAGTCAAGGCATTTATACTAATATCAGTGTTTTACTTCCAGATTTTTTTTTAAACATTGTACGATTTGAACTCATTCTTTGGCTTTTCAGCATAAATCGCTGAATTACTGACTTGTAACATTACCCTCGCCTGGCTCAGAAGTAGGAACACTATCACTGTACCACGTAAACATCATGTTAGTTTGTTCGATTTTTTTGTCCAAAACTTATACTACAGATACTGTAAATCAAGAAAAATGCTGGAAAATCCAACAGGTTATGGAGTAACTATACATAAAAAGACAAAAAACTGTAACAATTGCATTTTTCAGAAGCATTGAGAAAAGATGCACCCAAAACGCATTTTTTGAAAAAACTGCATCACTACCTGTTAAATCTCCTTCAAGAATACGAGACACCTCTGCAAAATGCCTGTAACTGGTTGAAGCAATGGTGGTTGCCACCGGCAAAATGTCCCCTATGTGTGTACACAGGAGGGCAATATACTTTTTAAGCAGTGAACCTACTCCCAAAAGCTCAGGACCTGCAAAAATATAGAATGATAGTTACTGCTTAGGCTAGTCACTGTCCAAGAATAACTATAAAAACTGGGAAAAAAAAGAAAAACACTCTTGCAAAAAGAAAGCATGAAGTTTACTAATTTCAAAAGTATTGAACAAATTTAAAATATTTCAGAATTTAAAGTAATTTCTATCATTTGTAACTATTCAACTATGGAACAGAATTCTATAATGCTGTCCACGATCCAACAGCAGAGTTGAGAAAACTACCATCACCTTTTTCAAACTAAATTAGACTTGAATCATGGCAGCTTTAATGCAGATCCAATTGAAAGGTAATTTTCAATATAGATAACAAGGTTTGCATCGCATTTGTTGCTTATTAGGTGAATTAAGAAGAAAAGTTTGTTAGAAATTCACTCACTGTATCCATTGGTCTCATAACTGAAATTTACACCAGGGTAAAGTTTGCTGATTAGCAGACGCTGAAATCGCAGCAACAAATCCAAAGAAGCTGACCTCTCCTGATTGAAGTGCTCATGGTCCAAAGAAGAAGAAATATGCCGTGTGACATCTTTCAATTTAGCAATGCTCTGTGATGCAATGTTTCTTTAAAAAATAAAAGATAAACAGTTGAATACTTTTTTAAAAATAGATTTTCCCCCACTTCCTTTTTACACTTTCCAGTATTGCCTTCATGTTTACTTTCTACAATGCTGACTGCTGGCTGGATGCTAGATGTCTTCTATCATCTTACCAACAGTCACCACTCCTACACAGGGTAGGGATTCACAAAGCATCACAGTTAAGCCCAATCCTTAATGCACTTGATAAACCTGTGAGAAGCATTTAATATGGTTGATTACACAATCTTCCATAAATGTCTGATTCCCATCCAAGTGGGACCTCTTTCACCTGGTTCCATTCTGATCTATTTACCTATGGCCAAACACTTATAATGGCGACACTTCCTGCTTCTGCACCACTACTACAATGTCCCCCAAGGATTTATCCTTGAAACACTACTGTTTCTGATCTATATGCTGTCACTCAGCAACATCTGAAAGCACAGCATTAGGTTTCACATGAATCCAGAGAGCGTCCAACTCTCTCTCATTTCGACATCTATCAACTCCCTCCACAAGACCTGTCCATCTATCACCACTCTGCTAGCTGGCCAACATTGGCTCCAGGTCAAGTAAAATTTCAATTTAAAAATCCGCAATATATTTGCAAATTAGAAGTAAAGGAACATGATCCAAGCTCATATTTCACATTTCAGCTTATATAGCTCTCTACAAAATGCACAGCAAGCAAAATACGGAAATAATGAAACAGAATTTTACCAGTACCTTAATAACTGCTGTACAAGTTGTACAAGTGGTAAGCTCTGTTTCCCAGAAGACTCATATATGCCGGTATTAATGAGATCCTTATCCAGTGGTGTTCTGCTCCGATGGAGTGTTGAAGCATTCGCTTCTTGTTCATCTATCTCCTTCTCTTTTTGGGCTTCCTTCTTTGCTTCTATGTCCTAAAACAAAAAATTATTCAGAAAAACACAGGCATTGCCAATTTAATGCTCTCTGTCAATCATCCACAGAAACCCATCCACTTGAATGCATTAGTCAATTTACCGCAATACCAAATATCTAAAATAAAAATATAAGGTTGGAAATATTCAGCAGGTCAGAAAGCATTTGTACAGCAAGAAACAGTTAACATTTCAGGTCTGGGTTGTCAATCTGAAATGTTAACTTTGTTTCTCTCGCTTCCAACTATGCCAGACTGTTGTTTCTATTTGAATTTGCGTAGACTTGATGTTTTCACAGAATCGGCTCTTCAGCCAATTGAGTCTGCACCGAAACAAGCTAAATCTACACTAGTCCCACTTTCCAGCATTTACCCCATTGCCTTAAATATTGCAACATTTCAAGTGCTCATTCAAAAATTTTTTTAAAGGTTGTGAGGTTTCACATCACTAGCTCCAGGCAGTGCATTCCAAATTCCCACTCCAACAGGATGAATTTTCTTATCCTCAAATCCCCTCTAAACCTCCTGCCTTTCAAACGATGACGCCTTGTTATTCATACTTCCACTGGGGTGAACAGCTGCTTTCTGTTCACTCTGTCCATTCTCATCAATCTTTTATCCTTTTTATATGGCGAGAAGAAAATATTGAAATATATTACATAAAAGTGTCCTCAATTCCAACCTCCCATCTGCACTTCCTTCACACAACACTCTCAATTACTCCATAGACTTCAATGAAACCCCAGCCCCCAAAACTCATCAAGGCTAACCACAACACAGTAGCTGTGTAGAGACACCTTTTGGTTGCAACACTATCTCCAATGCAGGCTGCAAAATCCTTCCACCTACCAAGCTCCCAAACAAAAAGTACATTGATGTTTCTTCACAAAATTACTCTAGGCATGGTTTGTCCAAACTTTGCGCAATGGTAGCTAGACAATTAGGACCAAAATACCATTTGCCTTCTCAATTGCTGATCGCACCTGCACGTTAACTGTGTTTCGTGTATACTGGCACCAAAATCTTTCTAAACACTCATGTTTCTCAGTCTCTCACCATTTAAAAAGTATCCTGCTTTTCTGTCAAAATGAATAATATCACGTTTCTCCACACTATATGTCATCTACAACCTTCTAGCTCATTCGTTTGACCTCTCTATATCCCTTTACAGCCTCCACACCTTCCTTACAACTTACTTTCCCACCTAACCTTCATCATTAACAGATTTTTAAGTCAGAAAAAAAAAACCACTGTAAAAGGCTGAGGCACCAGCACTAATCCTTGCAGCAATTAGCAACAGCCTGACAGTCTATTAAAATATTGTAAAAATTCATTTGCTACAGCAAATTTAAACAGGCTTACTTCAGAAACAGCATCATGGAGGTGTAGGTGGAAGAAGAATAGAATTGAAGTAAGAGACAACATAAAGAGGGATAAGTAAACTGATTGGTGACTAAAGAAAGCGAAGTTGAAGGAGGAAATATGGGCTTGCAACAAAAGCGATCCTAAACAAACCACTGAACTTCTTTAGATCATACATGCTATGGAGAAAAATTAAGCAATGATTAAAAATGTCACTCACTAATTGTACGCACAAACAAAAACAGAAGTTGCTGGAAAAGCTCAGCACGTATGAAGAATCTGAAGAAAAAAAAAATCAGAGTTAACATTTAGGGTGCAGTGACACTTCTGTTCTGAGGAAGGGTCACCAGACCCCAAATGTTAACTCTGATTTTTTTTTTCTTCACAGATGATGCCAGACCTGCAGAGCTTTTCCAGCAACTTCTGTTTTTGCTCACTAATTCTACTGTTTGGTTGCGTTAATTCATCTTTTAATCAGTTCCACGACAAGTGTCAAATTGAAAAACAAACAAAAAAGCTCTTGTCCGGTTAAAATGCATTAATGGATAACGACCTTGCTAGGAAGGCCAACATCCACTGTCCAGCCCAACAGGTGAACTTCCTGCCTGAATACAACTGCTGATCCATTTCAGGGGAGCACCTAAGAGTCAGCCACATTGCTGTGGGTATGGAGTCACATAAGCAGTATGGCAGATATCATCCCTTAAAAGGGCATTCATGCACTATAGCGGTTTTCTCATAATCATGGTCACCACTATTGATAATAGATTTACTTAATTGCTTGAGTTTAAATTCCACCAGATTAGGATTTGAACTCTGGCCTCCTTTAAAGGGTCAATAGGTCTACGGATTTCTAGGTAAGTAACAAAATCTCAATGCAAACATACTCCCTAAATCAGAAAATAATTGAAAACATTTCTGAATACTGAAATACACTATATGAAAAGTTCACTTTTACCTGGATTTCAGCTGTAATTGCAGCATCCAGTGCCGACTCTAAACCCCCATCTGCCATCAAACTGCTCACTAAAAGGTCAATCATAAATCGACGGCCTGGACTTACATTCATTTCATTCCCTGAAACTTAATGATCAATAAAATAAAATTATTGCTGAATATGCACAACACATTTACATTTTTACGTCTTTGCACAGTGGACTTAGTGGTGGTTAGATACTGGTCTTTCATGCACGGAAACTGAGTTAGACTAAAAGAATAAATCTCACCAAAGTTCGATACTAATTAGAAACATCCTCAGGGAGGGCATATGAGTGCTTATTGAATTTGGAGTTAAAGTACCAGTTAAAGTTAAATAAATGAGGGTTTCACTCTTCTCAAAGACCTAGTTCTTGGAAACAGATCTGTTTCCCCTTTCCATGACCAACACAAATCAAGAAAAAAAATTCCCAGCCTTACCTGCATTAGGTAGCAAAGCCGAAAGGGCTCTGGCTCTTTCCTCTGCAGTGGGGAGCAACACAGACCATCCGCTTTGCAACACAGCCTGTGCTGATGATTGAACCGTATTGAGAACTCCAGCATTGCTGGCAAGAGTCACCACAGTCTGCTTCAAGCTATTCAATAGAACACTTCCTATGCCTAAACCAAGACATTCTGGGTCAACTTGATGGCTAATAGCAGCATGAAGCTAGAATAGAAAAGGGAAAGAAACAACACATTTGGACTTGTTCATACAAATTGAAATTACTTAAGAGAAAGACATGTTGATTTATGTATTGCACTAACCAGGACAAATGCAAGAATACCAAATTTCAAAGCTTCATGACAATACTACAGGAGAAAACTGTGCTGATTGACTGGAAAGCAGCATCTGTTCAATGACTATATCAGTGGTATTTGCCATTGAAACCATACTGCTATCAACTCAAAAAGATGCTCTGCTGACAAAACAATTAAGGTAATGTACAAATGTACATGTATGAATTTCATTGCCAGTGCTATATCAGCTACATTAGCTGTATAGCACATGGGTGAATGATTCAAACAACATGTTTCTTCAGTTCTTTGTTATCGGCAGAGGACAGTCAACCAGCTCACCTGCAAAACATGAAACTAAACGTCTGTCGTCTGATCTGATTCTGTGATTGAGCAGCACTGCTGAACAATCTTTAGTGCACTAATAGCTACACTGACAGCCATTTTAAAGATAAGTAGTTGAGCTTAAAACATGGCTCATTTACCCTTGAGAGAGGTGATACACAGGGACCCATTGTCTACAAACAAAGCAATATGTTCAAGCCTGAACCTTTTTTTTTAAAAATTAGCCAGCAGCTTAATCTAAGATCAATAAAAGAAAAGGAAAATAAGCTTAAAATGTGAAAACAAAGCCAAGCGCTGCAAATAAAAACAGAAAACATTCAAGGAAGCAGCACAGAGTCTTCAGACCATTCTGATGGTAGATATTTGTGTGGAGGAATTACACATCTACAGTAAATAGGCAGCAGTTAGGGCCAGATAAACTGGAATTATTGAAGTGACAGAAGAAGTCAGAAGACTCACAAATGTGGATAGGAAATATCTGGTCAAGAGCAAAAAATATAGTCAAGTATTAAGAAATAAGCTCAGTGGGACAAGAAAGGGCTGATTCAATGGGTCGATCAGGACAGTTCTGTTTGGATTTTGGGAAGAATGTAGAACATGGCTGTATGCAGTTGGGGAGACCTATAACATGGAAAACTGAAGAGAGGGAAGATCTTCAGAGGAGATGAAAGCATTGTCAGTCCTCAAAATAAATGGCTTAATGCTCTGCAGTGTGATCATAGACCACGGGAGTTTCTAAGAACTGGCACCGAGCCTTGACAAGATTGAGACTGGGATGCCAGATAACAACAGCACACCCTTATTGGCAGTTTTGATTTAAAAAAGTCAGGGTTTGACCTAAGAGAGCAGAGTACAGAAAGTTCAGAGAGAGACAGATCAAACTGGTTGATGGAACCGGAAAAATCCAGGCAGCTAATGTTACGCCAACAGTTTCCAAAATAAATAAATGAGAGGAAGGAATCCAAATAGACAGGAAGAGTCAGAGATGGATGAAAGTGTCCACTGACCAGAAGAGGGCTCCTGCCTCCACACATCCAGCTCCGAATGGGTCAGTCTGAGACCTCGGTCTGTCTTCCACAAACTTAGGCCCAAATAGTCCACATCCATCATCACCACCACCACCACCACCATCCTCCTCCACCTAGCTGAGCTTGCATTCTCATTTACCATTTGTTTTTTATCTCACTTTCCCAAGTCAGAGGCGTTGGCTCGAGTATCCATGTGGGCCTGAGATATGCTCACCTTTGGAGAGGTATGTGGAACATTCTTTGAGTCAGTCCTACTCAAGACCCTCCCAGAACTTTCGCCAGTACATTCATGACCATGTCAATGCCACTACTTGCTCTCATCTGGAACTGGACAGTTGCATGAATCTTGTTTCCAATTTTCATCCTTCTCTCACTTCACCTGGTGCAACTCTGACTCTTCCCTTTTCTTATAGAGGGATAGAGTTAGACAGCACAGAAGGAGACCTTTCAGTCCAACTCATCCATGCCCTCCAGATATCCTAAACTGATCTAGTCCACTGGTTGGTATTTGGCCCATATCTCTCTGAACGCTTCCTATTCATGTCCCCATCCTCCTCAATTTCTGTTTCCATTTCTAAGAATAAGCTGTCTACTAAGATTTGTCTACCTACAATTCCCACTGCTACCTATCCTCACACCCTGCTCCCTGTAAAGATGCCATTCCATTCTCCCAATTTCTCACATCTAATCCAACAATGTTAACTTTCACAATAGCGCTTGACTTTCTCTCACCTCAACAGAGTCTAACCCATTTCCTGCACTTCTACCCTCAGCCTTTCTTGATGTTGCCAGACCTGACTTTGTCCAGCATTTTATTAAAATCAGAAATCTTATCCTGAAATTCTGTGTCAGTTACTGGGAAACTCATCCAATTTTAAAACAAAAGTTCTTTGCCTCCAAGTGGATTGTAACAGAATCAAAAAAAAAAAAATCACATTTTGTGATTGAATTCAACTAGCCTTTTTTGTTAGTAGGATAACCTTAGTCTGAATGTGCTACCTTTATCGTTAATAAAGTGTTAAACTGGCAAACTGAAACACACAGCTCTTCATTTAGGTACAGGCATCTCGTTACCTGAAGTCTCAGTAGGTTGAGTGTTGCAACGGCCATACATTCTTTTTCCTGAGGTGGAGGCCAGTCTGAAGTGCCATCCATTCCTTCACATACTTGCCGCAACAGCAAATCCAGTTGCTCAAATGTCATCTGGCAAACATCCACAACAAAGGGTACACGAAGGCCAATTGACCATTCTGAACACGAAGACCAAGCAAAGCTCTAAAGTAACAGAAAATAATTTTATAATCGAAGCCAAATTGCACTTCTGTAATGCAGTCAGTGTTAGTTTATGTGTCATTAATTATCGCAATTCAAAACCTAAATAACCCTTAGCTATCTTACAGAGTCCAAATGAACTAAATAACCAGGAAGGTACCAGGTTTCATTACCAATAAAACAAAAGCCACAAAGAGGGACAAGATCCATCAGCTGGAGAGTGTCAAAACATATGATGATATGCATAACAGCCAAGGACGTAACAGGCTCAGGCATGATGCTTTCAATAGGCAAGTAATATACTGACATTCATCAAGAAATCATGACATAAAAATGATGATCACTCAGTCAAAATCCAAGAAATGCAACCCATCTCTCATGTAACTCAACAAAGCTCAAAACCTTAAACAGAAAACAACAGGCAAAAGGCGGCAAAAACTTAGTTCAATGATTTTTACCCCATTTCAAAGAACAATTTTAACAAAAATATCCTCATCATAAACAGACATAAAAACCCCATCAAAACCAAGTCAAAAAAATGCAGGGTTTTGTTTTAACAGAAGCATCAGAATCTTCTTCAGAAAAGGGTCCCAACCCAAAATGTCAACTTTCCTATTCCTCTGATGCTGCTTGGCCTGCTGTGTTCCTCCAGCATCTGCAGTTCTTACTATCTCAAGTTCAAACTTGACAGGTTTGAAATTGCCATTTCCTATCATAGGCCACAGGCTTGAGTTTATTTTGAAAAAAGAAGAGCATGAATGGACTAGGTTTAACTACACGAGGCACAGGTTGCATTGCAAGTATGGAAATACTCATGAAAAATTGCTTAAATATTTCAGAAAGAAACAGACAGATAGATAAATAGATAAATAAGTGTGGCCAAATTGGATATTTTGTTTTTTGGGAACAAAACAAAAAAAACAAAACACACAATGGTCCTCTACTTTTCCAATTGTCTCAAGATGTGTAATCTGCAACTGTATTAAGTACATTCAAGAAGAATTAGGGAAAACTGTTCTAATTCATCTCCTGAAAATATCCCCACCATGACCAAGGAAACTTTAACAATATACAGCATCCAGACATAATTCTATTAAGTTTACTGATGGATCTTTTTACTCTCAGTTCAAGTAAATATGGCATTAAAATGTCATGCTTTCACCACTACAGAAATCCAACTGGAGTAATGAAACAGGATGTAATTGTAGATCATATTACCCAAGGACACAGAGACAGATATACACTTGAAATACAAATATCTTTTTACCTGAGCAGCCCCACAAGCAATGCCAACAATGTGCTTAGTATCAAGGCCTGGCAGTGCAGCTGGCTCTGGTTTTGTTATCCTCAGAGTATCAAAATGTTGACACTGATCATTGCTGCCCCAACTGTGAACTTCACCATCTTCGGTCAGTACCATGCAGTGTGTGGATCCAACAGCAACATCAATTACTTTTTTACCTGTAATTAAACAAAATAATCCAAAAAACAAATTTTTTTTGCATCTGAACAAGACCTACATCAAATATGTAAATGTGAGTGTGTGTGTACATGAATATATGCACATCCAAATGGAGTTGGAGTCATAATAAATGTACAGATTAAACAACCCTAAAGCCCCATTCAACTTTCCTTTAGTGTCTAAGTCTCCAAAACATATTAGGAAAGGCACAAAAATGAATTTGTTAAAAACTGCCTCTGCTTTTGCAAATCAGGAATGTACATTTTCGTATATATAATTCAAATAGAAATGTGTCAATCATAACATTTAGTCAGACGCCAGTTTATCAGATTTTTTTTTGGATAGTCTCTGTACCCAGCTGCAACTGAATCACAAACTCAGACAAGGCCAGATGTTTCGCTTCTCTCTTGCAATACCGTTCAAGTCAAAAACTAAGCAGATACTATTGTTAAACAAGTGTTTCAGATTGAACCAACTCAATGTTTACAGTATAGACAAAAAATCTATACCAGAAGAATTTTACAAACATTGTTGCCATCATTGGGAAAATAAATCTGAGGTTTGCACATACTTATTACATCTAGACAGTTTTGCTTTGCCTGAGAAAGGTCGAAAGTTAATGGCATGGAGGCCCAAAACCTAGCAAGTTAAAAAGAATCCAGTATCTGTAACAAACGGGAAACACTATGTTATGTGGGGTGACTCTAACTTACATAATTCCCACACTGCAAGAATCAGTGAAACATTTAGTTGCAACAAAGTTAGGACTTTTAAAGGAAATCACTATATCCCAAAGCACTTCCAATTAAATACTTTTAAAATAGTTATTGATTATGTAAGCAACTATGGTTGCCAAATTGCACGCTGCAATGCCTCCTACGCATGAGTAAAACAAAAGACTGGATATTTACTTAATATCGGTGGAGGGCAGCCTGTTGACTAGACCATAGGACAATGTCCATGTTCTTTGAATGGTGCCATAGGATCATTTACATTCAATTGAGGGGGAAGATTTGGATTTAAGTTAATCTTCTGAACATCCTTGGCTTTCCCCTCCCTCCACACCAGATATGTGAATCATGAACTAAAACTAAACTTAACAAACTCAATGTAACGTTGCAAAATGGGCAATTGTTTTCCAGATTCAACAATTTCCATGAAAGTCAAACATAGAAAATAGCAGAAGTAGGCCATTTGGCCCTTCCAGCCAGTTTGCATCTCATACCATCACAGTTTCCTTGATTCCAATTCAGGATCCTCGTCTCAGAAGCTACTAAGTCACTCATCATCTTACATGAAGAATTATATGCCATTTTAGTCAGTCTTCTCCAAGGGGCCTCCCACAGCTAGACTGTCAATTATTCCTTATGAACAATTGCTTGCCATGTTTCTGGGATTCTGCTGACTTATAATCAGCAATTTTCAAAACTGAATATTTAGACCCTGCCAAATCACAGATTAGGGGGCAGCACAGTGGCTCAGTGGCTAGCAGTGCTGCCTCTCAGCGCCAGGGACCCAGGTTCGATTCCAGCCTCAGGCGACTGTCTGTGTGGAGTTTGCACATTCGCCGTGTCTGCGTGGGTTTCCTCTGGGTGCTCCGGTTTCCTCCCATAATCCAAAGATGTGCAGGTTAGGTGGATTGGCCACGCTAAATTGCCCATAGTGTTCAGGGATGTGTAGATTAGGTGGGTTACAAGGGGACGGGTGTGGGTGGGATGCTCCGAGGTTTGGTGTGGACTTGTTGGGCCGGAGGGCCTGTTTCCACACTGTAGGGATTCTAGATATTTCTAGTGGGAGTTCACTGAAACAACAGGTTCTTCAATTAGTGATAAAACTGCCTGATATGTTTCCCTCATCCAATGCACTCAAATTCCAATGGGAACAACTGAATAGCATTCAGATAACACAATACAGATCATGGTTTGAATCTGGATTCTTCATGTTCGATTACCCAACAAATTGACCACTTTCGTAATCAGGAACACAAAATTTATTTCCAAATATTGAGAAGGTTTAGAGAAACAACAGCAACTTGTATTTAAGGGCATCAACCATCCATGATACTTCATGCGTGTGTTATTAAACAAACTAACATGAAAGGAAACGTAAGATCAAGTGTCAACTAACTTACTGGAGTGTTTAAAGAGGAGGGGGGAGAAAGAGAGGGCTTGAGAAGCAAACCTCCAGAGAGTAGGGCCCTGACAGCTTAGGTTTCTAATACTGAAACTTTTAAAAAGGGATCACGCAAGGAGGTTAAATTGGAGGAGTACAGAGTATGAACTAGGTGTAGGAAGAGCCCATTTGGCCCCTTGAGCCTGCCCTCCAATTCAGATCGAAGAAGTAGGGACTGTTCTCGCCGGAGCGAATAAGGGCAGGAGACCCGGTTGCGGTTTTCAAATTCGCGAGCAAGCTGGAGAGCGAGGGAGAGAGCGAGAGCGAGGGAGAGAGCGAGGGCGAGGGCGAGGGCGAGGGCGAGGGCGAGGGCGAGGGCGAGGGCGAGGGCGAGGGCGAGGGCGAGGGCGAGAGAGGGCGAGAGAGGGCAAGCGCATGGATTTAAAATGATGCAGAAACAAAACTTCTTTGTTGAGGAGAGAAAAAAAACTTGTTCACACAAAATTATTAGGGTATTGTATGCACTGCCTGGAAATGTAATGGAAGCAAATTTGTTTCAGGCATTCAAGAGAGCATTAGATGTTTATTTTGGATAGATTTGGTATGCAGGGATATGGGAAAAAGGCAGGAGATTGGCATTAGATTAAACAGCTAGACTGAATACTAGAAATGGTGTAGGCATAATGGATTGAATGGTCTTCTTTTGCACTATAATAATTCTGTGATTCAATAAGGTCATACTGATCCAATTGCAGCCTCAGCTCCACACTCATATCTATCCCAATATCATTCAGAGCCCTTGGTAGCCAAGAATTTATCTCCTTCAGCCTTGAAAATATTAATTGACTCTGCCTCCACCACTCTTTGGCTAAGACTCACGACCCCCTAAGGGAAAACGTTTTACCTAATCTCTATCTTAAATGGAAGACTGCCTTACTTTGAACTACGTCCCTTAGTTCTAGACTTGCATATACCCTAAAAGGGAAGCTTTCTTTCAAAATCTACCCCATCAAGTTCCTCAGGACCTTCTATATTTCAATAAGATCATCTTTCATTCTACCGAACTCTAATAGGTGCAGGCCCAGCCTTTTTTCATCAGAAGAGACCCAAAGCCCAGGAATCAGTCAAGTTAATCTTCTGAACTGCTTCTAATGCAATTATGCCCTTTCTCAAATATGGAAACCAAAACTGTATGCAGTACTCTAGACATTGTCTCATCAATAGTTTATACAGTTGTCAGAAACCTATACTTTTACATTTCATTCCCCTTGCAATAAATAATAATATACATTTTGCTATACGGCACAGTGGCTAGCAGTGCTGCCTCACAGTGTCAGGAACCCAGGTTCAATTCCAGCCTCAGGCGACTGCCTCTGTGTGCAGGATGCGTGGGTTTCCTCCCACAGTCCAAAGATGTGCAGTTGAGGTGGACAGACCATGCTAAATTGCCACATATCATCAAGTGATGTGTAGTTTAGGTGGATTAGCCACAGTAAATGTAGCGTTGTGGGGATAGTGTGGGGGGAGCTGGGTCTGGGTGGGATGTTCTTCAGAGGATTGCACAAACTTGATGGACTAAATGGCCTCTTTCCCCGTGGTACGGATTTTATGATTTACCTAACTCAGTGATTCATGTCCAAAGACACCTGGTTTCTTTGCTGCAGAGAGTTCTGCAATTTCTCCCCATTTAAATAATATGCTCGGAAGGTTGCGAGGCTGACAGTTACTGAAATATAGAAAGGAGAGGTCATCGAGGGAGCTGAAAAAGGAAATATGTTCAAATAAAAAATATCATCGAGGAGTTAACAAAGCAGGAGCTAATGTCGGTAGTGATCACAGGGGCAAAGCATGATTGAGATTTCTTTTGAGTTAGGATACAGGCAACAGGAGGATGATGGGGGGGGGGGGGGGGGGGGGGGGCGGGGGGCGGCGGGAGGGGGGGGGGGAATCAGTGAGCAGACCACTGGAATAGCCACATTTAGAGACAGCAAAGTCCTGAACGAGAAATTCAATTGAGCAGCAGATAAGCTGACGCTAAATACTACTAACCCTGAAGACACTCCAACAATTTCGGATATCGCACATGCTCTTCAGTTCCGTGTCCAAGTCTTTGGGTATCACCCTTTCCCCAGGTGTAAATCTGTCCATCTTTTGTAATTGCAACTGAAAACTGGCTGCCACAGCGCACTTTTATAATGTCAAGGTCTTGGAGCTTTTCAATCAACTTAGGGGTTTTACAGCCATCACTGCCACCTCTGCCCAATTTTCCATAGTCACCATCCCCCCACGACCATACCTGACCTGTAGAGAAATTAAAAATGACACATTAAACTCAAGAAATCTTAAAGAAGCATCTTGAAACACAGATCATACAATATTTACACACAAAATAATTCAGAAGATTTTCTTACTGTACAGGAATACCAGAGCTGAAAATGTGTACATAACAGCTAAGGAGATACACCAGTATCAAATGTTTCCTTATCTTAAGTGCTGTACCTTCTCGTAGGCCAAAACTACTGATATGAATGGAAAGATTTAATTGCACAGTAACAGATCATATTAAAAAGTCTCCTTCCATACAACTGCCTACGGTTTAAGAGAAAATTAATTTGCACACTTCCTCAAAATCGAACATGCTTGCTGCAAATGATATTGTCTAATGCACAAGCACAAATAGTAACTTGCAACATGAGATACCACCCTAAATAGTCATCGACTTTTTTTTTGTAGATTCAGTCATGGGATTACGGGGTTGCTGGAAAGGCCTGCATTTATGGATCACTCCTTGAGAATTACCCATGAAAAGATCGTGGTTACTGGACCACTTCAGAGAAGGTCAAGAGTCAAGCACATGTCGGAAGGCTGAAGTCACATATCAACCAGACCAGGTAAGGATGGCAAAATTTCCTTCCCCAAAAAGAACATAAGTCAGTCAGAAATTATACCAGCTTTTTATTCTAGAGTTTTTTAATTAACTGAATTCAAATTCCCCAATTGCCAAGAAAAATCATATCTGGAATACACTATTAGCGAAGGTCTCTTTATTCCTAGTACAACAACAGATCCACTTTGCCAGTCATACTGACTGCTGCAGTGGAAATACCCATATCATCACTACGCTGCGTTCCCATATTCTCACTGCACCATGTATTTCTGAAGCTAAAACTCCCTTGCATTTTCTTTTCCTTTTCAACTGTTTGTCATCTTGCATTTCACACGTTTGACTAAGATTGCAGACTTTTTTTTTAAATTCACTCACAGGGTGGGTGTCTCCGGCTAAGCTAGCATTTATTGCCCATCCCTAATTGTTAGAAGTCAACCACGTTACTGTGGGTCTGGAGTCGCATGTAGGCTAGACCAGGTAAGGATGACAGATCTCCTTCCTAAATGGTATTAATGAACCAGATGGGTTTTTACAACAATCAACAACAGTTTCATGGTCATTACTCGACTTTTACTTCCAGATTCCTTATTAAATTCAAATTCCACCATCTGCCATGGCACAATTTGAACCTGGGTCCCCAGAACATTAGCTGAATTTCTGGATTAATAGTCCAGCGATAATACCAATAGGCCATTGCCTCCCCTAATACTACCACATAATAGAACAATCACAATTACTTCCTTCAATAAGCCCTACATAAACATGTTTACGATTAAAACATTCCCCTTCTTCATCTGTACAGATTGAACTTGAAGTATCAAATATCAATAACCCAAGGAAAGCCAGTCAGCCTATTATTTCTTAAACAGAAATCAATGATTTAACCACATTATCCGAGCTTCCTATCAACAATTCCAGTCTTTTGGCCTCCTACTAAATAGGAGAGCATTCCAACTAGCAATCACTCTTTCCATAGAAAGTCATGATTTGAATTTGCATTTTGGCATATTTATCTCCTGTCTCTGTAACCTAAGTAGTACAGTTTTTCTTCAATTTAAAACAGTGCTACGAATTAATCTTTATTATCTACCATTCTCAGCCACTGCTAGAGTCTGGGCATCCCCACTGCCACATGCAACATCAATAATTTTCAATCCTTTCAATCCAGTCACCAGTATGGGTGTGGTCTGATCTTCACTGGACCCTAGAAAGACAAGAGATTATCAAATGTAAGGTTTAAAAGTGGAACACATTTTCTTTTCACTAATAATAGCAGAACTAAGAAGAAACGAAAGTCTGGTTCAAAAAAGCTTTCAAACAAGAAAGGTGGCTATTTTCTGTTCACCAAATGCAGCAAAAACTAAAACAATCACAAGATGTTAATATACAGTATCATTCCAATCCCGTTACAGCTAATGCAATCTTTAATGGATTCTATTTAAACAATTAAGCACAAAGAACAAACACTAGTACAACTAGTTTATTCATCACTTATCCTGACTTTGATGAAACCCTAAATATAAAGAGCCAAGATTTCCAACAGACATTTCTTTCAGCAAAATCAAACATTCGCAATTAGTATTTACAAAGATGTTGCCAACAGTCAGCAGGAAGCCTTTTCCAAGTTGCATCTCAGATGTGTGAAGCTGTAGGGATTTACAGAAATCAGTGATGACAGACAGATTCAACTGAAATGCCTCCTCACAGCTCAGGTAAAGATAAATCATGAAAAGAACAATGTTCATAAATATTTACCACTTTGTCAACTAAAGAGAATTTATCTCAAGATATTCAACAGTGGAGAACATTAGAGACTTAAAAATATTCAAAAATTTCTGATTCGGACAATTCCAGCAAAAGCCATGGTACATTGCAAACCAAACAGCTGTCTTCTGCAATATCCACAATCTAAAAGATGAAATATGCTTCACATCTGTTACAGTTAGGGTAGATAAACTGCACCAATACCGTGTCCAAGTCGGCCATAGTTTCCTCTTCCCCATGTATACAATTCCCCTTCTGAGGTTATGGCTGCACTGTAGGTGCTTCCACAGGCGACATGAACAACATGCTTTCCCACTTGCTTTCCTGACAAAGCAGCAATCATCTTTGGTTCTTCAAGAGAACTGTTGAAAGCAGACACAAAAACACAAAATTTATTCTTTTCAACCATCTGCCAAAGTTATTTAATAATTATAGGTATCTACCTACTGTGACAGTAGGAAAACACAAGGTTCGTTTGTATCACAAATTATCAGTGCAAACCAAATCAACATGCAGTGAAAATTTTAAGGCATTTGCAAATTTTAAAACATCTTTCATGAGGTTACATTCTAGGATACAAGAAATATTTAAAACTAACGTCAGCTCCAGATTAAAGCTAATTTTAGTTTTGTTCTAACATACTTTTATACTAACTGGTATTCTAATCCGTCATCTAACTAGTCACCAAGCAAAACTAGATTTGAAATCTGGTTATATAGGTAAGAGCGCCTGTACTGGAAGTGAACAACTTTTAATACACGGAGCTATGCAGTATACCGAGCATGTAATATTTAATTCTGACAGAATATATAGAGAAAGTTAAGTAAAGTTACCAGAAGCTGGTATTAGATCAAAGTGGAGAAGAGACACACTCCACATCTCTCAAGTTGACAACAAACATCCAATTACTATTGACAGAAATTTAAAAACAGAATATCAGCTTCTATACCAGGCCAGGAAGTGGTACACAATACAAAGGAGCTCCTGCTGAAGGGCACGTTTAATGAAAAATCAAAAACATGTAAAATTTACATGCCTAGCTGGTAACACATAATGGGTTTACTTGGTTTTCACACAATCCTAAGGTTTAAAAAGTTGACAGAGTCTGGGGTGAAATGGGATAGTATTTCCCTTTCACATGGCTAAATTCTTCCAGTCTTGGTTAAATTTTTGGTAGAGGTAAAGTCACTATTCTTTCATGAGAGAGAGAGAGAGACACAATTGGTGGGGATTTAACGTGATCATCACCATGCTCCAGGTGAGGGGTGAGGTCAAGAAGACAGAACCTTCATGATAACTCAGTCCAGCCAGTTAAATTTACAAAAACACACCTTGTTGGGCAATAATTGGCACCAAGTTGTTCATCTCAAATAAAAGTGGACATAGGCTAACAATATTGGCATACAAAGAAAATGCATTCCACCAAGACGGTGATTGCTCTGGAATGTTAGTAAGTGAAAGCTGTAGCACTTTACATCTTCTGCTGTAGTGAGGAGACGTTGGCACTAGGTTCACAAACTGGTTAAGAGTAATGAATTAGGAGCGTTTTGTTTCCACGTACTTCATTCATTTCAATCAGCACAAAAATTCACAGTAACAAGTCCTGTGTACAGTAGTGGTTGTCTTGCTATAGGAAGATTATTATTAAATTGAAGGGGGCTCAGAAAAGATTTACCAGGGTGTCACCAGCATTGGAGGGTTTGATTTACAAGGATAGGCTGGGACTTTTTCCACTGGAGCATAGGAGGTTGACAGGTGATCATAAAGAGGTTTACAAAATCATAAGGGGCAAAGATAAGGTGAATAGTAATAGTCTTTTCCCTGGGGTAGCGGAGTCAAAATTAGGTGGCATTTTTTAAGGTAAGAGAAAGCTGTAGAAGGGACTTGAGGGGCAACTTTTCACACAGGGGGTGGTTCAAATGTGGAATTAACTGCCAGAGGAAGTGGTAGATGCAGGTACAGTTACAACATTTAAAAGACATTTGGAAAGATACATGAACAGGAAAGATTTAGAGGGATATGGGCCAAACGCAGGCAAATAGGGCTAGCTTAATTTGGGGAAACTTGGTTGGCAAGGACAAGTTGGTCTGAAGGGTCTGTTTCGTCCTCAATGACTCTAAGTATCAAACTTAATTATCTGTAGTCTTTATGGATTTTTTTTTAAACAACATTAATTCCGTTATGCACTACCAATGTATCAATTCTTTTTCAATTCCAATACATACACAGTATCTCCATGGCCAAGTCTTCCACCATCACCACATCCCCAAGAGAACACCTCCCCAGCTGCTGACAAGGCCAGAAAATGTTGACCATCTGGATGCGACGCAATTTTTACAATGTTCCTTGAGGCAAGCCCCTGAACCAACTGTGGTGCCTTTTGTTTAAAAAAAAGGCAAGAAATTAGGACCACATCAGCAACTGTAAACATGATTCTTAAAAATCTAATCATGAAGTAAGCATGCCAACATAATTTTCAATAGTAAAACAGACCCAAACATTACAAAGACAACAATGGAAGCATGCAACCAATACAAAACAAAATCAGGAAGAAACATTGTTTTATTAAGAATGGCATTAAAAACCATTCCAAGTGTAAAGGAGAAGAAAAGTTAGAGAATTACATCTGCTTTCTGAAGAGGACATTAAGAGGCAGTGAAATCACACTGCGAATATACAAGTTGCAATTAAATTATATCGTTAACGTTAGCCAAAATTTTACTTTAAAGGCAGGCAAAGCCAGCTGCAAACTTGCCAACACTCACAAATGGAATGTGAATATTTTTTCAAAATCTACCCTATTCACGATTCCGTGAGAAGACTGCTGCAACTGTGTGCACCATCCTATCACAGTCAGCCTGTATATTCACTGTGACTTCAATAGTGCCTCACAACTGCCCCCACCTCCAACAAAAGGGAAAAGAAAATGATATGACATGTCTATGTGCTGTTTCCTTTTGGTTTTTTAACCAAAATATGTATATTTTGGTGACCTAAATATGTATAAATGAGTGGCATTCAGCTTTAATTCATAATACGCCAACAGTAACTATCTTGATATTTTTGAGAAAATTATTTGTTATTTAATTGTGTGTCTGGTGTTCTATGTGAAGATTTTAATATTTGAGTTGATCTAGGCTGTATTTGTCAATTTGAAAGCATTCAGTTACTCTGTAGTCTCAAACTCTCATTTTGGCCATAAATGAGGTAACTTTGGCACATGGGGTTAAGGAGAATCCAAAGTGATTATACAAGTAATTTAAGGGCAAAAGAATAACTAGGAAGAGAACAGAGCCCCTTAAAGATCAACAAGGCAGTCTATGTGTGGAAACACAGGAGATAGGTGAGATACAAAACAAATATTTAATGCCAGTATTTACTATGGAGAAGGACATGGAAGCTAGCGAACTTCGAGGAAATAAATAGTGATGTGTTGAAAAGTGCCCATATTACAGAAGAGGTGGGGGTGATGGAGGCCTTAAAACATACAAAGGTAGACAAATCCCCGGGACTGGATCAGGTGTATCTCAGAACTTTGTGGGAAGCGAGAGAAGAGATTGCTGGGCCCCTTGCTAAGATTTTTGTATCGTTGACAGCCACAGGTGAGGTGCCAGAAGATTTGGGGTTGGGGTGGGGGGCGGTGGCTTATGAAGTGCCATTATTTCAGAAAAGTGGTGAGGAAAAGCCAGGGAACTATTGCCTAACGTGGATAAACTGTTGGAGGGGATTCAGAGGGACAGGATTTACATGTATTTGGAAAGACAAGGACTGAGTATGGAGTGTCAACATGGCTTTGAGGGTGGGAAATTGTGTCTCACTGACGACTGAGTTTTTTGAAGAAGTGACAAAGAATATTGAAGAAGACAGAGGAGTAGATGTTGTCAAACGGACTTTAGCAAGGTGTTCAACAAGGTAGACTGATTAGCAAGGTAGGATCACATGGGGGAGCTAGCCAAATGCATAGAAAATTGGTTTGAAGGTAGGAGACAGAGGGTGGTGGTAAAGGGTTGTTTTTCAGACTGAAGGCCTGTGACCAGCGACCAGCAGTGTACCACAAGGATCGGTGCTGGGTTCACTGCTTTTCGTCTTTTATATAAATGATTTTTATGTGAACATAGGAGGTATGGTTAGTAAGTTTGCAGATGACACTAAAATTGGTGGTAGAGTGGACAGTGAAGAATGTTACATCAGAGGACAATGGGACCTTGATCAGATGGGCTAATGGGTGGCAGCTGGAGTTTAATTCAGATAAACGTGAGGTGTTGCATTTTAGTAAGGCAAACAGGGCAGAACTTATACAGTTAATGTTAGGACCCTGGGGAGTGTGGCTGCATAAAGAGACCTAGGGGTGCAGATGTATAGTTCCTTGAAAGCAGAGTCACAGATAGATAAGGTGGTGAAGGTGGCATTTGGCATGCTTGCCTTCATTGGTCAGTGCATTGACTAACGGAGTTAAGACATCATGTTGCTGCTGAACAGCAGCATCGGTTAGGCCACCTTTAGCATATTGCATTCAATTCCCGTCTCCCTGATATCAAAAAAAATGTTGTTAAACTTGAAAGGGTTCAGAAAAGATTTACAAGGATGATACCAGGATTGAGGGTTCAAGCTAAAAAGGAGGCTGGGGCTATTTGCCCTGGAGCATTGGAGGCTGAGGGGTGACTTCATTGTGGTTTATGAAATCATGAGGGGCATGGACAGGGTGAATAACCAAGGTCTTTTTCCCAGGGTAGGGGAGTCCAAAATGAGAGGGCATAGATTTAAGGTGAGAAGGGAAAGATAGAAAAGGGAACTGAGCGGCAACTTTTTCACACAGAGGTTGGTGCATGTATGGAATGACGAACTACAGGAAGTGGCAGAGGCAGGTACAATTACAACATTTAAAAGGCATTTGGATGGGTACATGAATAGGAAGGGTTTAGAGGGAAACCAGCCAAATGTTGGCAAATGGGACTAGATCAGTCTAGGATGTCTGATCGGCATGGACCAGTTGGGCTGAAGGATCTGTTTCCATGCTATATGACTAACTCAGAATTTAAACTTCCGCTGCAGAAATTTCATGGATTTCCTTTTATTTCTCATTTTTGTCCCCCCTCTTTTCCAAGAGAGATACAGCAATCATGCTTCAAATCATTTAGTGAAAGAACATCATGCACTATACAACAAAGAAGTAGCGCCACCACCAATTCGCTCACTTCCGGCTCTGTGTGATAAAGCAGCTATAGCTTTAATTGAACCACATCTTTATTCATCAACACAGCAGACTGCCTGGGGGTGGAACACTGAGGTGCTCGGCACTGAAACTCATATGCACCATCCATGTCTAATTAAGGAAGTTGAAGTTAGCACAGAATTGAAAGAAAAGGCACAGGATGCTGCAAAGATTAGTGGTAACCGATTCCATTGGTAAAATTTAATACACCAAAGGGAAATAGAAGGAAAAACTGAAGTATGATAAAACTAGCAAGAAATATAAAAACAGGTAGCAACATTTTCACAAGTATATTAGAAAGGAAAAAGAATAGCTGAAGTGAATGTTAGTCTTTTCAAAAGCTGAGACTGGAAAGTTCGCAATGAGAAACTGGGAAAAAGCTGAGACTAACAAATATTCTCTGTCTTCACAACAGACAACAGTGAAGAAATATCAGGCATAGCAGAAAACTGTGCCAAAACTGGGTCAGCTGCCTCACAGACAAGTCAAGCATCAGTTGACACTGATACAACTGAGTATTGCTAACAGTCTACATCCCCGACAGGAAGCACTCATTGGTCTAATTGTGTGCCAAACAATCAAAAACAGCAAGTGATAAAAAGAGATAACAAGGTGTAACAAGCAGCATCAGAGGAGTAGGAAAGCTGACGTTTCCGGCCTAGAAGGGTCCAGGCCTGAAACGTCAGCTTTCCTGCTCCTCTGACGCTGTTTGGCCTGCTGTGTTCATCCAGCTCTACATCTTGTTATCTCAGATTCTCCAGCATCTACAGTTCCTACTATCAGTGATAAATAGGAGCAAGTTATTTTGCAGCTTTTTGCTGTGTCATCCTGCCATATCCAGTCATTAATTGGCGAGGACAAAAAAATTTCACCTCTAGAAAGGGTCCACAAATATCCCCATTCTCAATATCAGAGCAAAGCAGCATGTAAATGCAAAAGACTGAGATATTTGCAACAAATCCCAACCAAAAGTGATGAGTGGATAATCCATCTCGGCCTCTTCCAGAGGTCCCCAGCATCACCAATGCCTGTCTTCACCAA
Source organism: Ginglymostoma cirratum (assembly GCA_024137785.1). NCBI lineage: Eukaryota > Metazoa > Chordata > Chondrichthyes > Orectolobiformes > Ginglymostomatidae > Ginglymostoma > Ginglymostoma cirratum. Next base: position 43,150,090 of record JAHRHZ010000263.1, read on the forward strand.
TTTAATTAATTCCAAGTGACATCAAGAAGCAGCTACGTGTACTGGATATTGCAAAGGCTTTGGCCTCCAATAGTACAAGTGCAAAAATACTAAGGACTCGTAGTCCAAAAGTTGCCACTATATAGCCAAGCTCTTCCAGTATAGCTATACAACTAGCATCTAACTGGCAATAAAGAAAATTGGCCATGTATGTCCTGTACACAAAACACGAGATTTAACCCAACCAATACCCCATCAGTCCATTCTCGATCATCAGTAAAATGGTGAAAGATGTCATCAACAGTGCTATCAAATGGCACTTGTTTAGCAATTATCTGGTTACTGTTGCTCAGTTCATGTTCTGCCACAGCCACTCAGCTCCTGACCTTATTACAGCCTTAAGTCAAACATGAACAAGTAGTAAATTCCAATAGTGAGGAGGCAGTAATTGCCCTCGACATCAAAGCTAAATTCGACCAAATGTGGCATCAAGAATACGAATGTCAATGGGAATCAGGAGAAAACTAGCCATTAGTTGGAATCATACTTGGCGCAAAGGAACATAGTTGTAGTTGTTAGATGTCAATCGTTTCAGTTTTAGGACAACTCTGCAGGAGTTCCTCAGGGTAATGTCCTTGGTCCAAACATCTCCAGCTGTTTCATCAACGAACTTCCCACCATTATAAGGTCAGAAGTGGGGATATTGGCCAATAATTGCAAAATGTTCAGCAGCAACTGTGACTCCACGGATACTGAAGTGGTCCACGTCTAAATACATCAAGACCTAGACAATAACCAGTGCTTGGCCTGACCAATGGCAAGAAACATTCATGACACAAGTGCCAGGCAATAACCAGCTCCAATAAGACAGGACTTAACTACTGACCCTTGAAAATTAATGACATTAGCATTGCTGAAACGTGCATTAACTACCACCAGGAGAGTACAATTGACCAGAAATTCAACTGGACTAGTCATTTTATACACAACAAAAACAAAGTTGCTGGAAAGGCTCAGCAGGTCTGGCAACATCTGTGAAGGGAAAAACAGAGTTAATGTTTCAGATCCGGTGACCCTTCCTCACTGTGGTCACAAGAGCAAGTTAGAGGCTAGGAAACCTGCAGGGAGAAACTCACCTTCCAACTCCTCAAAGCCTGTCAACCTCCTACAAGGCACACATCAGAAGCGTGATGGAATACTCCCTACTTTCCCAAATGGATGAAGCTACAACATTCAAGAAGCTTGACACCATCCAGGACAAAGCAGCCTGCTTGACTAGCACCACGTCTACAAACATTCACTCCCTCCACCACATTGCAGCGGCAGTGTGTACCATCAACAAGATGCATTGCAGGAACTCCAAGATCCTTAGACAGCGCCTTCCAAACACACGACAACTACCATCTAGAAGCATGACAGCAGCAGATATTTGGGAATACCTCCAACTGCTGATAACTCTCCAAGCCGCTCACTATATTCTGACTTGAAATATATAATCATTCATTCACTGCTGTTGGATCAAAATAACCAACAGCATTAAGAGTGACTATGACTGCCGTGGTTCAAGAAGGCAGTCCAACGTGATCTTCCCCACAGCAGTAAAGGATAGGCAATACATGCAGATCCAGACAATGAAGCACACCCATCCCAAGTGTTTACTATAACTGTTATCAAGACGACAGTAGCAGGATGTTTCAAAAACCACAATGCAATTAGGCAGAGTCAATATCACTTTGGGAAGGAGCAAATATGTTTGACAAATGTATTATGGAGTCCTTTCAGGATGTAACAAGAAGGGTGTATGAAGGGAAACCAGATGTAGTGTAGCTGGATTTGTAAGAGGCATGTAACAGTTATTGCACAGTATTATAGGTCATAGAGTCAGCAATGATATAAATACAGGGTTAGGTAACTAACAGAAACAGAGAGTCTGGATCATTATCAGATTGGCAAGTTACAAGCAATGGAGTGCCACTTGGTTCAGCCTTGGAGCCTCAACTATTTACGATCTACATTAATGACATAAATCAATGGACCAATGCATTGTCACCAATTTGCTAATGATACAAAGATAGGGAGGACAGACCTACCTTTGTTGAGAGGAGAATAAAGATTGTTTGCAAAGAAGTGGTCAAAAAATTGGCAGATGCACTACAATGTGGGAAAATATAATGCTGTACACTTAGGTGAGAAGGATAGAAAAATCAGATTATTTAAACAGAGATGGCTATGTTAGAGTTCTCAGGTGTCCTTGTACACAAATTACAATGTGTTAGCATGCAGGCATTGCAAGGCAAATAGAATGTCAGTCTTTATTGTAAGAGGTAAGAAATAACTGATGTCTTGCTACAATGATACCAGGCATTGTTGAAACTTTACCTAGAGTATTGTACGGTTCTGAAGTCCTTATGAAAGGAAGGATATGCTTGTATTGGAAACAGTTTTGGAGAAGGTTCACCAGATTGATTCCTGTAATGAATGGGTTATCTCGAGGACAGTTTGAGCAGGTTAGGTTATATTTATTGAGACTCAGAACAATGAGAAATAATCTTATTGAAAAATAGAAAGATCCTGGGGAAACTTGGCAGGGCACATGAACATGATGCGAGAATACTTCCACTAGTGAGGAAATCTGCAACCATGGGACAGTTTAAAAATAAAGCATCTTCCAATCAGGACCGTGATTAAGGAGGAATTTCTTTTCCTAGACGATTATCAATCTTTGGATTTCCCCTCCACACACAGTGGTGGAGGTTTTGGATCTTTGAAGTAATTTAGAGATTTTTTGAGTTAAAATTCCTTACTTTTTTTGGGTGGGGGGGGTTTGCACATGCAACCCTCCTCTTGTGTGCAAGAAAACCAGAAAATGCAAAAAGGCTGCTTAACCCTTTAAGTGCTAGGCCCACGCAAATCCAAAAGGTCCTGGTTTATTTATACGAATGCCAAAACTATAATTCCAAGAACCGACATAAATATGGGTCTGGAGCTTCTGGCAAGGTTAGGAGTTCTGGTTACACACATTACTTAAGGTCAGAAGATGAGCTTTCCAACCATATGTTGTTATGTGGTCACATCACACTTGCAAATGTTGTTGTTAAGGTTAGTTTTACTCAAGTACTCTTGTTCAGTGTTTCAGGTACTGTTTCTTCCTACATCCAGTTGAATTGCCTGCTGATTTGAGTTGATTACAGACAGCAGCTCTCTGCAAGGCCAAAGGAAGCTCGTTTTATTTTTAAAAATTAACAAGTATGTTAAGTATGCCCTGAGGAGAGTTAGAGAAGCTGAGACTAGAGGGGCTGTCAAGAGGTATAACAATAATTCACTTTCTCTCACACAGAGACTGTCTGAGGGAGTTGAGTTTCAGGTAAATGCCCAAACAAGCCAGCTGGACCAAACGCTTACTGTATATGTGCATATATTTACATATTCAGGATGTTTTTTGCAAAAACAAAAACAAAAACAAACAAAGCCAGCTGGTAATTTCTTTCAATTGTTGTGTGGGGCCTTGGATTACATTTGTATACAGATCAAAACAAGTTACATTTTATAAATATTTCATTAGTTTGACAACATGAAAGTTGCTATATAAGTCCAAGTTCTGCCTTTAAATTTTGCCTGGCTAATTCACAAGAATGATGAAAACAGTTGCAACGATTCTGATTCTTTTTCACGACTAAAGCAAACCTAATCCAAGTATCAAAATTAGTACATAACAGAATGGTAGAAGAAACACTATAACTTACCAGTGTATCACAGCTGTATGCTTGCATGTAAACCCTTCCATTCCTTGATAGAATAATGAAGCATTTCTCAGCACAGGCAATCTGCATCACTCCAAGATTAGCAATGCCTTCACATTGAATTGGACAAATCACTGTTGTTTGACTTCTCCAACCAAGCAGCCCCCAGCCAAGAACTTCTTGCAAAGATCCCTACCACAAAATTGAAAAGAAAAATTCTCAATGCAAATGAATCTTATAGGTGTTGTCAGTACTCTTATTTGTACACAAATTTTGAAGTTAAAAAAGGAAACAATGTCCGATAGGATTACTTCACATAAGAATTTACAGAAATATTTTAGTAAAAGGCAAAAAGCTGCAAATGCTGGGGGAGAAAAAGCCCCACCAGAAATTTCAACCCATCTTTTCTGTACACAGATGCTCACTTGCCAACTGCACATTTACATCATTTTCTTTTCTTTAGAAAGTTGAGCTCTCCCTCCAGATCTTCAGCAGCGACATCTTCGGCAATGAGGAGCAGGTTGTATCCTGCAGTTGCTCTTCTCATTGTAACGAGAGGTATAAAGTCAGACAGGTCCGAGGGTTGGTCCTGAGACCAGGAGCACAGTACTGATTAAGGTTGCCAACTTTTCATAGTTGCTCGGTGGTTGAAGATGAACTTTCAGGAACTCTCAGCAGGCTATATAAAAATATGGCTCTTTTTATTTTATACAGACAGCTATCTTTATTAGTTAGAATGTCAAGACGTGGCAGTGAGACACTATTTTTGATTAGGCGGGCACATCGGTAGCAAAAGATTTGATGCAACCATCAGGGATATATCTAACCAGAGCTAGATGTTCCAAGCTCACCAAAATTCAGCTTCAACTTGGTTTGTATTAAAATGTGGATTCTTTATCTTCCCATCATTTCACTTTTGCTTTGTCAGATGCAAAATAAATAACAAGAAATGCTATGCTATTGATAAATCCAGCAAGACCTCCACATTCAGTGGATCCCTCCACCATCAGTACTGCACCCACACATTGGTTTCAAAGACAGCAAGAGTTGGGTTCATCAGTATTTCTCATGCCCAAGACAGCATCTAAAACCAACTCAAAGTACAGCAACTCCGCCTAAGGGAAGTGTCTTCTCTTAGTTGCGCTAAGATGATTTTAGTTTCAACTTCAGAAGGGCATCAATATCTTAGCTGTGTGAGATTTCCACATTGCACACCAACCAATCTAGCAGCCTCAAAAGGACAGGCAGCCAGTATAGAAATGGGCTCAAATATAACAAAATGTGCCCACTGTAATACAACTTCACAATGTTTAGCAGCAAAATTTGGGTTTCAGATCGGATTGTGCAATGTGACACAAATAATTTGAAGTGGAAGTTTCTACTCTATGAGGTTGAGACTTTACAAGCTATTTGCACATTTTTACCTTTTGAGACGGAGGAGAGCTACACTGTGGTGGCATGCAGGGAGTTGACAAACGATCCATGTGAGCCATAATCACAACTGCTGTCTGCCGTAGATCTATAGCCAAATCATTATCTTGGGGTAAAGTGAGGTACCTCAAAAAACATTCATTTGGGGTCAGAGGATTTCCCAATATCTGGAATAAAACAAAATATCATTTATTTCAAGATTTTTCAATAGCAGATACGTTACTGCAATTTACAAGTTAGCTTAAACTATTGAAAGAGCACAAACCTAAAATTACACAGTTTAGAAGTAGCTCATGAAACCAATGAAATTAAACTGAGACTAGTGTGTTGGGGAATTTGAGGAAAAACTTCGGGATCAAGATATTAGAGGTGGATTCCCATACTGCAGGTAAAGTAATCTTGAAGATCTTCTTTACAACATTAATAACACGTTCATGTGACTAACTCAATCAATATAAAACCTGTATTTCAGCTAGGTGAGAAGTTTCAATGGGAAGTACTTTTGAACATACCTACAGAAGGTGGTATAGAAGGGAAGCTACAGAAGTTAAACACATGTACTAATGGGTTCAATGATGTCGACAGGGTTTGATATTTCTCAGTGAGGTCTACCTTATAGGAAATAGGTTGCTTCCACTCAGACAATTCAGCAACGCTTGGCAAAGGAAAACTATCACTCATCTTTATGATAAGCATCAACAGCTATATGTGGGGAGATTAAATAGATTTTGAATATACTATGATAAATAAAATAAAAAAGGAATTTAAGATTAGAGATTGGCTTTAAAGATAAAGACTTCGATATTAGGCAGAATAAGTCAGGGTAATTTTGGGTTTACTATTCTTACTTGAAGTATTAACTACTTCCCATCAAATCGAGCCAGGTCCTCAAAGAAAAATGATTCTGCATCCACGAAGAAACAAAATCAGTTAAAAAATATAACTGGACAGTTAAACTAGTCATGAACTCAGACAGCCACGATGCTTGTGATGATTTATGCCAAGTATGATGATCAAAGAGGCTACTGATGAGGGAGTCTTGAGAATGAACAAGTAGTTCAGAAAAATGCATACTCTAGTTTGCAGCCTTGAATATTCCAGAAGATATGAAGCTAGTTGTTTTAAATGATGTTTCACATGCAAATCTTCTGGGTAGATATTGGAGTATGACAGGGTTCATCATGTCCTTGGTGGAAGATAATAATAAGTGCTCTTCATTGGCATGGGAAACCAAAAAATTAAAAAAGATAACACATGGAAACAGAAATTGCTTGAGAAATTTAGGTCTGACAGCATGATATTGAATTGAATTGAACAAAATTAGCTTCATTATCACATGTACTCTATTGAGTGCGGTGAAAAGTTTAGAAGTCGCCACTTATGGCACTATCTTAGGTACAAAGATACCCAAGTAGAGATTCTGGAGTACAAATTCTTGAGAAAAAATAAAGAAATAAAAAGGCCAGCAATAACAGACCTTCAAAGTACAAAATCAGTAATAAATTAGAAAAAAAAAGTTCAGAATAACAGTCCGTCTACAATAGTATAATTAAAAAAACAAAAATAAAAAAAAAAGAGAATTTAGGACACAGTCCATTTTACGGCTCTGGGACCTGACACCACCCGGCCAGCTTTATAGCTGTTCAGTCAACTCAGGGGAGAGTATGGGCAAACGATATTAGACCACTAGACAAAAGCAAAAGGTGGTCACTCGGCCCATTGAGTCTGTTCCACCATTCAATGAGATCTGATAATCTTTGGCTTTACTTTGCTGTTTTTTTTTCCCCCTTATAATCCTTGATTCTCTTACTGATTAAAAAGCTGTATATCAGACTTGAATATACTTAATAACCCATCTTCAATAGCTCTCTGTGGTAAAGATCCACAGATCCAAAACCCTCAAAGAAATTGCCCATAATCTGTCTTAAAATGTGCAATCTCTCGCTCCAAGACTATGCTCCAACAAGGCAAAATAACCATTCAACATCCACCTCATCAATAAGGTCAACTCTTTTCTATATTCCAAAGAGTATAGGCCCAATCTTTTGGTAACAGTAGTTAGCACTGCTCCACAGTGCCAGGAACCCGGGCTTGATTCCACCCTTTTGGGGGACTGTCTGTGTGGAGTTTTCATTCTGACCGTGCCTACGTGCGTTTCCTCCAGCTGCTCTGCCTTCCTCCCACAGTCCAAAGATGTGCAGGTTAGGTGGACTGGCCATGCTCAATTGCCCATAGTATCAGACTTTTCTGATAAACACCGGGAAGAACAGCAGAATTGCTTCAATTTTTAAAAGGAAGTCATGGAGCAGATAAAAGCAAACTTCTCTAATAGGCCAGATCAAGGTGATATAGATACAGAAGAGGACTAGAGAATCTTTTTTGTTTCACATGCAACTTAAGTGGCAAAAGCTATAGCAGTGAAGTTTCACCTATTTAAGTGACTACAGCAAAGTAAACTACATTCTGAATTAATGAAAAGAAACATGTATTTCAACTAACGATCATAGCTTACATTCTAAATAATACAAAGTATCAAAGTATTCATACAAGAAGCAACTTTTTGAGAAGTAACTGTTGACATAACATCGAACCGAATGAAATAAAAGATCGTTGTGTTTTTTTAAAATCATTAACCTGCATTTCCAGATCAGGCATAGCACAACTAGTGTGGAATAAATCTGGAAAAAAAATCTTCCTAATATGCCACTGACAAAATTCAACAGCAACTTTCCTCAACATCAGTACAAATTTTCTTCCCTTCAGAGTTCCCATTTTAAACATGTTTTCAATTTCAAATATTAATTTGCGCAACCTGCTGGATGACGGTTTTTAAACCAGGGTTGAGAAACATTATCAGCCATGATCGAACGGTGGAGAAATTTCTGAAGGAGGGTCTAGGCCCGAAACGTCAGCCATCCTGCTTCTCTGATGCTGCTTGGCCTGCTGTGTTCATCCAGCTCTACACCTTGTTATCTCGGATTCTCCAGCATCTGCAGTTCCTACTATCTCTGAAACCATTCTCAGCAAACTTCTTCCAAAAATTCACACACGGGTTCGTGGAACTCCTTACATTTCATACCACAATGTGAGAGAAACGAATGCAGTACTTGGTTTTTAATGACATGAAAGCATGTTCCCAAGTCTATTCATACCTCTTCATCTGCAGTTGGCAAATCTTTTCCACACTGTATGTTCTGGAACCTCTGCAGAAGAGGTAAAAGTGGTGCGCTGGTACCTTGTGAAGATCTTTCATTGTCAGTTTCCCTGGTTCCATTTTCCCAAAGCTGCAGTAGTAGCAAAACAGCGGACAGCATTTGGCTATTAAGAAAAATGATATTCAATAAATGAGACAATCAAAACAAGGTTCTCTCATGCTTGATATATTTTGTCAATTTTTTAAAACCTGCATCCTGACACAGTAATGTTGGTGAACTGTACAAACGCATTTCCTGCAAATTCAAGTGACCACTCAATTACAAGTCTAGACACCGAGTATCAATAGGTCACTTAACCTTAGAAATCACAGCTAAGCCCATTCCTATTCTCATCTGACAACTACCCCTATGCATCAACAATGACAATATCACAAATAACATTTAAAGGAAAACTCAAAGCAAGAGCAAGGCAAAAAATGGATACAAAACACCAATTTGAAGGGGTGACCAATACTTAGTGAAAGTATTTTTTTTTTAAAAGCAGCCACAAAACTAACCAGAGTGCCAGGCTACATTTTCAAATCTCATGAAATCTGTGTCCTTGATCCTTTTGTAAGTGGGACTAGTTACTCTTTGTAGGTTACGTGGAACAATCCCTCTTCCGTACCTACACTGGCCCTAAACCCCACCTCTTCCTCCGTCAAATTGATGACTGTATCGGCGCCGCCTCATGCTCCCACGAGGAGCTCGAACAGTTCATCCACTTCAACACCTTCCACCCCAACCTGAAGTTCACCTGGACCATCTCTAACACTTCTCTCTCCTTCCTGGACCCCTCTGTCTCCATCTCGGGTAACCACCTGGAGACCGATGTCCATTTCAAGCCCACTGACTCCCACAGCTACCTGGAATACATCTCCTCCCACCCACCTTCCTGCAAAAAATGCCATCCCTTATTCCCAATTCCTTCGCCTCCGCCGCATCTGCTCCCAGGATGAGGCATTCCATTCCCGTACATCTCAGATGTCCTCATTCTTCAAGGACCGCAACTTGCCTCCCCCGCAGTGGTCGAGAACGCCCTCGACCGTGTCTCCCACATTTCCCGCAACTCATCCCTCACACCCCGTCCCCGCAATAATAACCAAAAAAGAATCTCCCTCGTCCTCACGTACCACCCCACCAACCTCCGGATCCAACGCATCATCCTCCGACACTTCCGCCATCTGCAATCAGACCCCACCACCAAAGACATTTTTCCCTCCCCACCCTTGTCTGCTTTCCGGAGGGACCACTCCCTCCATGACTCCCTTGTACGCTCCACACTCCCCTCCAGCCCCACCACACCCGGCACTTTTCCCTGCAACCGCAGGAAGTGTGACACCTACTCCCACACCTCCTCCCTCACCCCAATCCCAGGCCCCAAGAAGACTTTCCACATCAAGCAGGATGTTCACCTGCACATCTGCCAATGTGGTATACTGCATCCGCTGTACCCGTTGTGGCCTCCTCTACATCGGGGAAACCAAGCGGAGGCTTGGGGACCGCTTTGCAGAATACCTGCGCTCAGTTCGCAACGAACAACTTCACCTCCCAGTCGCAAACCATTTCAACTCCCCCTCCCATTCCTCAGACGACATGTCCATCCTGGGCCTCCTGCAATGCCACAATGATGCCACCCGAAGACTGCGGGAACAGCAAATCATATTCAGCCTGGGAACCCTGCAGCCCAATGGTATCAATGTGGATTTCACTAGCTTCAAAATCACCCCTCCCCCAACCGCATCCCAAAACCAGCCCAGCTGGTCCCCGCCTCCCTAACCTGTTCTTCCTCTCACCTATCCCCTCCTCCCACCTCAAGCCCCACCCCCATCTCCTATCTACTAACCTCATCCCGCCCCCTTGACCTGTCCGTCCTCCCCGGACTGACCTATCTCCTCCCTACCCCACCCCCACCTCCACTCACCTTTACTGGGTCCAACCCCGCCTCTTTGACTTATCTGCCTCCTCTCCACCTATCCTCTCCTTTATCCATCTTCTATCCGCCTCCCCCTATTTATTTCAGAACCCTCTTCCCCTCCCCCATTTCTGATGAAGGGTCTAGGCCCGAGCTTTCCTGCTCCTATGATGCTGCTTCGCCTGTGTTCATCCAGCTCCACACCTTGTTATCCCAGTTACTGCTGTCTACTGTATGGAAACCTCTCAAGTTTTTGTCAGCTTCTACCCGATATCCTCTTAGCATTCTTCTCTCCAAGAAAAGAATTCTCAGCTCCTCTATTCTCATGATGGTAGGCCTTGGAACAATTTTTATTTATTTCTGCTACACTCTCCAATGCATTCACATCCTTCCTATGGCATAGTGCCCTGAACTGTACACCATACTCCAGCTGAAGTTTAACAAGTATTGTGTACAGAATCAGTGTAACCTCCTTGCTCATCTTCTATGTACCTATTAATAAAGTCATTAAGCCTTATTAGCTGCTCTCTCCAGCTGTCCTGCCACCTTCAATGATCTATCCAACAATTCTTCTTCAATTTTGAACAACGTAGAGTGCAATTACTTCTACCACATCAAATCTTCTTTTGTGCTAGGTATGACTCCAACCAGCAGAAAGATTTTCCCTTGATTCCTATTGGTTCAGTTTTGTTACTATTCTATTACACAGTAAAATACTACTTTGATATCAAGAACAACCATCCCTCTGGAATTCAACACTTTTGCTCATTTTGGACCAAGATCAAGAGCTGAGGGGGCCTGGTGGAACCCAAATTGAGCATCAGTGAGCAAGTTAACATGGAGTAAAATGCTTGTTAATACCACTATTGAAGATTGGTCCTTTTTTTATGTTGTGAGGAAATACCCAGCCAATTTTACGCCCTGCCAGGTCGGTACCAGCGTTATGAAGTGCATGCTACTAACCGAGCTACAAATGAAACAAGAGGGACAGAATACCCAAGCAATTACAAAGATTAGGATTAAAGATCAGAATTTAAGTTTGAAAGAGCTCCCATTGGTATGCAACAAAATCAAGACATTAACTTGATAAATCAAAAGTCAAGCTTAAGCCTGTAAAGTGTCTATGTTCATGTTCTGACAGGTCTAGAATGTCACAGGCAGGAGTCTGAAAAATTAATCTGAAGTATAAAAGTAATTTTGCAAAAACCTTGAAATATATTAAAATACAAAACACTTTTTAAAAAAATCTATTTCACTCAAGAAAGACTGAATTACAGCGCAACTTGTGTCATAATATTCATATACAAAGAAACTAAATTGGCTTAAAATATGAAAACATGTAACATGTACCAAATTTACAGAAACCAGCAGATAACAGGAAGATGGCTGATTGGTTATTAGAAGTATGAATGTTGAATTAAAATTACATTCAAACTACTAAACAATGCGCTAGTGCTAAATTATAGACATTCAAGTACAGAAAGATTCCATCACTTAAGTACTTCACCGTAGTCCTGATCTACATAAAAGATCATTATGGCTTCAACAGTAACCACCACTGAAAGCCATTAAAAATGGTATTGTGGGGCCAGGAGATGCACAAGTATCTGTCCTTGATTAGTTCCATTCCCCATCTTCAGGACACCCCTGAAGCCAACTGCTGGCAAAACAAGTGGTTCAAAATTGGAACAATGCCAATGCGCAAATGACAGATGTCAGCAAGCCCCCTAGATTATATCGCTTTCAAAGTCAGTCATGTTGCAAGCCCTGTTGGTCAGGCTCACAAACTGGGGTCACAACCAATTCTTAAAGTTTATCAGTGCAAAGATATGCAGGCTACGCAGATTAGCCATGGGAAATGCAGGGTACAGGAATGGGACAGGGAGATGGGTCTGGGTGGGATGCACTTCAGAGGATGTTGTGGACTCAATGGGCCGAAAGGCATGCTTCCACACCATAAGGATTCTAAGATCTAAGTATTTTTGAAATAAATTTGAACAAATGGAACAAGCTAGGATTATCAACAATTGCCTCAAACCAACTTGACACCATCCTTCTCTATTACTAAGGCAGTGTTGGGTGAGCAACTACCTGAAAATAAAACAATTTAGTTTAAAAATTCTGTAAGGGAAATTAGACCTAAAAATACACTATTTTGCATTCCTTACCTCAGTGTTCCCCTTTGTACTGCCAATTCTAGGAGTATTGCAAGAGCCAAATGCTGGTCTTGAAGTGGAATGTTCCCTGACCCCTTAGAGCTTGGAGCTCCATGAAGATCACTGCACAACAGAATTTTAAGCAAATTATATAAAACAGCAGTTTTCCTTTCTGGTCAAAATATCAAACTTAAGCTTGTCCATAATACCAACTTACCCTGTAACAACAGACCTGAGAAATTTCGTTGCTCTCTCCACTACTTCTAGCCACACACTGGATACTGTGCCTTCATCAAACAATGATGCCTCTGGGAGAGAACGAAGTGCATCAAGAGATTCCTGCAGTAACTCACTGCACAGGTCTGCATCTTCACCTTGAAAGTCACAAAAAACAAAAACATGCCGAGAGTTTACCAAAAAGGTGAAATCTGCATTTAGCCCTAAAAACAAATTCCACACCATTCCCCTTACCTGATCTCCATGCTCTGCGAAGGAATGCAAAGGCAAATGAAAGTGCTGCTCTGGATCCAACCCTGGCAAGTCCTTCAACACCTTTCCCAACTGGCCTAGCACTGAAAGTTTTAAAGATGTTAAAATGATGCATGCAAATTTTTTAAATACTCGAAACACAAGCAAAACAAGCATTTTCTTCTTCTGTTACTTCCTAAATGCACCAGATCTCGATGGCAGCCTCACTCTTATACATGCCAGAGGTACCTCCAAATAGCAACTAGCTTCTATTATCTTACTACAACAGCCATTCTTCACTAGTAAATCTGCTTAGAGTATCAGCAGGCTAGCTGAGTGCAGAGGCATTCACTAATAAAACCTGATGCTCCTCTCATCTGACACCGACAAACTCCATGTACTTTTCCCAAGTCACTTGATAGCAATCTGGAAAGGAACCCACACCAATTTTTCCATCATCCAAATTTGAGCCACTTCAGTAAATTCTTACTCCCAAATGATACCAACTCATGAACAGACTGAAAAACTGAACCTGGATTCTTCTGTTTGTTAAAATGTATCACTGTATAGGCAGAGTGAAGGTCAAAAATCACATGACACCAGGTTATAGACCAGACACAGGTTTATCTGACACTATACCTGAGGAAGGAGTTGAGCTCTGAAACCTGTTGGACTATAGCCTGGTGTTGTGTAATTTTTGACCTCGTCCATCCTAGTCCAACACCGGCATGAGTTTCTTTTTTAATAAGTGTTTAAATTTTAATAACTAAATCAAACTAATTTCTACCATGGAAACAGAGAAAGTGGAAGGAGTAGGTCACTCAATCCTTTCAGCCTGCTCCGTCATTCATTATGATCATGGCTGATTATCTCAAGGAACTGTTCCTGCTTTTCCCCCATATACTTTGATCCCTTTAGCCCCCAGTGCTACAACCAACTCTTTCTTGAAATCAACGAAGGTTTAGACCTCAACCGCTTTCTGTAATAGCAAATTCCAAAGGCTTTCCACTTTCGGGTTAAGCAATTTCTCCTCATCTGTCCTAAATGGTTTACGCTGTAACCTTACTCTGACTCCTGGTTCTAGAATCCCATCATCAGGAACATCGTTCCTGCACCTACCCTGTCCAATTCTGAGACCACCCCCGCCCATTCTTCTGTACTCCAGCAAATGCAACCCTAACCTCTCCTCATACATCAACCCCACCATCGCAGGAATCAACCTAGTGAACTTTCACTGCATTCCTTCAATAGCTAGAACATCCTTCTTTAGGCAAGGAGACCAAAACTACGCACAATATTCCAGGTGTGGTCTCACCAAGGCCCTTTATAATTGCAGCAAGAAGTCCATGCTCCTGTACCTGAATCCTCACACTATGACTGATTTTTAATTCACTCGTGGATCATGGGTGTTGCTGGCTGGCCAGATATATTGCCCATCCCTAGTTGCCCTCACGAAGGTGGTAGTGAGCTGCCTTCTTGAACAGCTCCAGTCCGTGTGCTGTAAGATAGACACACATTGCCCTTAGGGAGGGAATTCCAGGATTTTGACTCAACAGTGAAACAATGGCAATTTATTTCTAAGTCAGGATAATTGGCTTGGAGAGGAATTTGCAGGTGGTGTTGTTCCCAAGTATGTGCTGCCCTTATCCTTTGAGATGGATGTGGTTGTGGGTTTGGGAGGTGCTATCCAAGGATCTTTGATGAATTTTGATGCATCTTGTAGATAGTAGTAACAGTGTGTACTGAGTGTTGGTGGTGGAGGGAGTGGATGCAATGCCAACCTAGCGGGCTACTTTGTCCTGGATGATGTCAAGCTTCAAATGTTGTTGGAGCTGTACCCATCTGAGCAAGGGAGGAGCATTCCATTACACTCCTGACTTGCGTCTAGCAGATGGTAGACAGGAGGTGAGATACTTCCCACATTATTCCTCGTCTCTGATCTGCTCTTGCAGCCACTTTATTCATACAGAGTTTCTGGTCAATGGTAATCCCCGGGAAGTTGATAGTGGGGATTTCAGTGATGGTAATGCCATTGAATATCAAGGATTGGTGATTAGATTTGCGCTTATTGCAGATGATCATTGCCTAGCATTTGTGTGGTGTGAATGTTATTTGCCACTTATCAGCCCAAGCCTAGATATTGCCCAAATCTTGCTGCATTTAAACATGGACTGATTCACTGTCTGGGGAGTTAAGAATAGTGCTCAGCATTCAGCGACCATCCCCACTTCTGACCTTACGATGGAGGGAACGTCATTGGTGAAGCAGCTGAAGGCCTTTGAAAGTTCAAATAAACCACATCCACTAGCTCCCCCTCATCAACTCTACTAGTTACATCCTCTAAGAATTCCAGTAGATTCGTCAAGCGTCTTTTCCCTTATGTAAATCTATGCCGACTCTGTATGATTCTCCCAACATTTTCCAAATGTTCAGCTATTAATTCTGCCATAAGGGACTCAAGCATTTTCCCTGTTATCAAAATCAGACAGACTGATCTGTAATTCCTGGTTTTCTCTCTGCCATCCTTCTTAATAGAGAGAGATTAGTTTGGAGAGTAGCCAAACTAACAATTGTTCCAGAGTCTATAGAATCTTGGAAGATGACCAATAATGCATCTACTATTTCTAGGGCCACTTTCTCAATATTTCTGGAATGCAGATTATTAGGGCCTAAGAATCTGTCGACCTTCAAGCCCATCAATTTCCCTGACACCATTTCCATACTAACACTGATTTCCCTCAGTACCTCCCTTTAAGCAATGTTCCCCAAGCTCTCATAGCCAACTCACACCTCATACCATCCTAATGTTTCAGACCTGTCAAAAACTTTGACAATATCCCACGCATTTGCGCAGGAAATCTCAAATAAAACAGTCAACATTATGCATACCCATCTATTAACAAACATGAAAGAAAAACAGAAGTTCTTTAATTGATGGCACAGTTCAACAACTCCAGTCTGGTTCCACTTCAATAGAATGCAACAGGAGCTACAATGTGCACCTGTCTTTGCAATTAATCTTACATAAACTCAGTTCACTAATACTGACCTGCTGAAGGTCGTCAGGCCACATTTTCAGCCGAGTAGAACATTCAACCATTCACAAAGTGAACAAGGTCAATAAGACAATTCAGTAAACCTTTATTTCGTGCAATAGTATAAAACAGGGAATAAAGGTTTGGCAATAAAGTCAATGGAAATTGAAGATAATACCCAAAGTTAAACTGACCCACCATATGTTCAATAGAGACAGCATAAACTGACTTTGGCTGGAGTTTAAGGAAAAAAATCTAAGATGAAAAATCGATCGAAAATGGTGAGAAGCAATTCCACTTCAAATGTCTGACTGATCCATTTTATGTGTAAATACGATAAGTATGAAATTAAGATATTTTGCTTTTAGAAATACAGAAAATTAATTTATGCAGCACATTAATAATACAAAATATTCCAAATTCTTTAATGAAAAGCCAAACGACTACAATGGACAGAAAGAAGATGGAAACGCTGACAAGCATTTGCAGCGATTTAAGTCTTCTTAATGTTTGGCTGGAGGAAGCTCTGGCTTGTCCAGGACTGAGTGACGGACAGCGACAGTGAAGGGATCACAGAGATAGTGGAAAGGAGGAGTTGGACACGGTCAACATGTGGTAGGTAACACCGCATTTGTTGATAACGTCATCAAGAGTCAGCAGGCAGACAAACAACAGGAATGAGGACAAGGAATAGATTTTTGAGAGACTCCAGAAGATAATTCTGCAAACTAGAAAGAGGAGCCATCAAGATCTAGCTGTGCTCAGATAATCAAGAATGGAAACATTAAGGGCAGTCCAAAAAGGGGAAAATTACTGGAGTATCACAATAGGAACTTAGGAGCAGGAATAAGCTTTAAGCCCCTCAAAGCTTGCTCAGTCAGTCATTCTAGATCATGGCAGAGCATCTACTGTAACACAGTAGTCTTGTGCTATCCCTATAACTCTATGTCATCAGTAATCTGAAATCCATCGGTCTCGATCTTGAACTTACTTCATAAATGAGCTTCCAGAGTCCTTCGGGACCCAAAATTCCAATGATTCACCACCCTCTGAGCAAAGATATTCCTCTCCTGCTCAGTCCTAAATGGTTTGCCTTTTCTTCCTAGACTCTGCCCTTGGGTTCTGGACCCCACAGCCAGGGAAAACATCCTTTCTAATGTACTCTGGGGTCAACCACATCAATGACTAAGATAAACTAAACAGTGGTAATATACCATGGACACAGACATAGAAGATGTCATTTATGATTTGAATTAGAAGTGTTTCAGTGCAAGGTTAGATGGAAAAATCCAAAGATAAACCTGCAGGCAGACAGATACATAAGTCAGCATATTAGAGTTCTCAAGAGAAAAACGGAGACTGGAGATGGTGACCAAGGTGATAAATTTCGAAAGGGAGAATGAAATACTGGGGAAAGGGAGAATTATTTGTCAACGAGGATGGAAAGAGAATTGAGATGATCACAGTTTAGAGGGAATAAGGCCCCCACTTTTTCCATCTCCTTCGGATCTATTTCGATGATGCCAACTTCCATCAGGTTGCCTCTGACAAGACCTCCTTTTTAGTCAACTGAGGAAACCCCCAGAACACTGCAGTTGACAGAGCCTTCAGGCACATCAGACCAATCTCCCGCATTTCTGCCCTCACCCCTTCCCCTCCTTCCCAGAACAATAGGGTACTACTCGTCTTTACTTTCGACCCTACTAGATTCCATATTCAAAGGATGATCCTCTGCCATTTCATCTATCACCAGCAAGATACTACAACCAAACACATCTTCCTCTCTCCTCCACCAATAGCATTCTTCAGGGACTGTTCCCTCCGTGACACCTTGGTCTATTTCTCTATCACTCCCAACACCTCCCGACTCCCCCTTAGACCTTCCCATGCAATCACACAAGGTGTAACACTTGTCCATTCACCTCCTCCCTCCTCACTGTCCAAGGCCAGATGAAGTAGCAATTCACTTGTACTTCTTTCAATCTGGTCTACTGCATTTGCTGCTCACAATGCAGCTTCCTTTACCTTAGCAAGACCAAATGCAGACAGGGTGATCACTTTGCAGAACCCCTCTGGCCTATCCATTGTAATGCCTCTAACCTCGCAGCTGCTTACCATTTCAATAAACCACTTTGCTCACATGCTAACATTTCTGCTCTGGACCCACTGCAACGTTCCACTGAAGCACAATGCAAGCTCAAGGAACACCACCTCTTTTCCCATGCTAACTTTAGAGGCGCAAGGTTTGTTTTAATTTCAACAACTTCAGAAACTGACAGCGTTAGGTCGGTTCTCCATTTTCTTTACATTCTCTCCCCCACCCTTTCCCCCCCAATACTGCACAGCTATATCATATTTGTGTCTCATTCACTATGTACTTAGTAGAAAGGACCAATTCTCTCTTTTTGACATCTTAATTTACAACATTTTTTAATCTTTCTTTTCTTTTTCCACTATTGACAACCCATGTGTCTTGTGTACTGAGCCTCTTTGCCATCTGCTCTTCCTCTGCCTTTCTCAAAAGTATACAAAGAAACAATCTTCCAACTCCTTTCAGTTCTAAAGAGGCGGTATAACTGATATGAAACATTAGCTCTATTTCTCTCCACAGATGCTACCAAACCTGCTGAGTTTCTCCAGTGCTCAGTGTGCTTGTTATAGCTGACGGAGCAGAGGTGGGGCTTGTGAATAAGATACATTCAGAGAAAGCAAAAAAAAGGAGATTGGAAAGAAACTGGAGAACAACGATTTCAAGATTATGGCAAGCACAGGGAAACGTGACAGTAGAAGGAACTGAAAGGATGGTCTCAATCTTATTGATAAAATGGGGACAATGTTAGCTTGAAATATACCTTTTCTTGTCAGCAACAGGCATGGGTACATTAATGCTCTTCCATTTAACATTTGTATGTTCCAAGAGTACACTTCTACTGAGTGCAATGAAGTATCGGTCGAGGACTGCCAATCTCTGTTTCAGCCTTATCCCAGAGAGGGTTGTGGTTGCAGCTTGTGCAGCAATCGTCTGCTGTTCCTTCACAAGTATATGTAGACATTCTTTCAATTCACTCACATCTGCAATTAGAATTCAATAATAGTTATTTCTAAGGAGTAAAAGCAAAATGGAGCTGCATGGTACCACTGTAACTAAGTACATAGAATAGTACAGCACAGTACAGGCCCTTTGGCCCACGATGTTGCGCCAACTTATTATCCTACTAAGATCACTCTACCCCGCATACCCTACATTTTACTATCCTCCATGTGTCTATCTAACAGTCGTTTAAAAAAAGTCTCTGAAGTATCTGACTCCACTACCACTGCCGGCAGCGCATTCCACATACCCACCATTCTCTGTGAAGAACCTACCCCTGACATCTCTCCTATACCTTCCTCCAATCACCTTAGAATTATGACCCCTCATAATAGTCATTTCCACCCTGGGAAAAAGTCTCTGACTATCTATGCCTTCCATCATCTTGTAAACTTCTATCAAGTCACCTCTCATCCTTCTTTGCTCCAATGAGAAAAGGCCTAGCTCCCTCAAAGCTTTCCTCATAAGACCTGCCCTCCAGTCCAGGCAGCATCCTGGTAAATCTCCTCTGCACCCTCTCTAAAGCTTCCACATCCTTCCTATAATGAGGTGACCAGAACTGAACACAATATTCCAAGTGTGGTCTAACCAGAGCTTTATAGAGCTGCAGCATAACCTCACGGCTCTTAAACTCAATTCCCCTGCCACTGAAAGCCAATACACCATACGCCTTATTTATAACCTTATCAACTTGGGTCACAACTTTGAGGGATCCATGGACATGGGTCCCAAAAAAGTAAGGAAGTGCAATCAGTAGGTCTTGCAGAAAGAAACATAAATGTACACCACTTGCATGACAGTTTATTCTACTGAACCCTTCTCTGCAAAAAATTTCACAATTTAGTGCCGCCTCACAGATTAGAATAGAACCCCAGATACGTCCAACATCCAGCTTCATTTTCATCCAACAGGAAAGACACCCACTTCAACCCAAGACAGAAAAGTGCTCATCTTTCCACATTCCCCGATCAAGTTTGAAAATTTAAAGGATATATTAATCTACATTATTGCAACAAATGAACAGTCACTTCAAGCAAATCAAGCATTTTTGAGCACCAGACAGCCCCAAAGTCACAAATCTACATGCATAGGACTCAAGGTCAAAAGAAATATTAATTCAAACAAAAATATTTTTGCAGGAAGATCAGAAGCAATTTTTATTTCCTACATTAGTAATTAAAATTGAAAATCAGATAAGCATACAGCATCTGTTCCCAATGTCAACATTCTCACTTTCCTTATCTGTCTAAACAAAGAAAGCCAAGCAGAAACAATTCAGCATGAAACAGATGCTGTTGGACCTGCTGAGTTGCTCCAGCAAATTCTGTTTTTGTTACATAATTGATATATTTCTTCTAGTCGCATATTATAATAATAAAAAGGGCACTTTTGAATTTCAGTGTGGAAAAGCTTAAAAGGACTGGAATGAGAGAATAAATGAAGAGGCTGAGAAGAAAGTAAGACCAACAAAAAATGAGTGTAGACAAAGAAAAAGGAGAGACAGTAAATGGTTTAGTGAAAAATGGGTAAATAAAGAGGTAGAAAGAAAGTATAAGATGAAGTGACAAGGTAAAAGAACAGGACAGAAAAGGGAAAGACAATAATTGACAATTACAGGGAATGTATATCTCAACCTGGGGCAAAGAAGGGGAGAAAAAGACATTGTGGAGGATGGGGAAATTGGAGTGAAGCACAGCAAAGAGAGACTATGGCAGCATGCTGAAGAGTGGCAGGGTAGAAAAAGTTACACAGAAGAGTTCCAGCTTGAACAATAGGTAGGAAATTGTGCCTTGTTGAACTGTGAAGAAAAACCAGAAGATACCTATTACAAACTGGTAAGTTAAGGGGACAACTGCTTCCATGAAACAATAATGAGTGAGGCTCATTCCATGTAAACCATTCAAGTGCCTCTGTGAAGCTGGTCAGGATGGAAGCAAGGGTGAGAGATTGGGAGAGCAACAGTTGAGATTTTTTGGGTACGAACGATCTACATGATCTGTTCAATAACGTTAACCATGTAAGCAGCAAAATATTTAAATTGCTTACTTTGACATTATAACAAGATGACCATTCTAAAGAAAAATATGCTTCTAAACTACCGTGAAAAAAGTATTTGTGTCTTCAATGTCTGCAAATTCCTCTTCATGCTTTCACAGATAATTGAACAGACTTGGCAATATAGAACATAATTCTCCCTTGTTTGTTGTTTGCTACTTTAAGTGGAGCAGTCAAGTTAAGTGTTAGATCTACTCTCACCACCCCATCTGCTTCAGTATAGCACTTAGCCTATTTGTCACAATTAATACCGTTGGTCATTCAAAAATATTTTGGAGGTGCACATAGAGGTTCCAGCCTGATTCTTATTAGTGGATTTCCCAAATGTTCCACTACTCCTCAAACAGTTGCTTTCTTTCTGGAAATAAACTCATATTGCAAACTCACAGGCAGGAATTTACAGTAGACTTCAATTTAGTGGAACATCGCTTCCCAAAGACCACTCACTTCTTCAAAAAGGTCAAGGTTTGTCAGGCAGAAACCCTCCTGAAACTCTTTTGAGTGTCATTCAAGGAAGTGGTGGTGCAGTGGTTTTGGCTAAACCAGAAAACCACATTAATGCTTTGGGAGCATGGGTTCAAATCCCACCAAGGCAGATGGTGAAATTTGAATTCAATTTTCAAATTGAAAGAAAAAGCTAGCTGAACAGCAAACATATGGGGACGCAATGGCCTAGTGGTATTATCACTGGACTGTTAATCCAGAGATCCAGATAATGTTCTGGGGACCCAGGTTCAAATGTGCCATGGCAGATGGTGGAATTTGAATTCAATTAAAAAAAAAAAAAAAAAATCTGGAATTAAGAATATAATGATGACCATGAACCCATTGTCGATCTTCAGAAAAACCAACCTGGTTCACTCATGTCCTTTAGGGAGGGAAACTTCCCTAACCTGGTCTGGCCTACATGTGTCTCTAGACCCACAGCAATGCGGTTGACTCTAATCTGGCCTCTGGGCAATTAGGGATGGACAATAAATGCTGTCTGGTCAGCAACGCCTTCATCCCATGAATGAATGAAGAAAAAAAAAAATCATGTCAGTGATCATAAAAACCCATCCAGTTCACTAATGTCTTTTAAGAGAAGGAAATTGCCACCTTAGCTAGCCTCACCTAGACAGGACACCAAATTCAAAGCAATTTGGTTGGTTCCTACCTGCATGGGCAATAAATACTAGCCTAGCCTACATTCCACCAAGGAATACAAAAAATACAAGTCATGTTATTCTATTCAACCCGTTTCATTCAGCAAATAGTAATTTGCACACATAGGAGCTAACTGAATCTGTAAGTGTTATTTCCCCAATAATATAGAAGATGACTGTGGTCTAACTTTTGCCCAAGTATTATAAGCTTCTTTAGGTTTTATTATGTCTAGCCTATTGAAATATCATATTTATTCTTAGTTGTTCCTTTCGCTACTGGATGGATAATGAGCCTGTGTTCAGCCACCTAATCTTGCATCACTTTGCACAGCCTAGACGTGACAACACCAACTTTCCTGTCACGCAATTTCCAGGAATTAGCTTATCTGAAACTTTACACTCACATTCTTCTTTCTAGATTAGAGGAAGTTGTTTTGCAAGCTGAAAACTACAAAACCGATTTCAAAACAATTTAACATTAAAAGTTTATTCTAAGTTAAGATAATTTGAAAATAATGAATATAAAGGAAACAGGTAGCAAAGGGTTACCTCCAAAATTGTGAGTAACTGTACAGACCAGAATAACGTTTTTTAAACAAACTATAACATAATTTTTAAAAAGTTTAAGGTATTCTGTAAGTTTCTACACAATTAATAACAAAAACAAGAGTTGCTAGAAAAGCTCAGCAGGTCTGGCAGCATCTGTGAAGAAACCATCAGAATTAACATTTCAGGTCCAATGACCCTTCCTCAAAACTCAGGGCCAGACCCAAAACGTTAACTCTGACCGTTTCTTCACAGATGCTGCCAGACCTGCTGAGCTTTTCCAGAAACTCTTGTTTTTATTCTTTATTTACAGCATCTGTAGTTCTTTTAGTTTTTATTCTACATAGTTAATAACTTGGCTCCGTACTATGATGACATCTATCATGTGCCAATGTTCACTTAACAGATCTGTCAGGCTGGTCTTGTGATTCTATTTCAGCTGTGCAACAAGCAGCTGCTCCACAAGCATTATCAGCCCTGCACGATGCATCCAGGAGATCTCAATGTTTTCATGGACTAAGCAGTGACCTTTCCAAATACAACGTTGTCCAGGGTAACCCTGCAGCTAAATAAGTGAAACATTTGGCATGCAACCAAATTAAGAATGTCACATTTCATTTCTGCCTGTCATGTAAGTCAATATCCTCTGGCTGGTTTTGACCATTCCGAGCAGAAGTACATAATTTAGAGAGGAAACAATCAATACTGCACATATTGTACCCCTTGTAAAGTTGTTTATGCCTCCTCGTGACCATTCTTAATCGCTGAACGTTTGATGTGCTTCCCCTCATATGTTGTTAAGGCTGTCAAAAGCATACATGGAACGATACATCTTGTAACTAGAACCACAGAGTTGAAATACATATGGCTATCTACCTGAAACACATACCTATGCACAGGGTAAAAAACATTTATATAACTATGTCAGGCTCTGAGTGCCTTATGCAAAAAAGTTGTCAAGACCAGGGATACTGTGTACAGAGTTTCACTAAATTATCAGGAGGTATGAATCACATGGGGAGATTAAAGAAATTGCAGCTCTATTAATTTGAGCGACAATAACCAAGATATGCAGTAGATTAAAATTTAGCAGACAAGATGAAATTGATTCATAGAATCAGATTCTTAGAGGAGCAATCTGGCCTGTACCAGCTCTCTGGCAGGGATGCCCATTAATCCAGTTTCCCTGCTCTATATCCAGAAGCCTATAAAATTTTGACACTTCAAATATCTATCCAATTCCCTTTTCAAAGTTTTCAAATCAGCTTCTAGAACCACATCGGGCAACACATTTCGATCACAACTCACACCAAACTCACAGACTACATCCTGAAAAAATAGCTTCTATTCAAATGGAGGTCGTAAATTTAAGATCAATGCTGAAGCAATAAAGAGAGGGGTTTGGCCTTTGTTTTTAAACAGAAGGTTGTTAGGATATGAGGGAAGGGACGCGGTGATCTGGATTTTGGACCCTGTGTTTATACTGTCAATGGGACACATTGACAGTTGTAATTTCACTGAATTAGCAATACCTGGAATAGATGTATTGTCTTAGAAGGAAAAATTGGACAGATTAGACTTGTACCCAATGGAGTTTTAAAAAATAACATACAACTTTATTGAAACACACTCAAGATCCTGAATAGGCTGAAGAGGATGCTGTGGGAACCTAACATTAGGGGTGTCCATTTAAAAATAAGGTGATATCCATTTAAGACAGAAATGGAGCTAAATTTTCTGAGTCACAAGTTCTTGGAACTTACTTCCTCAAAAGGTGGTGGAAGCTGTCCTCAAACTGTTTTTTGAAGGCAGAGGAGGATAGATTCTTGGTAAGCAAGGGGTTGAAAGGTTATAAGGGGTAGGTAGAAATATGAAGGTGGAGTTACAATCAGATAAGCCACGCTCTCATTAAATGTCAGAGCAAGCTCAACAGGCCAAATGGCCTAATCCTGCCCATAAATTGTATGTTTGTATGTAATCCATGCAAATGCTAGAGGCACACAAGTTCAAATCCCAGCGCAATCCCAATCATGAATGAACATAAATTAGTAATTCTGGAATTGACATCTCGCCTCGGCAAGGGTGACCATGAAGCTATTAACTATCCTAAAACCCCATCTGTTTCAAAAATGTCCTTTAGGTAATGACACCTGCCATTTTTACACGTTCTCCCTACATTTGACTCTGTGCAATCACAGTAAAGTGGTTGACCTTCTACGATCCTTTGAAGTGGTTCAGCAGTCACTCAGTTCATAGGCAGTTAGGGATGCACCACAAATGCAAATAAAGAGATAATTTTTTTTTCCTCTTTCAAGCATTTAAAAATGCTATGAGAAAAGCGCAGGAAAATGGACAGTTGATACAATGGTCAAACAGTTATCTGCTGTAAACTCCAATGAAACCGACAAAAGAAACTCCAAAAACAAAGATGGGGGAAAGCAAATCTGTGAAAATTCAAACCTTCAAATGTCTCCAGAAAATTCACATCAGAACTGCGTCTCATTATTTTGTGCTTTTTGAAAAATACCAGTAGGTTTGTCAAGCACGATTTCCTTTTGATAAATCCACGCTGATTCTGTTAAATCCTGTCACGGTTTTCCAAGTGCTCTGATATTAAATCTTTTATCATCTTTTCTCCCCCACTAGTAGCAAACAGTTTTAAAGCTAAAGTAAACCAGCCCATCCTTCCTGCACTAGTTGTAAACAGTGACTTTTAAATAAGTTCTCTGACTTATCAGCTAAGTTAACTTATTACCTTTAGTCTCTTACAAACCAGTGGAAAATCTGTTGGGATGACGACTGAAGTAACGTAGAGACAAGCATAAAAGTCATAAGGATCATCTCAGCAACAGAACGAGGGAACAATGACTGTTGTACTGTCTTTCCAGTTTTACTCCACTGCCTAATAACCAAATTTTCCTGGGTGTATGTCTGTGAAAAGGGGGGATTTTTATAAGGGGATTAGAGTTATGGTTAATGGTGTTATATGCCAAAGGCTTCTAACTTTTTACCTGCCTGGTCTGTGCTTTCTATCAACCAGTAGGGATTGGTCAGAGATGGGTGGGGCAGATAAGTGGGAGAGAAGATGGACAGGTTGTCAGGTCAAGGAGGCGGGGATGAGAGGGTCGGTTGGACATGGGATGACACCCTGACCGAACAAGCAGCCCGCTGCTCGAACCCCAACCTCACCATCAAATCCGTTGATTTGCTTGAGGGGGTGGTGGTGGTAAAGCGCACTGACCTCTACATCACAGAGGCCAGGCGCCAACTCTCTGACACCCCCTCGATATGACCCCACCCCTGATCGCCAAACCATCATCGCCCAGACCATCAATAACCTTATCACCTCAGGAGACCTTCCATCCACAGCCTCCAGCTCGTCATTCCTCAACCCTGCACCACCCATTTCTATCTCCTTCCCAAAATCTACAAACCTGACTGCCCTGGTTGACTCATTGTCTCTGCCTGCTCCTGCCTCACTAAACTCACCTCTGTGTACCTCGATTATCGCCTTTTCCTCCTCCCCAGTCCAGGAACTCCTCATGCCCTCCACCTCCTCCAAGACTTGCAACTCCTCCACCCCCAACACCTAATCTTCACTATGGACATCCGATCCCTGTATACTTTTATTTCCCTGGCAAATGGCCTAAAAGCCCTCTGCTTCTTCCTCTCCCACAGGCCCAACTAGTCCCCCTCCACTGACACCCTCTTCAGTTTAGGGGAACTTGTCTGTACTCTAAACAACTTTTCCTTTAACTCCTCCCACCTCCTGCAAACCAAAAGGGTGGCTATGGGCACCCATATGGGTTCGAGCTATACCTGCCTTTTCGTAGGATACATTGAACAGTCCCTCTTCCACTGTTACACTGGCACCATCCCTCACCACTTCCTCTGCTACATCGGTGACTGTGTCGACGCTGCCTCATGCTCCCATGACCAGTTCAACTTTACCAACACCTTTCACTCCAACCTCAAATTCACCTGGACCATTTCCGGTACCTCCCTCCCCTTCCTGGGCCTCTTCATCGCCATCTCTGGTAACCGTCTCAGCACCAAAATCTATTTCAAACCCACCAGCTCCCATAGCTACCATGACTACACTTCCTCTCACCCACCCTCCCGCAAGAATGCAATCCCTTACTCCCAATTCTGTCACTTCCACCACATCTGCTTCCAAGATGGAACATTCCATTCCCAGACATCCCAGATGTCCTTCTACTTCAAGGACCGCAACGTCCCCCCTCTGTTGATCCACAATGCCCTCAACTGCATTCAGTGTCTCATCCTCCGCCACTTGCAATCTGACCCTAAAGAAATATTTCCTTCTCCACCCCTATCTGCCTTTCATAGGGACTGCTAACTCCGCAACGACCTCATCCACTCTACACTCCCCACCAACCCAACCAGACCCAGCACCTTTCCCTGCAGATGCAGGAGGTGCTACACCTGCCCCTACACCTCTCCTCTCACCTCCATCCAAGGTCCAAGAGAAACTTTCCAAATCTGACACGGGTTTACTTGTACATCCTCCAACCTGTTCTACTGTATCCATTGCTCCCGATGTGGTCTCCCCTACAGTGAGGCCAAGTGCAGACATGGTGAGCAATTTGCAGAACATCTGTACTCTGTACATTAATCAACACCACCTTCCGGCTGCCAACCGTTTTAACTCCACCTCCCATTCCCTGGGTGACATGTCCATCTTGGGCCTCCTCCAGTGTTGCAATGACACCACCACAATCTGGAGGAGCAGCACCTCATATTCTACCTTGGGAGCCTACAGCTCTATGGCCTGAACATAGACCTGGGATGAGGCTGGGGGTGGGGTTATTTTGGAACTGGTGAATTCTAACAGTCCCTCTCATCCCCACCTCCTTGACCTGATACAACCTGCCCATCTTCTTTCCCACCTACCCGCCCCACCCTTCCCCACTGACCGATCCTCACTACCGCATGCCTGCATATGATAGCATATGGTGACATGCTATCTCCATACCACCTATCTTCCTCAGCCCCACCC
This sequence comes from Ginglymostoma cirratum, assembly GCA_024137785.1. Taxonomy (NCBI): domain Eukaryota; kingdom Metazoa; phylum Chordata; class Chondrichthyes; order Orectolobiformes; family Ginglymostomatidae; genus Ginglymostoma; species Ginglymostoma cirratum. Next base: position 43,177,865 of record JAHRHZ010000263.1, read on the forward strand.
CTCCTCCTTCTATTTATTTCCCAGCTACCTTACCCCTCCCCAGTCCTAATGAAGGGCCCTGACCCAAAACATTGACTTTCCTGCTCCTCTGATACTGCCTGATCTGCTGTGTTCCTCCAGCTCCACACTGTATCGACTAACTCCAGCATCGGCAGTTCTTGCTATCTTAAAACTTAAACATACATGTGCTGTCAATACGATCAAAAATGTATTACAACATGCAAAGAGACCTCAAACTGTTATTACCTGGCTGTCTGCCCCAAACCCACGACTCGATAATTGTTTTGGCTCGATAAGTGGATGCTGGCGTCTCCTCTTCATCCTTTTTCTCTTTGTCATTCTGTTCGTCCTTCTTTGACCCAGCCTGACATTCATTATTATCCTCTGGGGAAAAAAAAAAGTCATATTTTAAGGCTCAGAATATAACGGTTGCTTCACCAAATAAGACGGTAGAATAGAACATAAGACTTCTGTGCATTGTAATGAAACACACTTAAAACAGGAGGAGCCACCTGTAAGGCTAAGCATTTAAAAACATGCTTGATTGTTCCATGCCTCAAAAATGTACCTTCAAACAGGGGATGGACAGGTAATGTATTCAACATACTGTGCCATTATTACATTGTCATTTTTGGAAAATTACTGATCATCAGATCTCCACAGAACTGTGGAGGTCACCAATTCTACTTTGAATTCTTTAAGAATATTTAATAACCATTTCCAAATCACTTAGTTTCCATGATTCCATCCTAGCCAATGTATCCAACCTAATCAGTCCACGAGAATCTCATAAAACTCGATGTTTCCCCAATAGCTACCTATTACATTTTCTCTGGATTAATATGCCTTTTATAGGTAGGAAAGGCAGTACTAATGGGAGTGTCATAAGGATCAATCCCAGGGACTCAATTATATCTTATATCTATTAACAACTTGCAGGAGGTAGCAAAGTGCAATGATTCCAAATTTGTTGACGGTACAAAAATAGGTATGAGGGTGTGTGGAGAGGGAAACATAAGGAATCTATAAGGAGATAGGCAAGTGACTGGGACAGAGGGATCTGGGTGTTCTTGTGCGTGACAAAGAGAATATTAGCATGCAAGTGCAGCAAGTAATTAAGATGGCAAATGAAATCTTAGTCTTTATTGCAAGGGTTGGAGTTTAAAAGTAGAAGCCTGTTACACCTGGACAGCTTGTTGGCAAGGCTACAACAGGAGTACCATGCAATTTTGGACCCGCTCTTGAGAAAAGCTAGATTGGCATTGGAGGCAATTCAAAACAAAGTTGATTCAGCTGTTTTTTGGGATGAAGGCATTGACTTCATATGTCTAAAAACATTAGGCCTTTATTCATTAGAGTATAGAAAAATTATGGGTGATTCGAACCATAGAATCCCTATAGCATGGAAGCAGGCCATTCGGCCCATAGAGTCCACACCAACCTTCCAAAGTGCATCCCACCCAGATACATCGCTTTACCTTGTCCCTGTAACCCTGTATTTCCCACAGCTAATGCACCAGTCCGCACATTCCTGGACACGATGGGTAATTTAGCATGGCCAATCCACCTAGCCTCCACATCTTTGGACAGTGGGTGGAAACCAGAGCACCCAGAGGAAACCCAAACAGAAACAGGGAGAATGTGCAAACTGCACACAGGCAGTCGCGCCCAAGGGTGTAATTAAACCCTGGCACTGTGAGATAGCAGCACTAACCAGAGCCATTGTGTCGCCAGTGTATAGAAAATGTAAGATTCAGAGAAGACGTTGCAGGGTAGATGATGAAAAGATGCTTTTTCTTGTGGGGAATCCTGTTAGAATAGTTACAGAATAGGGGGACACTCATTTAAAATTGAGATGCAAAGGGATTTCTTCTCCCCGTGGGTAATGAATGTCTGGAATTCTCGATCCAAGAGCGTTATGGAAGCTAGATCATTGAAAGAGGAGGTAGATGAGATTTTTTAGAACTAGAGAGTTGAAGCTTGGGACAAATCAGTGATGAACTTATTGAATGGCAGTGTAGGCTCAAAAAATGGAACAGTCTGCTTCTGCTCCTGCTCCAATTCCTTACGTTCTTAGCACTACAGCAACTCACCAGAGTTTCTCCAAAACAAACTTCCAAACTTGTGACCACTACAACCAAGAACAAGAACATACATATTGTAAGAATCCCAGAGTAAAGGACAGAGGCAGTGACAATGGTTTTCAAAGACAGACCTGTAAATTGGGTGTAAATAAAAACTTGGAAAGGAGAAAATGGGTCAACAAGACACCACCAAGACAGGAAGAGGTCTATGACAAGGTGAAAGGAATGTTTCTCTTTTTTTTTTTTTTAAGAACAGTGGTATCCAAACTGTTTTTGCCTCATTCAAAGATGCTAAGGTGGGAAATAGGTTCAATGGTATCTTTACAAGTCAGCAAATTAATACATTGTAACTGATGTATGTGCATTACCAAGGGTCTGCTTTGGAACTGGGACAGAGTTTACTGGATGATAACCAACAAGATGAATTCACAATCTCAGTAATGTCATTGTGGAGGCCACGTGGCTATTCAGATGTTTTTCCATGGGGCCAAGGACAGAAGCCTCAGTAAACTCAGAGACTTTGACAACTCCCATTGCCATATTTTAATTCTAAGTGACAACAGGACAGCCCGTGCTGCACTTCCATGCTTACATCTATGCTATGCATAATCTTCAGTATTGCTGTGTATGAACTAAGTAAAAGACACATGGACATTTGACAAGTCTTAAGACCAAAAAAAAAACGGAGGAATCATATCAGACTGGATTGTTAACTTGGTTTCTCTCTCCACACACTGCCAGACCTGTGTTTCTCCAGCATTTTGTTTTTATTTCAAATCTCCAGTATCCACTGTACTTTGTTCTTATTTGACTTTAAATTGTCATCCATCTGCAGTCTTATTTTTAAGATTTGCCCAAATTCATTTATTTTCAAAAGACCCCTTTCAACATTTTCAATTTCAAAATCTAACTGTGGATAAAAAACAGAAACACCATGAAACACAAAATTGCAGTCGCTTAAAGGCTATTATTTTAGCATCACACAAATTCTTACCTTTCGATGTTAACGAGTCATTAAGATTTTGCATTGTTTCAGGACCTGCATAAACAATTTCACCATCTTTGACCATTTCATTCCAAAGACCACAGAGTCCATCTCGAGTGAACGCAAGCTAAGATAAAAGTAAAACGGAAAGCTGACTAAGTAATAACTTACAAAAATCCTTCAACTTCAGAAATTAAAGCAAAGGAGTCTAGAGCACTTGATGGCAAATTGAAAATAGTTCAAAATCAATTTTTTCTGTTTCAGTATTTTCCATGTCAAAACTAAATATCTGCTATCTCATATCTGCAACACATTTTCCAATGAAAGATTCTACATATAAATTTCATGGCTCTGCAGAACAGAAGAGAATGCTGCTGCATTTACCTTGACACTGATGTAATCTCACTACAACAATTAGTTCCTTCTTAATCCCCATCCAAACTAGAACCTAAAATAACCCCACATGAAACCATAGTCACTTATAGCCACAAAATCAAATACATGTTTCTTCTTACAAACAGACCAGCTCTTTTCATGCAAGGTCAGAAACCGTGGACTCTCTAGCAAATTGTCATGTTCAAGCTGCAATCATTTGGCACACAGTTAACGCCCCAATCTAGCAATGCCACCACAGCTATCTGCAGCATTGAGGTGACCAGCTTGACAGCAGCACACTGACAATTTGATCATCAAATGATTTATGATTTGAACAGATTTGCAGAACGGCAGTTTCTTTTTTGTCAAATCTAAATAGAGATCCATTATAAGTGTTCTCTTTTGTTGTCAAAATTAAGATCAGTTCAATGCGGTCCAGATCAGGAATAGGAAACTTTATCGACTAAGTGACGAGCTCACACGTTCACATAAATCAACCCAAACATGGCATTTATGCAAGTTGAATGAAATACCATTTAAACCAAAATAAATACAAATGGCTTTTGCCACATGCAAAACCAAAACATCACTGATACAGAATAAGGGAGATGCCAGAAGCAAAAATGAACTGCCTTGGTCAAGAGAGCTAAGAAAAGAACAACTGCCAAGGGAGGCAGTTTTCAGACAAACAGACAGAATTTCAATTGGTGATAACAAGCATGGGGCTGGATGAACACATCCAGCCCCATGCTTGTTATCTCGGATTCTCCAGCATCTGCAGTACCTTTTATCTCCGATAGAATTTCAATTGGTAGCTATTTGTTCACAGGCAAACTTTGACGATTGTGCTTTCAATCCTTGATTGGTAGCTTAGATTCTCATTTATGACTTGGCTAGCCTTACACTACTTACATTTTCAATTGTAATTTGTTATTTCACAAACAAGGCATTTGAGTCAAAAGCACATGTGAATGCTTACATATCCAGGGCAATACATGTATCAGACAAGGAGACCAGTTATATAATGGTCTTCTGCAAAATTCCACACCCATTTACCATCATATTTTACCTACTACCACAATGATACATAATACATCTTGCTAATTGCTAAATACACATCCATCAAAATCAGAGACATTGGTTTTTCAAAGCTAACCTTATCTGCCTTCCGGAGGGACCACTCCCTCCGCGACTCCCTTGTCCGCGCCACACTCCCCTCCAGCCCCACCACACCCGGCACTTTTCCTTGTAACCGCAGGAAGTGCTACACCTGCCCCCACACCTCCTCCCTCACCCCAATCCCAGGCCCCAAGAAGACATTCCACATCAGGCAGAGGTTCACCTGCACATCTGCCAATGTGGTATACTGC
>JAHRHZ010000263.1:43182778-43198705 GCA_024137785.1 Ginglymostoma cirratum
CCCCCATTTCTGATGAAGGGTTTAGGCCCGAAACGTCAAGTTTTCCTGCTCCTATGATGCTGCTTGACCTGCTGTGTTCATCCAGCCCCATGCTTATTACACGCTTGCCTACTGGATATCCGGATTAACTACATTGACCCAATAACTCTACACTGCTAACTTGACTTCTCGCTTAATTTATCTGCAAGCTACAACCTTGGGAGCTATTTTTACTTCAAAAATCAAGACCATCAGTGGTTACCATTATTGGAGTGCAACTTGCAAAACCCACACATCAGATAAATCTGAAAAATCACTAAGTGTCAAAATTGCCCTGCTATCCTAGAAGTTCTAGCCTGCATTTAATACATGTAATGAATGAAATAGATGCACAGACCAGAAAAACGTTAAGGATTATCCAGCCCAGTATCCGTACATTCTTTTAAAAACAGCATGGTAGCTTAATTACTGTTAAGCAGCCTCTCTTTCACTGAAAATTAACTTTTAAGTGTACAGCCTCATTCTTTCAAAACTTTCAGGTTTTTCTCAAAGGTCTCGAAAAAAATGCAAATAACCTTCTCTTTAGTCATGTTCCACTTCTTTCAGCTTCTTTCTGTACAAATTTTGGGATTGAATTAACTAATCTAACCTTCACTTCTAGGTTCATACTCTGTACATTTAAAAAGCTTCAATCTCATTGGCTATGACATACACCACTGCTTGTCCTTTTCCAAATCTCACATAAAGGACACTGTGCCAAATTAACTTTCTAATTACAAGTTGGAGTGCAAAACCCCATTAAAATGCCCATGGGAAAGTTTAAGCAGAGCAAAAATAAGGGCTTTTCACCTTCCACTGATTGCAAAATCTAGCAACTCACCTTCACACCTTAAATATAGTCATGGACAATCTTTGATCTTCCACACCTTTTTGTCTCACTTTAAAAGGTGATTTTGTTCAGTTTGAGCATTATCTCCCCCGCCTCCACCGGAACACCCATACTCAGTCTGTTAACTCTCATTTGTAACGTCCTGCCCCAATCACAAAACTTAGTTTCCACTGTCAAATCAGAGACACAAGCCTCCACTCCTATTATTAATATGGCATATTCTGACAAAAGTGCTAAATAATTCACATTGTTACAGTCTGCAGACTGCGAGCAGACAGACGACAGTAAAAATCCTCTTCCTTTTAAAAACAAGGCTGGTGATATCCAGATGAGCTCCATTCAGGAGATCAGGATGTAGGACTGGTTTGAGTGATGACGAGTTAGAGTAGAGGAAAGAATTCACAAGTGGGAGTAGTCTATGGGTTCCCTAACAATAGCCACAATGTAGGACAAAGTATACAAAAAGTAGAGTAAGCTTGTAATAAAAGAATGGCAATAATTATGCGTGACTTTAATTCTGTATTTAAAACTGTAAAAAGAAAATCAAGCTGATTGTACATTGCACCCTGGACGAAGTGTTCATAGAATGCTTTTGAGATACTTTATTAGAGCAGCACATTCCTGAACGACTGCAGGGCAGGTTGCATTAGATTTGGTTTTGTGTTTAATTCAAGACCTTAGAGTTGAGACACCTCCAGGTAGCAGTGAACACAATATCACTTAATTTTACAGTCATTTTGAGAAGAAATATTGGGTTGAAGACGAGTATTGTAAATTTTAGAAAGGGCAACTGAGATAGCTCAAGAAAACTGGCATTCTAGGCTAAGAGACAGATCAACAGCAATAGTGGAAAACACTCAGAATAAGTACTTTCTAAAAATTCCAAAGCAAGGACCCACCATTCGTGGTTCACTTCTAGTGGTTACACGAAGTATCAAACTCGAGGAAAAAGCATATCACTGCACAGGTTGGACGATTAGACAAAATTTTAAAAGAAAACAGAACAAGTCGAAGGTGAATCAGGAGGGGAAAAAAACTTAAGAAGTCAGCTACAAATGTGAAAAAAGGGATAGCAAGAGTTTCTACAGGTACTTAAAAAATGAAAAAAAAAGCAGTGAATGTTAGTCCTCTGGGAGTGAAATTGGCAAACTAATAGTGATTAATAAGGATATGGAACGCTACACTGTTACGGAGGGAGAATAGCCAAACCCCTCTGATAATTAAAGTAAAACACAAGCCCCAATCAGTAATGATAGGAGTAGGGGATTCCCTCTAATAATTATCCCTGAAACACTCAAAAGCTCATCTTGCCCCTCGTAATTTATTAAAAGAGTGGTTAGAAAGAAAGAAAATCCCTAATCCCCACTTTACAAGTAACAAAAAACAATTTATTTAACCCAACAGTGAACAAATTAGCAGAATTACTACCAAACCAACAATTCCCCCTTAGACTAACTATTTCCTAACTGGTCTAAACTCTACTGGAATACTGTTCAAATAAACACTAGGCCCACTAATAAAAACCCAATTAATTAGAGAACACTGAATTATAACCCAACTTCTCCAAGTTCGCACAGACCGCCTTCTGGAATATTCTGTCATCTCCGCTCTTTTCACAAACACCTTTCTTCCACTAACTCTGCTCTGGGGGCTGTTATATCTCTATAAATTTCTTCAATGAGGACTTTGAGCTAAAATACCATAGTACTTTTGATTAATTAGATGAGCTTTCTCTGAGAGCTGAATGGTGCTAAATCTGGCAGGTGACGGGTGTTATGCCCCTTCTCACTCATCAGTTTGTTGGCTAGCAACAAGTTATTATGTTGCAAAACAGATATCAACTGCCAAAGCTAAGAAACTAGCAGCATAATCCTGCAAACATCAACAAAATGACAAGCTTCAGATTACCTATATCAGCTGAAATTAAACGCATGTGATTAAATATGTTTCATGTTTTGAATTCAAGCTACAGAAGTTAAAAATAAACTTGAAAAAATACACGGGTTTAAGCTGCAGTCAAAAGATGTGTTACTGAAGCCACAAACCAAAGATCCAAGGCTGGAACAAATTAGTTGACCTCTGGAATCACTGAAGCATGACTGTTGACCTAGGGATTAGGAAAAGCCAGGGTTTTCTGCTTTTGATGTTTTACAATCTTTGTAAATCCAGCACGTGCGGTCCTAAAGAGCATTCGTAGAGTCTATACCCCTTAAGATCCTGTTTACTGTAGCCCAAATTTCAGAACTTGGCTCAAGGCCATAATTGGGCACACTTGAGGCCATCACAGAGCACACTTTGGGATCTCTGTTTCTATTTATCGACAACATCCTTTTCCCATCCACACAAGTGCAGGACATGCAATTGCTACTTTTTATTTACATCTCCTCCCTCCCCACAATCCAGGATCTGTGTATTCCTGGTCAGGGAAACAGCAATTTACTTGTACTTATTTCAACTTTGCAAAGGTGGGGGGAAATCACACTGTAGATTGGATGATCCCTTTGCAGTTTATACCGTTCGGACATAGTTTCCAGTAATTTGCCATTTTTGATTATCTGTTTAGATCTGACCTGAGCATCCTAATCCATTCCAAAGAAGCACAAGTTAAATTGGCATTTTACAGCCTTCCAGGCCCATAAGCCGCAAGTGTTGAAGTCCCTGATAACCACTGTCCCCATCCATTCAACTAGATGTTGACTGGTGTCCCAGGTCAAACCACTGCTGCGTTCCACCCAATCACTAGCCTTCCTTTCAATTTTTCCCTTCCCCCTCCACTTCTACGCATTTACCTATTTAAAACTATTACATCTGTAACATTTTCCAATTCTGATACAATGTCACAGGTGAAAGTAAAAGTGCTGACTCTTTTCTAAGTCAATTTTAGCCCCATAAGTACACAGAAAGACCTTCATTGATTTTCTTACAGTAGTTAATTGTAAGAATGGAAAATTCATAATTCAAAATAAGACTAATGCACGATAAAATGGCAGTGTCAACACATCCTCGAAAGCAAAAATGCCTAATAACAGGAAGATTTGCAAACACAGTCAGCTATAAGTACCAAGAGGAAAATCTATCTCAGCAGCCTCCTTAAGTCCCTAGTGTTTTAGATGCCAGTTTTCATGCAACTGACTCAGTTCATATGATACCAAGAAACAGGTGACAGCATTGCAAAGGCTGCAGGCCCAGTAAACCTTCCAGTAAAAGTACTGCAGACCTGTGTTCCAGAACTAGCCTCATTCTACCCAAGCTGCTCCAATACAGTTACATCACTGACATCTACACAGCAAGGTGTAAAATTGCCCAAGTATAGACTCAAGCAAAAGGTGCTGTACAAATCCAATCCAGCCAATCACCACACCAGCCTAACTCAATCAAAGTAATGGACAGGGTCATCAACAGTGCTATCAAACGGAACTTGCAAAGGAGTAACCTGCTCACTGACACTCAGCTTGGGTACTCCCAGAGCCACTTGGCTTCTGATCTCACTACAGTCCTGGTCCAACCATGGACATAAGAGCTGACCTCCAGAGATTAGATGCAAGTGACTGCCCTTGTCATCAAGGCAGCATTTAATCAAAGAGCCCTAACAAAATTCAAGTCAATGGAAATCGAGGGCAACCTCTTTGTTACTTCAAGTCATAGGAAGAGGACTGTTAGACGTCAACCATGTCAGTCCAAGAACATCACTGCAGCAGCTCCTCAGCGTAGTCTCCGTACAAAATCAGTATAAATCATGAAAGGAAAGATATGAGCAACATGCCCTTTTATAAAAGTATCCTTAATGGCTTCACCATATGAAATAAAAACCTCAAGGAGAGTAAACAGGTTCAAAACAAATAAGTCATATGGGAAGGATAGCAATTATTCCAGGACGGTAGGATCAACAAGGGAATAAACTTAAGACATCAAGAATCATGACGGATTCAATTAACTTTGGAATGGTACGTTTAAACTAAAACAGGCCAAAGGTGACCAAACAGACAGAGGTGCTACAGCTTAGTTTCACACCACATAAAAAAATAACGTAAATGATTAGTAGAGATAAGCATGATGATCGACGATGACCTGGTTAATTGTAATCAACACATTTTCAAAGCACAATCCTGGCTGTCTATCTAAATGTTCTGAGGATGTGACAAACCAAATGGATTGAAAATAACATTATGATGGTGTGTTGTACATGAACGTTCAAAAGGCTTTAAATGTAATAGCATGCAAAAGACTATTAATTATATTCAAAGCTATAGGGAATCAGATAAACTCTGAAAATGGATAAGAACCGGTAATCATTTTATTTTATCATATACAAGCCATTCTTTATCATTACCAACAACTCATGAACAGCACTTAACACAGATGTGTTAAGAGAAATCAGGAGGTGGAAACCTAGCCAATTCTCCTCACAAACCCAGAGGCACAGACATTAATTATTGCAACCTTCTGCCAGACCAACTGAGATCAGCTAGCTCAGCAGAACCCCAGGATCACAGCCTGGGGCTTGTATTTAAACCTGCATAAATTTGCTAATCTCTGAATAAAATCACTCACCATTCAGATATGCAATTTTCATATTTTACTTCAAGATGGAAATTTCTTAAATATTAAAGATTAATTACATTGTGATTTGAACCAAACAATACACAATTAACAGGTTATGTCAAAAGCATTATCTTAATCATATAATTTTGTGCTCATGTGACAACAAATATATAGCAGGTTGTGCTAAACATAGAAAAGCAACCAGGCTAATATTTTGAGAAAAGGGTTTGAATCACACAAATGGTAGATGGTGAAATTTGAATTCAACAAAAATCAAATAAAAAGTTGGTCGAACTGATGATTGTGTAATCATTATAAATTGTTGTTAAAAAAAATCCCATCTTGTTCAATACTGTCCCTTAGGTAAGGAAACCTGCCACTGTTTCCTGGTCTGGCCTGGCCTACATGTGACTCCAAACACATAGCAAAGTGGTTGAAGGGCAATTAGGGGTGGATGAAAAATGCTGGCCTTGCCAGTGACATCCAAATCCATGAATGAAAGAAAATTAATATAGCAATCTACTTCAAAATATGTTTTCTACCACTTATATTAATTCCAACGGCATTGTGAGATTTGTGCAGTATTAAGGAGTTACGCACAGTAAAGCTACATCATGTATACAAAAATGAAAATTGTAGGTTTTATCCAGGACCCTATCTTAGGATCATTGTCACAGCTCTGGAATTTTTTGTAGATTCAATTTGTTGATACAAAGCATTGGAGTTATTCGAAAAATTGTTGCGTCTTTGTTACATAGCTATATTAATACAAAATAATTAAAATGGTGACTGACAGTTATGAACATAACAAAACTTCTACTTCTCATATAGACTAAAACAGCCAAGATGCTGATATGCATCTCAAGTGGAGCCTTTGTCATAGACTATAATCAGAATAATAAACTGTTAGCACCAGAGCTGACAAAGACTGCCTGTGGTAAGCATAAAATGACAAGAACTGTATTCTCATCTCTATTAACACTAGTTCTAAATGGAAAAGTTCATTTAAAAAGTTTACAAAGGTAATGACCATATATACAACCCGCTGTGAATAACTTTTAAAAATCAGATGCACCTGAACAAAACAAAGTCACATGACAGACTTCTTAAAGTGGACCGGACGTTGGCTACCTCCAAATAACAAGCCCAGGCAACACAATCAACAAGTTTTAGGCATGCTTTGTAGGCTCTTTTTGATGTTTGCTCCTCCTTAATATTGCATTTAAATTTCATGGAGCCGGAAGCTTGAAAGGAGCCGTCTTCCCCTACGCAGCTGCTTTCTAGGATAAATCCTAAATTAGAATCTGGTAACATCAACAGCCTGAGATAAACAGTCAACTAATGGGCATACAAATATGACCCAACGTCTTGGTTAATCCAGCCAGAAGCGGACTATCTACATTTTGATTACTGCTGGTATTTAAGATGTCATTTTGGAACTGGGTACGAGTAGGTTCAAGAAAAAGAATTACACACGTTTCCACTTCAAGCAATGATCAAGATATTTATTGTTTACTTGGATCAGATCAAAGAAAATTACAGCATTGTGTGTTAGGCCAACATCCCTCTCTTCCTGGCTTTCACTTTCAGCTCATGCCAATCCTCCTCCTGAACTTTACATCAATGCTTAGCAAGGTTCCACTGACAGGACATTTCAAACCGCCAACCTTTACCACTTGAAAGTTCAAAGGTAGCAGATGCAATGACAGCACCATGCCTTCCAAATCTCATACCGTCCTGATTTGGAACTATTTCTCCATTCCTTCTCAGTTTCAGGGTCAAAATTCTGGAAGTCCCTAATAGCACTCCGAGTGTACCTGCACCACATGAACTACAGCGGTTCCAGAAAGCAACGCATCACTATCCTCTAGACAGCAATTAAGGATGGGTAATAGATTCTGTCCTTTCTTGTGCCACCTACATTCAGTAAAAGAATAAAAGTAAAACACCAGATTATGATCTACATTAACAACGGTGCGACTCCAACTGGAGACAAAGCTTCTGAACAATGCTTTTTTGTAAATAACACAACACACATCTTTAAAATATTCCACCATGCTCTCCAGTCAATAAATTACTTTTCAATTGCAATTTAGGATACAGACAATTCTGGATGAATTTAAATTTATCTTGGGTACATGATGGAAGGCCCCCAAGAGAGTACTGGAATTGTCATGTTTAGAAGCAAAGGAATTGATGAGATTTTCAGCAGCAAATAAGCTGAGCCAGAGGTCTAATCGCACAATGGGTTAGATATAGAATTTGGCAGTTTGGGTGATAGACTGGCTGCATGTTCAGAAGATTGTTGAAGGTTTAAAGAAGGCACCAAGGCTGAAAATGATCTGGTTCAGCTTCATATATCCAGCAGGGTAACGGATGAAGTCAGTGGCTAGTTGATGAAATTTTTGCTCATCCAATAAATGTGGATATCAAATAGCATGACAAATTAGACAAAATGAAAAGCTGAATGAGGTAGCAGTGAGTTGCAATTAGGCAACAGTAGACTCCACGTGGAATGTAATAGGGCAATCCATTTGCTCATCCCAAAATTTTCCAAACAATCAGATGATCAACTAAATTTTTTCTCTGGCACTGGGTGAAGGATAAATGTTTGACCAGGACACTCCTCTGCTCCTATTCAAATTGTTTTGTCAGACATTGTACAACAACTAAAATGTCAAATAGGGAGCTCAGTTTTAGACTGCTAACAATACAACACTCTCTAAGTACTGTACTGAGGTGTCTAGATTGGGGCTTAAACTTGGATTCAGAAGCAAAATGGCTGACAGCAATCTGAAACAGAACTGTGCCTTCATATGTTGTTTAAAACACACAGGACACTGGTTGCCATACGTTTTGCTGACGATTAGTTCAAAAAAAAAATGAATCAGTTTACTAGTCCATGAATTTCAATAAGTGTTGTAAAGCATTCTGGATAAACAACAACATATCCTGAAGCTAACCAATTCCGAATGGGTCACAAAGCAAGCATCTGGCCTATCTTCACCAGTTATTGAACCTATCTACATATGTTGTCGTATTTGTGGATATGCCATGGTTAAGGATTGTACATAAAAAGTTGAATCATCATTTATGGGGTTAATTTTCAGCTGCAGGTCTTGGGTAGATTCTGCAGATGAAATAAATCCATAAACCTAATATTAACTTATACAGTAATTTAAAATTTAGTACCCTTTGACAACTGTTCTGGAATTGAGCCAGATCTACAGGCCTGATTAAAAACAACTTACTGACAAGACAACAGGCCAAGCTCACATCAACTGTCACAACAATCTTTGGCATGGACTGAGGAGTAGTTACACAATTTCTTCATTCCTTCTCATAAGCTCAGTTGTATTTTCTGTTAGATATACACAGAAATTGGCTGTCAGCCGAAATTAAGCATTAGTCCACCCTCACTGCAATTTAGCTTCCTTTCTTAAGTGGCTGATAAAGCAAAATAAGAAAGACAGGCACATATAGAAAACAATTAGTTAGACTTTAGGCCTTAAATAATCTCAATGGTTCACCAGGTGGTTATGGAGATAAAACATGTAGTGCACATTTAAGCTGCTATTGCACAAAAACACTGACATAGCTCAATAGTTGAAAGTGTTCTTTCACAATACCACGAAGTTTAAAATAGTCAGCACATACATTAGCATTTGAAGTTCCACATGATTTTCCTAGCATTTCTATGACCACCTTAAAATATTTTTGAATTGCTCAAAGTTTTAACGCTGAAAAAGGTACAGTAGGGCTAAAGTGATAACTTACAAATGAAGATCTCTCTTTCAATCAATTGAAAGATCATCAGGATTTCCTTGTCAACTTACCTTGTCTCAAAGTAATTAGATTCATGCTAGCAACTTTAAACATGAATCATAAGAAACTAATACAGTAAAGGTCACATTACACTGAGGGTCCAATGTTCTTCTTCCCATACATGAGGAGTATCTCAGGAGTAGTGGCTAAAAGTGTGACAACAAGCAGAGATTGCACCAATTTGACATGTTTTGAGGAACATAAAAAGACAAAGAAATTTTAGTCAAAAGTAACTGAGCAAGAAAGAAGTTTCTCACAGTCACGTTTAAACTGGAGGTGCTTCATACAATGCAATGAGGTTCAGGTGACGATACTGTCTTGTTTAGAATGCACAATACAGCACAGAACAGTAAGTCAGTCTAACAGACCATTCTTCCAAGAGATCACCAGTCGGTCGAGAGAGAGAGGGAGATTTTCACGTTTTATTAAAATGTGCTCACTTTTCAGAGAACATTACTTTATTCCTAAACAGATTACCATTGAGTATTACTTTTCTTTCTACATCAAATGAGGAGTTTCAAAGAGCCATCCTTTGCTAAAAAATTCCACTGGGACATACATTCTCAGGTCTTCCGTACCTTCTTTGCAGATCAAAATCACTACAGCTATATCTATTCCTGGTCAATACAACCACATCAAAATATAATCAATGTCCTTTTATAAATCTTGCAAAGGATCAACAAACTTCACTTTTCAGGACTGTTTATTTTGTTTTGCAGTGGAGCAACAAAAACAATTACAGCATGATAGGGAAATTGTATTGAAACTCTTCAGGGAACATACACAAGTTCTGAAGGTCTATAAATGGGATCTGACGAAATTCATTTCACTACAATTAAACTATAAACAGAAAAAGATCATTTAGAAACAAAAATCATTTTCTTAAGTTTTTTTTAGTTGTTCTTTTCAAAAATAGCTGTTCTAAAAACATACATTAACAAAACAATAATCAAGTTCACGTTTTAAAATATGATCAGTATCTAAATAAGACAGTTTGCTTATACCAGGTTTGTAAAGCTATAATCAACACAACATGACAATATCACAGAATCATTGCTCGATACCTGTACCTATAAATGATACTCATAGGATCACAGGAACAGGAGTACACTATTCAGCCCATCAGGTCTATGTTTACCAAACCACGTGGCTGACTGAACACTTCAATGTCTTTCACTCACGCCATCTCCATACAAACCACTGGTAATCAGAATCAGTCAAAAATCATTTTTCTGAAACTCTAATGCATCAGTTAATATCAATGCACACTCCATCCTTGCCAACGTTACTCACTCACACTAAACCAAATATACTCAGCTGAACATCCAGTCAATACTGACACGGAAATGAACAATCACATGAATCGCTATCAAAATGCGCAACTACATTCCAATCATTTCCATATTAATGTTCTCCAAAGACTGTTTAGTCTATTTCGACTTATCGCCAAACTCCAGACCCATTGCTATCCCAGAGCTGCAACAGCTATCACTCTTGTTCCATCAGCTTCCATTAGCCACCCAACGTCATTACCCTCAACCCCAACTACAAACCATCTACAAGACCTCTCTCAATCTTACATATGGAAACATTTTCCATTCTATTTCCCGTCTTCTAAGCTTCACTTAAGCACACCACCTCACTCCATTCCCTGCAGGCATCATGGCCCTACACCCTGTACTCCGAGTTGCTCATCTGAAACCCCATCTTCAGAGTTTCCTTTTTCATAACCTTCCTCTTTGACATAGCTTTAAGTTGCCTCTCTCAAATTTATGCTCAGCATCCAAACCTCCTTTCTCAGGACACTCGCTGTATTAAGGAGATTGTACATTCACTAATTGTTGCAGAATAGAAACTGTGTGGAAAATTCCAAAATTACGACGTGTTTGCATTTTTAGCTCTTCCTGCACTTACATACTGATTGGCATTTTTTTCTCATCGCAGCAATCTCAAATGAAATACAAGAGATTAAGGGCATGCAGCAGAAATGCACTATTTGTTTCGCACAATAAGCTAGAAAACTGTGGACTGCATTACCAGAGTCAGTGACTGGAGCACAGCACCTGTCAACATTTAAGAAATAGGAACAGATGAGGTATGCCAACAGGATGGACATACACAATTAGGATAGACAACACAGTTCAAGTAGGCTAAAACAACTTGCTTCCATGTTTCAAATTCTAATACCAACATGTATCGTTTTGCTTTGCACAGATGATTTGCTCTCTTCCTAATATTTCAATAAATGCCATACAATAAAATAAAATCAGCAAGATTTTTGGGAAGGAAAGCATGAACAGAAATTAAGCTCACACTTGACATATTATTCTCCTCCCTGCACTGCATAGAAATATGAATTTCTGCTCTTGGCCTTTCATCTTTTCAGCACAATTGAGCTTGAAATTCAATATTATTTGTTCTTTCACTGAATTTAATTTCATTGGCTCACCTAACTGCCCTCAACTTCTTGAACTGCTGTTTCCCTTATGAATCAGATGGGTTTTTACGGCAATGGTTTAAAGTAACGATTGATGAGGCATCACTGAGCTCTTGATTTACAATTTGTTAAGTGAACTTAATTTCCCAGCAGAAATCATTGTGGGATTTGAATGTATGCCTCCAGAGCATTTGCCTGTGATATTAATGCTACACCATCACCTCAGACAAAATTTGGAACAAGTATACATACACAGACACACACACACAAAGATTTTATAGCAAAGTAATTTGCAATGCATACAACATCTTTACTATGTTATGCACTAGATTTCTCATTTTCATTCACAACACAAATATTTCCTCCATTAACTGCTTGCCTAAGACACATTGATGACCAAGTCGCTCTTAACCTCACACAGCAAGTACCTTGTCAAGGGGCGGGGATAGCATTACAGGTAGCTGAACTGGACTAGGCATATAATTGCTGTGGCTACATGAGTGGTCAGAGGCTGGAAACACTGTAGCAAATCACTCACCTCCTGATTCCCGAAAACATGCCCACAATCTACAAGGCACAAGTCAGAAACGTGATGGAATACTCTCCACTTGCCTGGATGAGTGCAGCTCCAAAAACAACCAAGAAGCTTGACAACATCCAGGCCAAAGCAGCCCATTTTATTGGTATAACATCCATAACCATCCACTCCCTTCACCACCATTCAGTGGAAAGAGGGTGGATCATCTATAAGAAATTCACCAAGACTTAGATAGCACCTTCCAAACACACGACCACTACCATCAAGAAGGACAAAAGCAGCAAATACAGAGAACACCAACACCAACAAGTTTCCCTCCAAGCGACTCACCATCTTGACTATGTCTCCGTTGCTTCGGTGAGGCTTGGTCAAAATCCTATTTCCTTCCTCACAGCATTGCAAATAGACTTGCAATATATACCAAATGAACTGATGGCTCAAGAAGGCAACCTTGTCTAAGGCAACCATGGGAAAAAATAAACACTGATACATTCAACAAAGGTCACATGACTTGAATGAATTAAAATAATAGATTCTGAATGCTACCAATGCATGCAAACAATTCAATACAAAACAGCTTCCCAGAAGAGAGTCTTGTAAAGTGGTTAACATGTTAACCTCACTTCTATGAGAGATTCGTTTAAAAAAAAATGTTTGCTACCTTTGTCACTTCCACTTTCAGGCCAATTTGGGGTCCAGAGGAGATTAGGATAATGGCAATTACTGACATTTAGCTGATATGGGAATTCTTTAAATATCCTATGCTTAAGTGAAAGTACATACTGATCCTTTAAATACAGTATAATGTTACAGTACTAGATAACTGCCTACAGTAAATGTTGATACATACTCCAAACCAGGGCAAACTGAACCCAGGACAATACAACAGCCTTTCATAAGAGCTTTCTCTCTCACACACACACACACACACACAATCAAATAATGAATGTAAAATGAGTATAATATGTTTTAAGTTGTTATTTGTACCCTCTCTATTTGACATATTCATCATTGAAACTAACACAAGCAATGGGAAGATAAGGGGATAGGGAAGAGGGAAAGTGGGGTTAAGAGAAAAAAGCTATCAAGCTCCACGGCTGCCTCTCTGCAGGAGACTAAAATTACAATCACACTGGAAAATAAATCAGCATCCTTCACGCACCCACCCAATCAAACACACACACATACATTATCCCATTGGCGCTCCCATCCTTATTTTACATCCTTCAACCTGGGTGAGGGTTTGGGTATCTTCACAGTTGTATTAACCTAGATTTGGGATTCCACCTTATCACACCGCCTGGTAACAATTATCTACTTAATGTTACTACCTGCAAATCCGTCTTCAGCCACTTTGAGTCGAATCGAGCCTGTGCTGCCAGGCAGAAACACTGGGCAGGCATCTTTCCGAGCTCAGGTCTGTGCAGGATATTCAGTGGTAGGAGAAACGAGCAAGGGAGGAAAACACCCGCATTATCCTCAATGCTTCAGCCGATGGGGGGAGCAAATCACTGCTACACAAGGCTCGGGCCTGCCTCTGCTGCTGATCTAACAGTGGACAGTCTGCTCCTCCATACCGTTAAAGCCCGTGTTCTTCCCTCTTTCCCTGGCGATCTTGCCTCCTTCCCCTCCCCCCGCCTCTCCGTATCCGTCTCTTCCCTAGTCTGTGCGCCCTCAGAGAAGCTTTGACCGCCGGAAGTAGAGATCAACCAAACCTGGAAGCGGCGGCCATTGGCAACGGCGCGGTGACGTCACGTCGCCGCGGCCGTGAGTCCCGCCCCTTCCACCCGTCAGCCAATCGGTGTGGAGGATCTGGGGTGGTGGTACTGCTTCTGAGCGCTGATGTGATTGGCGAGTGGCGAAGAGAGAAGAGGTTGAGTTTGTGCATGTATGTGGATTTTAATCCCTGTTTTCGTTCTTCTATCCCTTTAGGTGGATCACACGTGGAGTTTTGTGAGCAACTCGAGGCGCAAGATCTCGGGCTGGATGTATTTACAGCAAGTAGAAGAGGCTTTTGGTCTCATACAGTGCGAAACAGACCCTTCGGCCCAACTACCCAGGCCCGAAACGTCCAGCTTTCCTGCTGCTATGATGCTGGTTGGCCTGCTGTGTTCATCCAACTCTACACCTTGTTATCTCTAGTTCATGCCGACCAGGTTTCCTAAACTGAACCAGTTCTTTGTTTTGCCTGCATTTGGTCCAGATCCTTCTAAACTTTTCCTATCCATATACCTGTCCAAATGTATTTTAAATGTTGTAATTCTACCACTTCCTCTGGATGCTGATTCCATACACACACCACCTGCTGCATGAAAAAGTTGCCCCTTATGTCCCTTTTAAATCTTTCCTCTCTAAGTTCTCTAGTTTTGAACTCCCCACCGCAGGGAAAAGACCTTGTCTATTTACCCTTTGCATGCCCCTCATGCTTTTATAAACCTCTACAAGGTCACCCCTCAGCCTCCTACATTCTAGGGAAAAAAGCTCCAGACTGTCCTTATAACTCAAACCATCCAGTCTCAGCAATGTCCCTGTCAATCTTTTTGCCACCCTTTGCAGTTTAATAACATCCTTCCTGTAACAGAGTGACTGGAATTGTGTGCAGTACTCCAAATATGGCGTTACCAATGCCTTGTTCAAATGTAACCTGATGTGCCAACTCCTGTACTCAGTGGCCTGACCAAAGAAGACCCTTAAGCTCACAAAGGATCCATCTATTTTAATTCCATTTTCTAGCATTTGGCCTGTAGCTATGCATACTGTGGCATTTCAAAAGTTCATTTTAGTAGTTCTTAAGGTTTTCTGTGTCTGGCACCATTTCAAGCGGTGAGTTCCAGAGATCCACCACTTAGGATGAACATTTTTTTCCTTCCAATCCCCTCAAAACCTCCTGCCACTGGACCTTAAAACTGTGCCCCCTGTTTAGCGTTATAGAGCTGTACAGCATGAAAACAGGCCCTTTAGTCTAACTTGTCCGTGCTGACCAGATATCCTAAATTAACCTAGTCGCCTTTCCCAGCATTTGGTCTGGAGTCCTCTCAACCCTTCCTATTCATATACCCATTCAAGTATCTTTTATATGTTATATTTGGACCAGCCTCCAGCACTTCCTTTGGCAGCTCATTCCATACAGACACCACCCTCTGTGTGAAAAAGTTGCCCGTTGAGTCCCTTTTAAATCTTTACCCTATCATCTTAAAACTATTCCCTCTATTTTGGACTTCCCCACCTCAGGGAAAAGACATTGGCTATTCACCCTATTCATCCCCTCATTATTTTATAAACATCTATAAGGTTACTCCTCAGTTTCAGACATTTCAGGGAAAATAGCCCCAGCCTATTCAGCCTCTCCCTGTAGCTCAAATCGTCCAATCCTGGCAACATCCTTGTAAATCTTTTCTGAACCCTTTGAAGTTTCACAACATCCTTCCTACAGCATGGCGACTATGTTCCGAAAGTGGCCAAAACAATGTCCAGCACAGCTACAACATGACCTCCCAACTCCTATACTCAATGCACTGACCAATAAAGGCAAGCAGACCAAACGCCTTCTTTACTACCCTATCTACCTGGGACTCCACTTTCAAAGAACTATGAACCTGCACTCCAAGGTCTCTTTGTTCAGCAGCACTCCCCTGGATCTTACTATTAAGCGTATAAGTCCTGCCTGATTTGCCTTTCCAAAATGCAGCAGCTCACATTTATCTAAACTAAATTCCA
>JAHRHZ010000263.1:43199105-43308686 GCA_024137785.1 Ginglymostoma cirratum
GCTTCACTGCTCCTCTGATGCTGCTTGGCCTGCTGTGTTCATCCAGCTCTACACCTTGTTATCTCAGATTCTCCAGCATCTGCAGTTCCTACTATCCCCATTATAACCTGTTTGCTTTTGTATCCAATGCTTTGACTAATTAAGGCAAGTATCCCATATGTGTTAACCAGTTGTTTACTTGTTCTGTTGCCACCAAAGATCTACAGACATGAGCCCCTCTAAGCCCAAGTACTTCCTGATATCCTGCTGTTCAGCTGTACTCCCTTGCCTCATTAGTCCGCACAAAATGCGTCAGCTGAAACCACAGAACTGAATTCCATTTTCCCCTGTTCATCCTATCTATATCATGCTGTTCTCTTGAGTACTGTCTGCCATGGGTCTTCAACAGCTGTACTGGCCCCACCCCAGAAGATTTAGCCAAGGCTCCCACTTATGCCAAGTGTGCAAACCACCACAACCTGATTCAGATATATGGCCTAATGATGGTCAGAAAATGATAGTCAGAGCCCTTGCTATTTCCTCCATTGTTTCTCTTGAGAGGCAGGGATAAATTTCACCACGTCCGGAGATTCACCTACTTTAAAAGTATACCAAATCCCCTAATATTTCATCTATCCCTGTTAATCCCATCTGAGTTTCGCACCTCCTCAACTATAATGCCTTCATTAGTCTCCCAACCTTATGTGAAGATAAGTGCAAATTATTAAGAATCAACCTCATTTTTTCCTTTTTGATCAGTAACTGGCACTACGTTGTCCATAGTTTAGTTTCTTGTTGGACATGTATTTATCTCGGTGGATGTAGTGACATACCCAACACACCCTAACATGGACTACAACAAAAGATAGCTCAAAACCTCCAGCCATTTAGGAGTGGACAGTAAATGCTAGTGACATTCATAACCCATAAGAGAAAAAGAATCTCTGTTTTCTTTGATTTATTTTAAATTTTTTTTCCTGTTCCCCTCTTTGTTTTCCTAATTTCCTTTTCTTTTTCATCCAAGTTTGGTCCATAACTCTAGGCTTTCTGCAGTTCTAATCTATATCTAACAGAGCTATTCATGTGTTCAACTTCACACCCTTTGATAGTATAACGACTGTATCATATTCATTTGCCTGTATTTTTGATTATGGACTGAATTGGGAAAAACCAAGGACTGTGGAGGGGATTTCTACATATGTTAAAAGAAAGTTTAAAAGAAAGTATTTTAAGTGCTGTTTACACTTGTTTGTTCAACTAACAGGGAATGTTTTGTTGCCGACAAACTGGCACCAGGAACAATGTACAAATAGAGATTCACTGGCAACAAGTAGCTTACTAGTCTGTGGAGAAATTACCAATTGTTGACTACAAAGACCGTCTAGCTGCAATTTGACGAAATAGTTTGTCTCCTAGCTCCTCTATGTGGGGGTCTAAAGTATGCTTACAGCAGTGTGATTCCCAGCTGGTTTTGTTCCTCAATTCAAACCACGTGGCATAATTTCATGATTCTTTGAGTGTATCATCTCTCCCTGCAGCTGTGATTGCTCATTTAACCAAAATTGTGAGAGACCCCTGCTTAATTATCCCACCCTTAAACCCATTTTAAAACCGTCACCAGGAATATTCAGCTGCTGTTCCTGTCCTTTAACCCATGTGACAGTAATAGCTAGGATAGTGAGGAAACAATATAAAATTTAACAGGAGTGTTTCAGTTATAAGGAGAGGCTGGATCGGCTGGGACTATTTTTGCTGGAGCATAAGAGGTTGATGGGTGGCATTATAGTTGTTTATAAAATCATGAGGGGCGTAGATAAAGTGAATTGCAAAGGTGTTTTCCCTAGGGTGGTGTGAGTTCAAAACTAGAGGGTATAATTTTAAGGTGAGAGGAGAAAAATTTAAAAGGGACCTGAAGAGCAATGTTTCCACATAGAGGGTGGTTCATATGTGGAATAAACTTCCAGAGGAAGTGGTAGATGCATGTACAGTTACAACATTTAAAAAAACATTTGGACAGGTATATGAATATGAAAGGTTTAGAGGGATGTGGGCCAAACATAGACAAATGGGGCTGGTTTAGCTTGGGAAACCTGGTCAGCGCAGACGAATTGATCAAAAGGGTCTGTTTTCGTGCTGTATGACTCTATAAATGAGAATTCTTTTTTCAGCTTCAAATTGGTCTCATGGCAGATTAACCAAAAGTTCTTTACTCTAAATTCTGCAAACACAGTAAATAAATAATGGATATTATTTGGAAAAATTGCACATTGAGTTACAATATCAAACTTTTTAAAATCATGATTATCTTTTAGTCCTTTGGAGTTTTGTTGAATCTTGATATTTTTAGTCAGAATATTGGCACTGAAGAGTGGTGCCCAGCGGCGGCAGCTCAGCAAAGAGGACTCATGCTTGGTAATTAGATCCATGACAGAGCACTTCAGAAGGACTGTAAAGTTGAACACTTATTCTTTATTTCTTCATTTTTCTCCCTTTATATTACATGTTTTGGTTTACTTATCTGTGTTTCAAGATAACGCTGGAGAGTAGCGACACAACACAACACCATACTTTTCACTGTATTTCGTAACAATATACATGTGACATTAAATAAATCAAATCAATATTTGTTAAGGTCCTCAGGTAGTTGGTACTCTGCAGTTATTGATGTTTGTGAAACCAACTTAATCAAAGCTGTTCAAGGCCTAACAAGAATATCTTGGGCATGACTCCCCTTTAATGGTTGTTGACCACTTGAAACATTGATTAACACTTTAAAACTGCAATTAAAGATCCTCTGTGTGGAGACTTTATGCAATAAATTGGATTGACTAAACCGTGTTGATCTAAGATTACGTTGATTATTGTATTCCTTTTCAGATATTTGGATAAAGCTGCTAATAGTACATTCACTGAATTAATAACAACTAATAGGTCCATGTTAACAACACTTGGAGGAAGCACTGATGATGCCATGAATGCAAAATGTTCTCTGGTGGACGATTTCAATATGCACCACCAAGAGTGGCTTAGCAGCAGCACTTCTGATCAAGCTGGTCGGATCCTAAAGGACATACCTGCTAGACTGGGTCTGTGGCAGGTCGTGAGAAAACCAACGAGGGAAAAACATACTTGGTCTCCTCCTTAGCAATATACTGGCTGCAGTTGCATCTGTCCGTAACAATGTCAGTAAGAGTACCACTGTACAGTCATAGTGTCATACAGAGTGGAAACAGACCCTTTGGTCCAACTTGCCCATGCTGACCAGATATCCTAAACTGATCTAGTTCCATTTGCCAGCATTTGGCCCATATCCTTCTAAACTATTCCTATTCATGTACCCATCTAGATACTTTTTAAATGTTGGAATTGTACCCTCCTCCACCGCTTCCTCTGGCAGCTTATTCTATACATGCATCGCCCTCTCCTTGAAAAAGTTACTCCTTAGGTCCTTTTTAAATCTTACCCCTCTCATCTTTTAAACTTATGCCATCTAGTTTTGGACTCTCCTACCCTGGGAAAAGGAAAGTGGCTATTCAAACTATCCATGCCCCTTCATGATTTTGTAAACCTCTATAAGGTCACCCCTCAGCCTCCGCTCCAGTGAAAATAATCCCAGCCTGTTCAGCCTCTCCCTATAGTCCTAGTGGAGATGAAGCCCTGCCTTCACACTGAGAATACCCTCCATCATGTTGTGTGGCATTATCACTATGCTACATGGGACAGACTTTGAACAGGTCTAGCAACTCAAGACTGGGCATCCATGAAGCACTGTGGGCTATCAACAGAAGCAGAATCACTCTGCAACACAATCTGCAACCTCATGGCCTGGTATATCTCCCACTCAACCATTACCATCAAGCTAGGGGATCAACCCTGGTTCAATGGAGAGTACAGGAGGGCATACCTTGAACAGAACCAGGCACACCTAAGAATGAGGAGTCAACCTGGTGAAGCTACAAAACAGGACTATTTGCATGCCAAGCAGCAAGTGATAAACAGAGTTAAGCAAATCCACAGCCAACAGATCAGATCTAAAGTCTGCAGTCCTGCCACATCCAGTCATGAATGGTGGTGGAAAATTGAACATTTTATTGGAGGAAGAGGCTCCACAAATATCCCCATTCTCAATGATGGAAAGTCCCAACATACCAGTGCAAAAGATAAGGCTGAGGCGTTCACAGCAATCTTCATCCAGAAATGTCAAGTGGATGATCCATCTTGGCCTCATCCATTGGTCCCCAGCATCTCAGGTGCCAGTCTTCAGCCAATTCAGTTCACTCCACATGATATCAAGAAAGGATACTGCAAAGGCCATGCATCTTGACAACATTACAACAATAGCACTGATAACTTGTGCTCCAGAACATACCACTCTCTTAGCCAAGCTGTCCCAATAAGGTTACAATACTGGAATCTACCCAGCAATATGGAAAATTGCCCAGGCATGTCCTGTACACAAAAAGCAGGACAAATCCAACCTAGCTAATTACCACTCCATCAGTCTACTCTCGATTGTAATAAAGTGATGGAAGGTGTCTTCAGCAGTACCTATTTAGCAACAACTGCTCAGTTACACCCAGTTTGGACTCTGCCAAAGCCATTACAGCCTTGGTTCAGACATGGACAAAAGAGCTGAATTCCAGAGGTGAGGTAAAAGTGGCATCCCTTGACATCAAGGCTACATTCAACCGAGTGTGGCATTAAGGAGCCCTAGCAAAACTGGAATCTGTGGGAACCAGGAGGAAAACTCTTTACTAATTGAAGTTATACCTGGCATGTTGGAAGATGATTCCAGTTGTTGGAGGTCAGTTATCGCAGCCCCAGGACATCTCTGCCGGGGTCCCTCAGGGTGGTGTCTGAGGCTCAAATATTTTCAGCTGCTTTATCAATGACCTTCCCTCCATCATAAGGTCAGAAGTGGAAATATCCACCAATGATTGTACAATGTTCAGATAGCATTCATGCCTCTTCAGATATTGAAGTAGTCCATATTCAAATGCAACAAGATCTGGACAATATCCAGGCTTGGACTGACAGGTAACATTCACACTACAGATATGTCACCCAATGGCCATCTCTAATAAATGACAATGTAACCACTGCCCCTTGACAATCAATAATGTTGCCATCACTGAATCCCTCAGTATTAACATCCTTGGGTATACCATTGACCAGAAACTCAACTGGACTCCCCATATAAATACAGTGGCTACAACAGTAAGTCAGAGTTTAGGAATACGGCAGCAAGTAACTCACTTCCTAATTCCCCAAAGCCTCTTCCAGACACAAGTCAGGAGTGTGATGAATACCATCCACTTGCCTGGCTGGGTGCAGCTCCAACAGCATGCAAGAAGGTTGACACAGTCTAGGACAAAGCAGCTCACTTGATTGGCATCATTTCCTCAAGTTTCCACTCCATCCACCACCAATGTTCAGTAGCAGCAGTATATACTAACCACAAGATACCATGCAGAAATTCACCAAACATCCTTTTGTGAAACCAACGACCACTTCTATCAATAAGGAAAAAAGCAGCAGATGCATGGGAAGACCATGACCTGCAAGTTCCCCTCCAAGTCACTCACCATTCTGACTTGGAAATATGTTGCCATTCCTTCTCTGTCATTGGGTCAAAATCCTGTAATTCCTTGCTTAAGGGCATTTTGGGTCAACCTACTGTAAAGGGACTGCAGCGGTTCTAGAAGACAATTCAACACCACGTTCTTAAGGGCAACTAGAGACAAGCAATAAAGCTGGCCAGGAGGAAGGATGTGAATCACTTCTGCAGGTTTCCTAGCCTCTGACCTGCTCTTGTAAGCACAATATTTATGTGTCTAGCCTAGTTCAGTGTTTGGTCAATGGTAAGCTCTTGATGTTGATAGTGAAGGATTCAGCAACAATAATTCCATTGAATGTCAAGGGGCAACAGTTAAAATCTTTCTTGTTGGAGATGACTGCTGCCTGGTACTTGTGTGAATATTACTGACCGTTCTTTTTGCGTTTGAACTTGGGCAACTTCAGCATCTGAGATGTTGAATTTGGTACTATGCATTGTGGAGTCATCAGCAAACATCCCACTCTGAGTTTACAATGAGGGATGGTCATCGATGAAGCAGCTGAAGACTGTTAGCCTAGGGCTGGTGGTGGAGTTGTAGTATCCCCACTTCTAATCAAGAAGACCCAGGTTTAAATCTCACCTGCTCCAGAGGTGTATACCACTCTCTCTTTTTCAGTTGATTTGAAAAATGTAAGGGGCCTCTTGTAGCATAGTGGTAGTGTCCCTACCCCTAGACCAGGAGACCTGGGTTCAAGTCCCACAAGCTGTAGACGTGCGTAATAACATGTCTGGACAGAAAAATAGGTTATTTAAAAAAGACCCTGAGGAGCTCCCATGGAGATGTCTTGAAGCAGGGATGACTGACCTCAAACAAACATAACTATCTTCCTTTGTGACAGGTATGACTCCAACTAGTGGTGAGATTCCCATTGACTTTCATTTTGTTGGTACTCCTTGATACAACATATAGTCAATTGCGACTTTGCTTTACACTGTGACCTCACCTCTGGAATTTAGCTCTAGTTTGAACTAAGGACTGTAATGCGGTTAGGAGCTGAGTGCCCCTGGCAAAACCCAAATGTTATAATGGTGTCCTTTGTCTAAAGTTTCTCCTTCTCCCCAGGAAAGGAAAATCAATAGTTGCTGCTTTCATACAGTTCCCTTTCATCATCAAAGTACAAAGTTTTGCCCCACGTCAAAAAGAAATGCTTAATGGGGAATATGACAAAACTGGGTAGATTTCTTTTCCTCTTTCCTCTTTCCTCTTTCCTCTTTCACTGAGGTATTGAATGCTTGCTGGCATGTGTTTCCACAGGAACCAAACACCCTCTCATCTAATATCAAAGTGGCTATCTTTTGGCAACCTCATCAAGGACTAAGTGTCTGCTAACTTAACAGTTTTGGATAAGTGTGAGCTTGACCTCTCATTCAGCTGTGATGATTCAGTTACTGAAATGTTTTCTGATAATCATAGTCAATGCTTGCAAATGTGCACTTCTCGCAATGAATGTAGAAAGTTCATGACTACAGTCAGTACCCCCTACTAGAATAGTGAAACACATAATCGTAATGTAGCTGCTACCCCTCATGAACTTTGCTTATTCAACACAGAAAATTGAGACTCAGCGAAATTTCAAAATTCTAGGGCAAAATAACCACCAAGCAATTCTACTTAGACTAGAATTTAAGAATGTAAAAAGACATCAGAAAACGCACACCTCATCCCGTCATTTGGTTATCAGTCAACCTTTGCAAGAAGTTTTTCTTTTCTTCTCATGCTTTGAGGGAAAGATTACAATGTTGAAATTATTTTGACTGCAGCATTAATTTGTATTCGTAGAGCACCTGTGATGTTGAGGCAGATTACAGTGGGAGAAAACTAAACCAAAACCAGAGGCCTGAGGTGCAAGTGATTAGAAGTTTAGTGAAATAAATAGGTTTTAAGTAAAGGAAGAGATGGAAGAGTAAGAGAGTTCTAGAAAGGATTACTGAAAATCATCTGCCCATAGCAAAAGGAAGGGACATATCAGCACAATGCTATTCTAATTGCCTCTTTAGAAAGTTAGGATCTCCTTTAGATTTCTCACAGATTTAGGCAGGATGGTCACTGCCATATGAACTGGGTGTCTTTTGGCAATAAATTAGCCCCTACTGTCTAATATCTAGCCTTACGGTAGCGCATCCCAGCATTACACTGGATTTTGCCTACTGCACATGACCCCATATGAACTTGTCCTGTGTTCACAGAGGTGAATTGGAATATTTTGTGAATGGCGAGTGTTTTATTATCAAGTGATCAAAAGCAATCAAAGGTATCAGGGACATGCAAAGCAGATGAAAGTATGCTGCTAAAACTCAGTGCCAATTACTCATAAGGTCAGAAATCATACGATACCAGGTTATAGGCCAATCAGTTTATTTGAATAGGTTTATTTGAAAACAAAAGCTTTTCAAATAAACCTATTGACTATAACCTGGTGGCAAGTGATTTCTGACCTTGTCTACCCTAATCCAACACTGGCACCTCCACATCATTTATTCATAATTAACCCCTCTTGTAGTGTCTGTCCCCTGTTTCCCTTGCCAGTTCTTTTCTGTGGTGGGGTGTGTGAGGAATATATTCTGTGATTCAGACATCATAGAATCCTTACAATGCAAATAGATGCTATTCAGGCCATTGATTCTGCATCAACCCTCTCAACAGCATCCCACCCTGACCCCACATTTACCATAGCTAATCCACCTAACCAGCACACAGCTCCAAGATGGTGGCAGAATAGGGCTCCTGAACTGGAACTCGTCCACACCGACCACTTTTATTTCTTCTTTTTGCACATTTTCCTTTTTTTAGTTCTCTTTTCTCTCTACTCACCTTCTGGAGAGTGCTCGGTCATGGAGGCAGTGGTGGAGACAGCAGCCCCTGGGGGCCCCAGAGCAGGACAGTGGCAGTCGATGAGACAGAGGCACAGGATTAGAGAGATCAAGCCTAGCGCAAGAGAGAGAGGATGGTGGTTGGCAGCACAGAGGCATGGGGATTAGGAGATTGAGCCCAGATTGGGAGAGAGATGCGGGACACTGGTAGTCAATGAGACAGAGGCGCAGGGACAGAGAGATCAAGCCCAGCGCAAGAGAGAGAGAGGATGGTGGTCGGCAGTGTGAAAGCATGGGGATTGAGAGATTGACCCCAGCGCGGGGGAGAAATCGAGCCCCCATGGGGAAAGATCAGCATGAAGCAACCACATGTCAATAGCTAAAGAAAGATTTTAATTTGGGACTTTTAACTTTATTTGTTATGTACTACTTTCTATTGACAAGAACTGAAATGTTGAGCTTCTAACTTATTTCTTTATTTTTTTCTACCTTTTACCTGGGTACCTTGTACCTAAGATAACACTGTGAGTGGCGACATTGTAAACTTTTCACAGTACACCTGTATCCCTGTACTTGCATACACATGACAATAAAACCTAATTCTAGTTCTAACCTGCATATCATGGGGCAATTTGGCATGGGCCAATCCACCTAACCTGCACATCTTTCGACTATGGGAGGAAACTAAAGAACCCAGTGAGAACCCACACAGACATGGGGAGAATGTGCAAACTCCACACAGACATCACCCTAGGCTGGAATTGAACCTGGGTGCCTGGTGCTGTGAAGCAGCAGTGCTGCCCATGCTGTGCCAACATGCTGTCCATTTCACAACAGAAGTAGATGTGGGTCAGTTCTGCGAAGGTAAGTTTTTAAATACGCTAAGGTGCCATTTGGAACATTGTATGTGACTGCAGTCGAATGCTTGTGATTGTTCCAGTTGGGTTAACAGATTAAATGTTTCTACTGTGGGATTTATAACAGTCAGAGTTAAGAGAACAGGAAGCCATTGAGTTTAGTTTTGACTTCTGAACTGAAATTTCAGGCTTTTAGCTCAGAAGACCGAAGAGTTCAGCTTTTATTTTTTTCTTCATTCATGGGATGTGGGTGTTACTAACTGGGCCAACATTTGCTGCCAATCCCTAATTGCCCAGAGGCAACCACACCTCCTAACAGAAGAATCAAGTTAGTTCAAGGAACCAGATTATTACAAAAAAGCAATTCACTTTGAGTTTGCAGGCTGTAGCCTCTCAATTCTGATATCCTAAACCTTTTCAGTTCTAAAATCTTCAGGTTTTTAGAACTGAAAAGGTCTAGGTCATCAGAATTGAGACGTTACTGCCTACGAACTCAAAATGAATTGGTTTTTCTTTAATGAAAAGGCCACAGCAGTTCAAGGGAAAGAAACTGGAAAGCATCATTTAAGAGTTTTAAAAACATGAAATTGAAGTGATATTTCTCCAGAATTGAGTATCCATCAGATAGCGTTGTGAAACAGTTCAAAAATCTGAGGTTTGTATTAAGATCTTTTTAACAGTCTTCTGTATTATTTCCTTTGTGTAATAAACTTGAGTTCTGTTGTTGATGAACATCTTCAGCCTCATGTGAAATATTTCTGTGACTAATCACAGTAACCAACTACAAAAATTAAGTATATGATCTATCAAACATGATGTGATCTATCTATACCATTCTGGGATAACACAAAGATCCGCAGATGCTGGAGATCTGGAAACAAACAAAAACAGAAATTGCTGGAGTAACTCAGCAGAGTTCTGAAGAAGGGTCACTGAACTCAAAATGTTAACGTTGTTTTCTCTGCACAGTTGATGCCAGACCATTTTGAGATCTGACTTTTCCAGTATTACCTTCAGCAGAGTCATAAGTGGTTAATGTCTACATTTCACCTTTGGATAATTAAAGATAGAATCCCATATCCTATCAACTTGTGGTACAACAAGTTAGGCTGCTCTTGACATGGGCTTCAAAGAAGACACTGTTTGGGAGAGACCAACGGAAAATATTGTTTGTAACTTTCCAGTTACCAGCTGAGACACTCATGAGAGGGAAGACCATTTGACTTCATATAATTCTGCAAGAAATACAATCCAGGATATTTCTACTTATCGATCCAAGAGCACAAATTTATTATCTCTAACTTCTTAATTGAAAGATAAGAATAAAGTAGTTCTAACAGCACACTTTATTCAACCAAGCAAAGAGCAGGTCATGTCAAGCTTCTTTTCTGTGCTATTATAAAAATAGTGCATTTTCTAAAGGTCCCATGCATCTATAACAGCAAAATCATAAAAGGAGCAATGTAAAAATTAGAATGGTTAAGATTACATAGAGAGTAAAGGATGCATTTAGTTGACTTAACAGATCTTGTGAATAATGCTCATTGGCTGTTTGTCAGCAAGCTTAGCACTGGGACTACATCAACACAAACTGCTCTATCTCTGAGGGATCAAAATTAAATTTGAGGCAGAGATGTCGAATTCATTCATTCTTGGTCTTCATCTTGAGAGTTCACATCTTCTGATTCATTTGTATGACTGGAGTCACCGATATCAACTTCTTTCACCTAATGGAAAAGTACTATTTGCATTTTAATTTATTTTATATTCAATACAAATAAATCGCACTTACATCAAATTCTTTGCATGTTTTCTCTCTGGTTACTTTCTTCCTACAACATACTTTATATCAAGCTCCACACTATGCAATTGACTAGGTCCCACAGTACACCAACGCGTACTGCATCGTGAATTTTTTTCCAATGTTAATGTACTCACAGGAAGGTGTAAATGTATTAATCAAAATGAATGCAATAGATATATGACATGTTGTTCCTTGAAAGCCATTCTTATTGATCAGCATTTTAAACATTAGCAGTTGATGATGTGTCCACACAAATTATAATATTTCAGAAAATCTTGTATAAAAGCAAAAAAGGTTACAAATATCTTTTAGCAACCTAGGGGAGGATGATTGAGTTACTATCTTGGTGGAAATAGCTGTTTGAAAGTGGGAAGTGACTTTCAGAGCTTCAGCACTATGCAGGTCTCTTTAGTTCTTTATTCCTGAAAAGTGGGTCTGCTGTAGATCTGGACAAGCAAGCAGAGACATGGGACTTGTGGTGCAAAAGGATGAATGTGGGTAGGGTACACCACAAAGACCCTGCAATACCGAATTCTCTATATGGGGGGGGGGCAACATTAGTGTGGGTAAGCGTTTGTTCAGTGAACAGAAGGCAAAGTGGGGAAAAGTGGATTTTTTCAGTTTGACACTAATGTTATGCCACAGGGATCAGTGCGAGATCCTCAACCATGTGCAATCTGCAGCTGTAATTTAGATGACGGCACCCATGTATAGTAATTTGCCGCTGATATCAAGACAGGTAGGAAATTGAGTTACATGATCTAAACTGTGGATTTACAGGTATGATTTTTAATGTTATTTGGTGTGATTTTAGTTTTTGATTGAGTAACCTATGAGATTTTCTTTATGAAGTCAGTAAATAGTTTGTAAGCATTTCTGTAATCATTGATTTCTTTTTAAAACAGTTTTTTAAAAATCTGTCTGTACAGTGATTGGGTTTGTGCACCAATGGTCTTTTTGTTTCTGAAAGGTGAAGTCACTAGTGACTTCAACCTCCCAAGATGTTAGTTACAGAGATTCTGATGAGAATATTATGAGTGATGATTTTAGGAAATTACCAAGAGTAGTGTTTTAGGTACTGTATAAAAACTGTTCATTTCTCTTCCATTTATAAAAGAATGTTTTGGGATTAAAGAAATTACACTTTTACTATAGATTGGGGTGGACATCTGACCACAATCAGATCAACCGTAATTTTATCAATAAGTGGACCAGGCTTGACAGGCCAAATGTCTGCAGCAAGTAACTTTGCCAATGCATCAATTTATTGGGTACTGCTGCAGAAAGTACTCTGACAGGTGAAACCATTCAATACCCTTTGCTATGGATGCTGCCAAGAAAAGGAGAACACTTTGGACCTTTCCTGAATTACTGGCCTCTCCCACAATATCAATTCTATTCACACAACGCCATCTGAAAACCCCAGAATATTTGCTAATAGAAATTTTAAGGTTGAGGCTGATATGGGACCATTAACAACTGGTTTATACTCACTTCACAAGTCCCTGCTATTTATAAGACTGCCTTTACCCTGTGCCAGTGTTTAATTTACCTCTATTTTAAACCCAAACCAATAGGTGTCAGCCTGGCTTGGGAAGAAGGGATAACCTGGCTCTTGATTGTCAGGAGCGATAATAACAAAATGATACAACTAGGGCCCAGGGTAAACCCATGATGTTCTGAAACAGTTGCCACTACCTAGAAGAAGTGGTGGAACCTGCTGAAACATCTGACAAAGAGCTTTAGCGTAACTCCAAGAGAGCTACTGATATCAGCTGAATTCTCCACAACTTCATCACATAGCATACCATTTAATCTAGAACAGAAAGAGCATTGGACAGCAATAGCCCCAGCTGTCAGACCCGTGCATTAGCAAATCATCAAGAAACAGCTCCGCAGCATCATCTGTTCTCCTTCAAAACTGTTCATAATCATCTTGACTTCAAGAATACCAAGGCTTCACTGTGCAACTGCAAACTATTTCATAATGGTTAATTGCAATACAAGAGACCAGAAATGGAAATCCTACGAAAGACAATGCTCAATTTCCAAACCAAAGAGGGAAAGGCATCAATCTGGCCTCAACTCTGGTTAATGTAGCAAAAACAGAAAGGGTCCTGAGACTATTGGAATTGTTATCTATTTTAGGATCATAGATTTGATTAATAGTGGACACGATATAGTGAATGGGTAGCATAGATTAATTTATGTAACTAAACTGAATGAAGGGGTATCTATTCTACAATGCCTGAAGCTTGCAGTTACTGACATAATCAAGACAATGTGGATCACATTGCTGACGTAATTGACGAACATGAGGTTGAGTAACAACTGAAATGACTAAGAATCTCAATTTACGTGCAACCCAGAACAGAAAAAAATCAGCAGATTTATTACCGAAACAGCTAAGAAGCAGACTTCAGGACATAAGGAGTGATACTTTATATATATTTATACACTTGAGTCAGATATGAAATAATTGGGAACAGTAAAGGAGAAATTAGTTCTGAGAACAGAGGGGAAGGCATTCTGTATTAGTATTT
Organism: Ginglymostoma cirratum; assembly: GCA_024137785.1. NCBI lineage: Eukaryota > Metazoa > Chordata > Chondrichthyes > Orectolobiformes > Ginglymostomatidae > Ginglymostoma > Ginglymostoma cirratum. The sequence goes on from JAHRHZ010000263.1 coordinate 43,212,717, forward strand.
CAAACCATCATTGTACCAAAGGTTGAGAACAGCATAATGATGCTAAAGACCAAAACAGTGATATTATTTATAGTGTAGCTTAAGTCATGACATTCAGTTTCAGTATTCTATAAATAAGATACTATATAATAGTTTTAGACTATCTGCTGTTTTTAGCAGTTGAGTTCCAGCTCTGACCTCTTACTGAAAAACATTTCATCCTCTTCATAACATGTATTATGACACACAGCTAACTTCACAGTGTAAGACTTGGCCAAATCTATAGAGCAGCTCATCTAACTCAGAAAGTAATCCTAGCCCTTTCACAATAAATTAGATCAAATATCCTGGCTTAGATTTTGCTAGGAACTCAAACCAGTACGATAGGGTCCCTTGAACAATGCAGAAGAAAGTAATTTATGGAGTAAAGTGACTTAAGGCATTTAATATGTTATGTGCTCGTTTCTAGGGACTTTTCCACCGCTACTCCATTACTTCTGCCAAAGCAGAACTGATAAATAAACCAATATTTCCAAAATATAAGGCAACTGGAAAGTATAATGAAGTATCTGAATGCAATTAGTGTTTAGAGATTTACAAGGATTTTGCCAGGATTGGAAGGTTCGAGTTATAAGGAGAGGCTGAATAGGCTAGGGCTTTTTTCTCTGGAGCATCAGGAGCTGAGGGGTGACCTTACAGATGTTTATAAAATCATGAAAGGCACAGATAAGGTGAATAGTCAAGGTCTTTTTCCCAGGGTAGTGGAGTCCAAATCCAAACAGCATAGGTTTAAGGTGAGAGGGCTAAGATTTGACAGGGACCTGAGGGACAACTTTTTCGCACAGAAGGTGGTGCATGTATGGAATAGGCTGTAGAGGTGGATACAATTACAACTTTTAGAAGCCACGTGGAAAAGTACATGAATAGGAAAGGTTTAGAGGAATATGAATCATATGCAGGCAAATGGGACTTGATGAGTTTACGATATCCGATCAGTGCGGATGATTTGGACTGAAGGGTCTGTTTCCATGCTGTATGACTCTATGACTCTTCAAGATTTGCTTGAAGCAGCAAACATTGGCCAAACTTTACATGGAAGTCTGAAAAGGAAGCTGAATATTCAACAGAGGACATGAAATTGAAGATTATTTTCAAAACTAAAAATGAAAATCATTATTTTGTGCCTATTGGATCTGTCCAGAAATATATGCAAGTATTGGCTCTTATCTGCAGAACTGCCTTAGTACTTCTTATCATGTTTAGCTATACAGATAACAATCGTTTGGAAGAACAAAAACTGAAGTTGCTGGAAAAGCTCAACATGTCTGGCAGCATCTGTGAAGAAAAAAATCAGAGTTAACATTTCAGGTCCAGTAACCCTTCCTCCAGACTGATGAGAATCAGTTCTAAGGAAGGGTCACAGGACCCAAAACATTCACTCTGATTTTTTCTTCACAGATGTTGCCAGACCTGCTGAGCTTTTCCAGCAACTTCTGTTTTTGTTCCTAATTTACAGCATCCACAGATCTTTCGGTTTTTAATCGCCTGAAAGAATTAGCTGTCATGACATTCATCCATAGTTTTCTTCTTTTTTTCACAGAAATACAAATAATGTAACTGGGTCTTTTTGATTTAGTGTAGAAGTATGCAGTAGGCATTGCTTATTTCATTGCCACTTGCTGCATCTCTCAATAGAAGGCAGTGAAAATGAAAACCTGACAGAACGGATTCATCCAATATTACCTATTTAAGCACTACTACCTCACATATCTCATGAATCTCATGTAGCCCCACTTACATCCCCTAATCTCCTGACAGAACACAATGAGCAGACTGGGAAAACAAGCAGATATACATGGAATATAAACTTAGGTGCCTATACCATTAGGTTTTTGTGAAAAGAGTTGATTTCACTTTCTATCTCCAGGTCAGAAGGTCTCATTTCTATCTCCTGGTCACGAAAGTGTGCCACTATAGGTCCCATTGTTGACCAAACAGGACCTGAGACCCAGTATAGAAAAGAGGGTTAGGGTTCTTGTGGACCAGTGGTAGTGTCCCTACCTATGGACCAGGCGGCCTGGGTTCAATTCTCATGTACTCCAGTGATGTGTACAAAAAGACTGGTTATAAAATATCTTGAAAGGAGGCTTGGTGGCAGCACTCTACTCCGACTATTGGCTGGTTGTGTTGGTTCTGCTGCACACAAGACAATAATAACCAGATAATCTGTTAAGGGGGAGGTAGTAGTGTAGTGGGATAATGTCACTGATCCAGTAATCCAGAAACTCAGGTCAAAATCCCACAGTGGCAGAAGGAGAAATCTGAATTCATTTGATCTGGAATAGAAAGCTAGCTTAATTCAACCATGCGACCACTGTTGATTGTCACAGAACTCACCTGATTCACTAATGCCCTTTAGGGAAGGAAATCTGCTGTCCTTACCTGATCTGAACTACATGTCACTCCTGCCTCACAGCAATGTGTTTGACTTTTAACTGCTCTCTAGGCAGTTAAGAATGGGCAATAATTGCTGGGCTGGACATAATGCCCACAAGTTTTATGTTTTTAAATGTGTACAAATTTTTAAAAACCTAAAATCATTCCACAATGAGGAAGTTATCAGTTGGAAAGGTGTTAAGGTGATTTTTATTAACCCCCATGTTCTTTCAAAAGTGCCTGACCTCTGTTTCTGTTATATCTTCATCTTTATCTTTTGATCTGTTCATTTCTCCTGGAACAATACAGTAAGACAATAAGCAACATGTAACAATCAGAAAAAATACATAATGATGTCTTAAAAAGCAGGCTTAAGTCACAGTGCCAACTTTGCAGGCTTTTACTTCAAGTAAGTGCAAAATCTTCAGCATAGATTGTCCTTTGAAAAAAATGTTAGTTCTATAACTACCGAACTACTTTATCTCAAGAGGTTTGGAATATAAAAGCAGCGATGTGCTTCTGAGACTTTATAAAGCTCTAGTTAGGCCCCATTTAGAATACTGTGTCCAATTTTGGGCCCCACACCTCAGGAAGGACATACTGGCACTGCAGCGTGTCCAGCGGAGATTCACATAGATGATCCCTGGAATGGTAGGCCTAACATACGATGAACAGCTGAGGATCCTGGGATTGTATTCATTAGAGTTTAGAAGGTTGAGGGGAGATCTAATAGAAACTTACAAGATAATGCATGGCTTAGAAAGGGTGGACGCTGGGAAGTTGTTTCTGTTAGGTGGGGATACTAGGACCCCTGGGCACAGCCTTAGAATTAGAGGGGGTCAATTTAGAACGGAAATGAGGAGACATTTCTTCAGCCAGAGAGTGGTGGGCCTGTGGAATTCATTGCCACGGAGCACAGTGGAGGCCGGGATGTTGAATGTCTTCAAGGCAGAGATTGATAAATTCTTGATCTCGCAAGGAATCAAGGGCTACGGGGAGAGTGCGGGTAAGTGGAGTTGAAATGCCCATCAGCCATGATTAAATGGCAGAGTGGACTCAATGGGCCGAATGGCCTTACTTCCACTCCTATGTCTTATGGTCTTATGGTCTTATGAAGGATTAGGATTCTTTATACAGGAAGCCATTGTGGCCAAAAAGAATCCAAAAAGAATGAAGTAATCAGAAAATTGTATTGTGGTGACTGTGTGGGATCATTAATGCTAAAAGGTATGTCAACTATTCGTTAAACATGAACATGTATGAAGACCTGAAAAGAAAATATTGAAGCTCACAATGAAGATCTAAATGTAGTAAGTAATTATTCCATTCTGGGAAAACTGGAGCACGTGTTGTTACTTGCCCACTTTTCTGTTACCAATACAGCAATAAAACATGAAATAAAATGAAAAATGCTGAAAATATTCAGCAGGTCAGGTAGCATCTGTGATAAGAAATGGTTAAAGCCTCTGGTTGAGATGATCTTTCATCAGAATGTAAGAAAACAAAGATGTTTTCATTCTGTGGCATATCAATAACCAGATGCTGTTTGAATGTTCAATCTCTGTTTTAACTTCTTCCTCTCCTTAAAGACAGCTTATGGTAATGCCCCAAATTTACTTTCATCCCAGTGTCATTAATAATGTATGAACCTAGACCATGAACATTTGTGTTGTTTAAGTGTAGGGAAATATCACAATGGCTGACCATCATTTCATTCAACTCACTATTTGGGGAATTCATCAGTTTTGTATGACTTGGAGCTTCCTCATTAAGAAGTATTTGGAAAGAAATTATCTCCTAGTCTGTCTTCTTCCACATCTGTAAAAAAGAGCATTGGTATTGGGCAGCAAGTGTCTTCTCACACTTATTGTACAAATGGGACAGGGAAACCAAACAAAAAGAGAAATATGAACTTGAAAATACCATGACGTCTAGTGCAAAATAATTTTGCCAAATAAAATGGTGTAATTAATGAGCTACATGGTTAATTTTCTCAGATGTAATTACTCTCACCATTAATGCCATCTGCAGCACTCCCAGTGACACCATCTTCATTTTCTGTCTGTACCAGGCACTGATCTTGGGTATCTTTTCAAAAACAGCAAACAACAAAGAGAGGTGCAACTTATAGAAAATGTAACATCAGTGAATAATAGTTCAGTTTAATACACCATATTGAGACACGTAAGGAGTATAACACTGCAAAATCTAGACACACTGCAGCTAGAATGAATTCTTTTTTATATCAATTTGAATTAATGTCAGCTGTAACCACAGTTATGTTGGTAGGAGAATACAGAAAGTATTTTCCCATAAAGACCAAAAGCAATGTAATAATCATGCAGGATTTTAAGCTTTGTATTTTACATTGCCGCATGAGTTCCTCAGGATGGTGTCCTAGACCCAAATACTTTCAATGGTCTGCTGTCCATCATCAGATCAGAAGTGGTTATCAGCTCACTGACGACTATTGAGAGTTTCGTTCTATTTTCATCTCCTGAAACAGTGAAGCATTCTATGTCTGCCTGTAGCAAGACCCTAACAACACTGAGGCTTGGATAAGTGGCAAAAAATATCTGTGTTATATAATGCAGGCAATGACTGTCTCCCTGAAACTCCCCTGTTAACAGCACATGGGCATACTGACACCAATGAACTGCAGTGGTTGAAGAAGGCAGCTCTCCGCAATGTTCTCATGGCTAATTAGGTATGGTTAAAAATAAGCAAAGGCATTCTGGAAAGTTTAATGGAGCAATACCTTGTCGAACTTTGATGAAATTTTGGATCAAGTGCGTTATGAAGCAGGTTTGTGGTAAATATGGATTGGGAAATCCATAGATGACACAAATATTGACCAGATAGTTGATAGTGAAGAGGATTGTTGTCTATTGCAGGATGATATCAATGGCTTGGTTGTCTCGGTGGAAAAGTGACAAATAGAATTCAATCTGGAGTAATGCAAGGTTGTGCATTAACATAGGGCTAACAAAGAAGGGAATACACAACAAGCAGGAGGGTATAGGTCAGGTAAGAGTAAATGAGACAGATGAAATGGCAAAGAAGGTGGTAGGATTGGTAGACAATGTGGTACGCAAGGCGTGTGCGATGCTTTCCTTCATTGGGTGAGGAACTGAATACAAAAGTAGGGGTGTAATGTTAGAATAATGTAAGTCATGAGTTCAGCACAGCTGGAGTTCTGTGTGCAGTTATGGTCATCAGATTTCAGAAAGGACATCTTTGCTGTAGAGACGGAAGAGATCTACATGAATGTTGTCAGGGGTTGAAAATTGCAGTTAAGAGGAAGGATTGGATAGACTAGGGATATTTTCCTGAGAGCAGAGGAGACAGTGGGTGACTTAATCAAGGGGTACAAAATAATGAGGGGCTTGGGCAGCGTGAGCAAAGATGACCTGTTTCCCCTACTGGAGAGGTATCTCATAGACTAGATTTATGTGGTAGCATCTTAATTTACCTACAATCTAGTACAGCAAATTAAGTTGATGTTCTTTAACAATATTATCATTAAAGAAGTTATAGCAAGGTACTTGAAAAAGTTCAAGGTTATCAGGCAGAATCAACACAGTTAATGAAAGGGAAGTCATATTTTTGAGAAAGTTACACATGCTGCAGATGAAGGGAAACCAATAGATATACCATATTACAAATTCCAGAAGGCATTTAACAAGGTGTCACATCAAAGGATATTGCAGAAAACAAAAGCGAAAGGTGAAGGGGGTAGTGTACTGGCTTGGATAGAGGATTAACTTGCCAGCAGGAAGAAAATGCATCTCTTTTAGCTTGGCAAAATGTCATGAATGGTACGCCCTAAGATCAGTGCTGGAGCTTCAATAGTTGTAATTTATATAAAAAGTGTTGAACTGTCATAGTCCTACGGACCCATAGAGCTATTCTCCCATTAGAGACAAGTGACTGGTGGCTGTTTAACCTGAGGGTTACCAGAGTTATCAAGGAGAGAGGTTGAGAAAGAGAGTCCTTCATGGTAATCTCAACCAGTGTTGGAATTGAACCCATACTGTTAGCATTCACTTGCCAGCCATTCAGCCAACTGAGCTAACTGATGACACAAGAATTGGTGGTGATGTTGATAGGGAGAAGGATAGTCTCAGGCTATGGTCTGATATCAATCAACTGGTAAACTGGACAGGGCAATGGCAGATGGAACTTAATCCTGATAAGTGTGAGGTGATGCAGTTTGGGAGTTCTAATAAGGGAAGGATTTACACAGTGAATGCTAAGTCCCTAGGGAGTACTGAGGAACAAATAGACTTTTGTATATAAGTCCATAGATCCCAAAAGGCATCAGCACAGGAAGATAGAGTGGTGAATAAGGCATACAGGATACTTGCCTTCATTAGCTGGGGCATAAAATATAGGAGCAGGAAAGTCTTGTTGTAACTTATTGAGCATTTGTTCAGCCACAGATCGTATACTATGTACAGTTGTGGCTATCACACTATTGGAAGGACATGATTGCATTAGAGAGGTTGCAGAGGAGATTCACAAGGATGTTGCATGGGATGGAAAGCCCCAGTTATGAGGAGAGACCGAACAGGCTGGGTTTATTTCCCTGGAGTAGAGGAGGCTAATGAGGGATTTAATTGAGATATACAGCATTATGAAAGGCATTAATAAGATAGAACGTGAGAATAGCAGACGTGTCTAAGACCAGAGGGCATAGGTTTAAGGTGAGGAGTAAGTGGTTTAAAGGGTGTCTAAGGAAAATTTCTGGGGTTAAACTGCCTATACCTTCCCCTAATTTGTAAATTAGTACCAAGATAAAAGTAGTTGTAGTATTTTTGGAATTCCAAAATGCATTCAGTAAGGTGCAACACAAATGAACCGAGAGCAAGATAAGGGCTTTCTTACAGGTAATGCATTGGGTAATAAAACAGATGGAGAACTCATTGATGGATAGGGAGGAAAAATTAGGGATAAACAGGGTAGTTTCACGTTTTCAGGCTGTAAGAAGTGAGGCGACAGAAAGAGGGCTGGGAAATCAGCAATTTACAACTCATATTAATGACTTAGATGCATTACTTTTGGTTTCTTCATCTACGTTTTCTGACAGTATAAAGGTAGTTTGAAATATAAGCTACAAGGAAGACATAGAAAATGTAAGAGATATAAATAAATTGTAGATGGGCAACAAGGTGGCAGATATAATGTGGGAAACTTTGCAAGTAAAGTAATAAAGCAGAATATTTATTGAAAGCATGAAACTTTGAATGCTAGACAACAAGGTGTGGAGCTGGATGAACACAGCAGGCCAAGCAGCATCATAGGAGCAGGAAAGCTTGACGTTTCGGGCCTAGACCCTTCATCAGAAATGGGGGAGGGGAAGAGGGTTCTGAATGCTGTTCAGAGAAACTTGTTTGTGTAAAAGAAACTCAGAAAGTTAGCTGATATGCAAGCCTTTAGGATGACGGCCTTATTGCAGATAGATTGAACGAGAATACGAGGCTAAGGAAGTCTTGCTACAATTGTGTAGGACTTTGGTGAACCTAAACTTGGAGTACTGTGTGAAAGTTTGACTTCTATAAATTCATTGGAATTGATACAATGAAGGTTCTCTTCATTAGTTGAGACGATTATGTTTGATGGAAGGCTGATTAAATACTGGCTACATTCTCTGGAGTTCAGAAAAATACAAGGTGATCTCACTGAAACATAAAAGATTCTGAAGGGGTTTGATAGGATGGACACAGTGGTTGTTTAAAATTTTTGAGTAGATTTGTGACTTGGGTTGTGGATGAGGTTGTAGACTTGCTCACCGATCCAATATGTTTGGTTGCAGACGTTTCATCACCCTGCTTGGTAACGTCATCAGTGCACCTCTGGTGGAGCATTGGAGTTCTGTCCGCTTGTTATTTATATGCCTTGGTTTGCTGGGGTGGATGGCATTACTTCCAATTCTGTTTTTCAGTGGTTTGTATATCGGTCCAGTTCAATATATTTGTTGATGGAGTTCCGGTGGGAATGCCAGGCCTCCAGGAATTCCCTGGCATGTCTCTGTTTGGCTTCTGCTGTTATGGATGTGTTGTCCCAGTCGAATTTGTGTCCTTCTTCGTTTGTGTGTACTGAGATCAGTGAGAATTGGCCGTGTTTCTGGACTCGGAAGTAATGCCAACCACCCCAGCAAACCGAGACATATAAATAACAAGCGGGATAGAACACCTATGCTTCACAGCAGGCGCTCTAACAATGTTACCTAGCAGGGTGTCTAAATGTCCGCAACTAAACACACCAGCTCAGTAAGCAAGTCTACAACCACAGGGATTGTGCAATGCAAAACCAAAAAGTGCTGGAGAAACTCAGCACATCTGGCTGCATCTGTGGAGAGAGAAAAATGGTCAATGCAAGAAGAGTCATACTGGATTTAAGCATTGGTTATTTCTCTCTCCGCCAATACTTAAGAATCTGCTGATTTTCTCTAGCAGTTTTTATTTATCTTTCAGATTTCCAGCATCTGCAGTATTTTGCTTTTGCAGAATTTGTTACCCTGGCTAGGGGATCTAAAATAGGCAGCAACTTCAGGGTAAGGCGTTGGTCATTTACAACTGTAACGAAGTAAAATTTCTTCATCCAGAGTTGTGAATCTTTGTAGTTGTCTGCCCCAGAAGTTTTTGGATGCTCCATCATTGAAGATATTTAGGACTGGGCTGTACTCATTTTTAGTTTCTCAGTGTATCATGGGATCGGAGGAGCAAGTGGCAAAGTGGATTTGACATTGAAGAATTAGCATTGATTGTATTGAATGAAGATTCAGGTTCAAGTTGGTGTATGGTTTATTCCTCCTCTTATTTCTTACATTCTAAAATTGAAGGTAGTCATATTGGACTTCCCTCACTGGCCTTCAAGCGTCTAATTTGAAAGCAAAATGGAGCCAGCCTGTTATGAGATGATTTCTCAGTGTTGTTTTCCAGACATACAGCATGTACACAGACTTCAGGAATGAAGAAAACAAGATATTGTTTTCAAAGCAAGGCATCCTCAAAAAAAGTGAAAAATCAGATAAGCTTTGTACTTTCTTACCAGGTGGCATTCCATCTCCTGAGGAATCATGGTTGACTGGATCACTGCAATAATAATTTTTGGAAGTAAGAGCTTTTTTAAAGAAATTTAAAGACCACAAAAATAAATAACAAAATAAAGCTCTGCGCTAGCATTTCGCTACTAAGAGATATTCTAGCTGACATTTGTCTCACCCAATTGTGGTGTGTTTTCAATGTATAATTATAATTATACAAATTTTTCAAATGTTGCCAGGCAATAAGTTTGTGGAGTCAGCAAAAGTGCACATATTTAGCATGGAGCAGATGGGCACAAGTGGCAGCTCTGGTAATATTCTGTCGCCAGACTGCATTTTGTGGCCAGGGATCTCACCACCAGCCACAGCCAGTTCCTGACCTATTGGTTAGTCCTCTCAGACCCTTGAGCAAAAACACAAATCAATTACAAAGATTTAAGCCACAAAAATTATTTTGAGGTCCAGGCCATTTCTCTGCCCCACCCGCCATAGGCACAAGGATGCTAATAAGCCTCACATCACTTGGTATGTTGCTGTCTACCAATACACCAAGTCTCAGCCCTGCCAATGAGTTGGGACTTCTTGGGATCAAACATCTATTGTCATAATTTGCCTTATAAACAGGCAACAGCAAAACCCCGCTTTATGAGACAGTCAAACCAATATAGGTCTCAACTGCATAGTTCACAGCACAATTCACAACACAATGTGTGACCATTTTGCTGCATATAAACTGAATTCCATTTCTCAAATGCCAAAACTTTCTGAAGCAATATGGTAGAAATCTGACTGCATGAGATGTATCAGCCAGTTTGAAGTATTGGCAATCTAAGCACAGCGCTTGATGAATTTGTCACCAGCTGTTCAGTCCAAGACTTCAAATGAGGGATGTTATCCGACACCTTAAGTTGCTAGCCACTGTGTAGGAAAAGGTAAGATATAGCCCTATGTCTGTGATATCATTTCTTCTTTTTCTCACAGTCTATTGTGCAGTTTAGTCAAAGACCTTGAATAAGAGGAAACCCCTCCATTGCATGTAACCAATTCAACTGCTGATTTGCACTACATAGTAGACACCAACAGCAGGGGCTCAATTTCTGCACCAGCAGAGGATACCATGAAGGACACCTTCTCAACCTGTCCCCTACCAGGATGTGCGGTCACTTTCAGGTTAAACCATCGCCAGTTATCTTTCCCTTTCTGGCAAGACTATGGTAGCTTTACCTTTACCATTGCATGTAGTACTGAACTATCTTCATGATGTAATTTAAGTGTCTGGGGACAAGTTTAAGGGACATTATTGTGACCAGGATTGAAAAATTCAATTTGTGAAGCTTGATCATTCTTACCTATCTGGTGTAAGTATGTGTTGAACTTTGACAAGTTAAATTAAGAACATTCTTGATTAAAATAAGTATTATTTTCACTAGATAGGTCCAATAAGAGGAGGCATTTGTCCTTTTGTGAATGCTTTTTACCCTTCTACCAGTGCCTGTTCCAATAGACCATTGCTGTTTGTATGAACAATATTCTCTGACATTTTAATAAATTTGTTCCTGATTACCCTGAACCTTGACATTTATCCTGTTGCCAATCAAATCTGCAAAAACTAATGATATGAGAACAAGGATCATGTGTAAAGTTTATCTGTGTGAAAAGTTACAATGGATTGTACCTTACATTGTGTTCCAGGTCATGGGTTCCACCTGTTGAAGTAAGAACAAGAATCAAATATCTAAAACATGTTAGTGAGACGTATTTGGTTCTGCTCATCAATGCTCTATTCATACAACAGATTTGGTGAGTTGAGTGGATGGCTAAGGTTTATAATTAGCATTTTATACCACATGTAGACAAAGTTAAAACTCAGTTTTCCAAAGCAGCAACATGTCATAGACTCATAATATTTTTATAAACCACTCATGGGGTAAAATCCAAATTGGATGTAGAGCAAAACAAGCATTTAACACATTGATCTCCACAATAGAATTAAATGGAATGGAAAATGAGCAAGTGTGTGGAATGGCCTAGTTGATCCAATATCACCTGTTAAATACCACAGTTGAAAGTCCCTCCATAAATTTTCTAAACTTCTAATCAATTTCTTGAAAAACATTTCTATTCATATCATATCATACAAGAACTTATGACTACATCCATGCTGAAATTTCTAACAAAAATCAGTGAAAATACCCATCTGGCTCACCAACGCTCTGTCAGGAAAGAAGTCTTCCGTTCTTATCATCTCGGCTTACAAATGATTCCAGACTCACAGGAATGTGGTTGACTTTTACCTCTGGGTAACTGGGAATGGATAATACCTACTGGCCGAGCCAGAAATGCCCACATACCGTCAAGGAAGAATAAAAACCTAAGCAAAAACTGGTCTTAGAGTAAACAATTATAATCAATCATTGATACAAATTAATTGTATCATGGTTGTTCTAATGGCAGACACCACCCTGGAATATATTTCACATAAACAAATGCTCCTGAATTCCTGTATGGCTTCTGCCAATTATCCGCAGATCAGCAAAAATCCCAGAGGAACACCGTAAACGTGATTGCTTATGCAGTGTAGATTTTGAGATGGGGAGTGGTGGAGGGATTGTGTGTGGAACACTGCAGAAATTTTAGCACCTGCCTGCATTCTCTGTGTTACATTTTTTTTTCAAATTCTCCTTCACATCAGCCTCACAAGATCAGAAGAAATAGGAGCAAGAGAAGACCATTCCTCCATCAATCCTGCTGTGCTATTCAGTAAGATCTGATTTTGGCCTCAAATCCATATTCCAACCTGCCCCCCCATAGCCCTGAACTTCCTTACAAATCAAAAATCTGTCTAACTCAGCCTTGAATTTATTCAATAATGCAGCAACCGCCTCTCCCACTCCCCACCAACTCACTGTGGAATTGAATTCAAAATACTCTGAAAGAAGAAATTCCTCCTCATCTCTGTCTGAAAAGGGAAACCCCTCATTTTAACATTGTGCTTCCTGTTCTAGGTTCCAACTAAGGAGGAAACTTTCTTTCAGCATCAACTCCTCAGATTCTTGTCCAGTTCAAAAACATCACCTCTCACTCTCCTAAACTACAATGAGTGTAGGCTGAACCTGCTTAACGTTTCCTTCATGATATCCCTGGAATTCATCACAGGTTGAAGATTCTCTGAATTGTTACCAATAACATATATCCTTCCATAAATAGAGCAAAACTGCGCACAGTTCTCCAGGTGCCATCTCATCACTGCCTTGTACTGTTCCAGCAATATTTCCCCACTTCTCTACTCTATCCCCTTTTAAGAAAAGCCAACATTCCACTTACCTGAGATAAAAGGTACTGCAGATGCTGGAGAATCCGAGATAACAAGCATGGGGCTGGATGAACACAGCAGGTCAAGCAGCATCATAGGAGCAGGAAAACTTGACGTTTCGGGCCTAAACCCTCCACTTACCTTCCTGATTACTTCCTCTACCTGCAGGCTAATCTTTTGTGATTCTATACAAGATCCCAGTATGCATATCTCCCAGTATGCAGACTATGTTTCACAGTCTCTAATTAAATAACGTTCTGCTTTTCCAATAATCCTGACAAAGTGGACAGCCTCATATGTTCTCACTTCATAGTCCACGTGTTAATTTTTTGTCCATTCACCTAACCTATTTATATCCCTTCATAGACTCTTTGTATCCTCTTCACAATTTGTTTATTTATCTGTGTCTCATCAAAATGTTTGGCAAATTACAATCAGCCCCTTCATTCAGTCATTAATATAGATCATACACAGTTGAAGCACAGATCTCTACTGCACTCTACTAGTTACAATTCTTATGAAGCTCTTGTCTCAGTAAAGTGTTGACTGATGCTATGGCATGGGGATTGAATAGAATATACAAAGCAGCAAAGAGCGTCCAAAGAAGGAGAAATGAGAGCATGAGGTAAAGCTAAACAGAAATATAAAACCATTTGGAAGACTTTCTATAAATATTTTGAAATGTAAAGAGTTAACAAACTGAATGCTGGTCCTCTAGAAAGTAAGTCTGGAGAAAATAATGAGGTGGCAGATGAATTGAACAGATTTTTGCATTGGTCTTCTCTACAGTGTATGCAATTAAACATCCCAAAAGCAGGTATAAATCAGGCAATGGAAGGGAGGAACATAGGAAAAAATATAAGGGCAGTGAAATGGTACAGAGTGAGCTCTTGGAGCTGTGGGCTAACAAATCATCAGGTCCTGATGGATTTCATCCTCGGATCTAGGAAGTCACTAATGAGATAATTAATGCAATAGCTTTAAATTTTCAAATCTCCCTTGTTTCGGGGGTTGGTCCTATTAGATTAGAAGATGGTAGATGTTAGTCCTTTATTCAAAAGATAAGGAGACAGAAAATGGGAAGCTATAGGCTAGTTAAAACATGTGTCATGGGAAGAATGTTGGAAGCTTTTATTAAAGAAGTTATGATGGAGCACTTGGATAAGTTCAGCATAATAAGGCAGAGTTAACATTGGTTTGTGAAAGGAAAATCATAGCTAACCAACTTATTGAAGTTCTTTCAGGAATTAACATGTGCTGTAGAGACTGGCAAATGAATTCTACTCAGATTTCTAGAAGGCAATTGACAGAGTGCCACATCCAAATGTTGTTGCAAAACAAGGTCATGCTGTAGTAGATAACCTACTGACACGAATAAAAGATTGGTTGGCTAACCAAACGTAGACAGGAGGTATAAAAAGTCTTTTTTTTCAGATTGCCAGGATGTAGCATGTGGTGTACCACAGACATTGGTGCTAGGACCACAACTGTTTACAATTTATATAAATGATTTGGATGAAGGGATAGAAGGTATGTTTGGCAACTTTGCTGACAGCACAAAGGTAGACAGAGAAGTAAATTGTGAAAAGGACAGAAGGAGGCTACGAAAAGATACAGACAGATTAACTGAGTAAACAAAGATCTGGAAAATTTAATAAAATGTGAAATTGTCCATTTTGTGAAGAATAAAAAAAAGCATATTATCCAAGTGGTGATAGTTAGGAGGGCTGTGAGATCCAGTTGGATCCAAGTGCCCTAGGATGTGAATTATAAAATTTTAGTATGCAGATGCAGCAAATAATGAGGAAAGTTAAGAGAATGTCATCATTTATTGAAAGGTAGATTGAATTCTAAAGCAGGGAGGTTATGTTTCACTTTTACAGAACACTGATGAGACCACATCTGGAATGCTGTATACGGTATTGGAAACCTCAATTACAGCAGGATCTAATGGTATGGGAAGCATTTCAGAAAATGTTTAGCAGTTTAATATGTGAAATGGGAGGTTGTCTCATGAGGAAAGATTGGCAAGCTAGACTTGTAACTGTGGTAGTTTAGAAGAGTGAAAGACAACTTGGTTGCAACAAATAAGATCCTGAGTGGTCTTGACAGGTTGGATGCGGAGGTGATATTTCCTGTTATGGGAGAATCTAGAACCCGAGGTCAAAATTAAGGTGTTGCCCATTCAAGACAGAGAGAAAATAGAAACATTTCTCTTGGAGGGCCATATACCTTTGTACTTTTCTTCCTGAAAAAGTTGGTGGAAGCAAAGTCCCGAGATATTTTTAAGGCAGAGATGTATAGATTCTTAGTGAAAAAGAGGTCAGGGTGAAAGGAATTTGAGGTAGGTAGGAATGTGGATTTAAGGTTACGATCAGATCACCATGATCCTAGTAAAGAGTGGAGCAGCCAAATGACCCACTTCTGTTTTTCGTCCTTATATATTTGTATGTTCAGTGGTGAGTTACCATGTCATCGTTTGCCCAGTCAGTCAATATTGCCAATATTGCTCAACTTCAGAGCTTGCTTCAGTCTTCATACAAAGTTCAAACATTCACTTTCCAACAAGCATTGCTAAAAAAACCTATTAGGATTGTCAGTTGTGACTGATTCCACCAGCCCCCACAACCAAATTCCTGCAAGTCAGTCACAACTCTCCACTGCTGCACTGGTTAAGATTAACTTACCAAGCAGTCAGCAGAACCATCTTGCATCTGCAAAGCCCATTAATGTTCAACTAGCACATTTAGATTAAACCAGATAGTGAACCAATATGCTACATTTCAAAAGAAGAACATATTTACGTTTGCAGTATCCTTTGAAGCGCTTGATAAGGAGTGTGATAATTAAAAGTAGCAGAATTCCACTAAGGACGATGCATATGTATGTGGGAAGGTGACTTGGACCACCGTTTGTTACCACAACAGGACAGTCTCTTCCAGCTGACCCCAGCTGACCTTGATTCACATCTTCATTCCATGGATCAGAAGTCTCCTCTGTTTTTATTGTCGATCGTATTGTGTTCGGATAACTTTCAGTTCTCAGACTAGTGGTCACAGGGGATGTGTCCTGCATCCATTCTACATCATTCCACATCATCTGTGAGGCATTTGTGGTCTCGTATGTTGTTATCACTTGTGTGCTGGTTTCTTGGGTGGTCAATGTAGTTGTTGATTCAGAAGTAATAAAAGGAATGGATGTACTGGCTGGGTAATCATAATCTCCAGTAAGCATTGTGGTATCGAGAAAATCAAGGTCTGAAAGAATTAAATAGATTTTAGATTTTTGAACCAGAACAAAAAAAAAACTGTACTGTCACTTGGCTTGTTGATGTAATGGTGTGGGTTGACAGGAAAAATTAAATTTAGACAAAACACCAATCAGATATATTTTCTTGTGTCACATTGTTCTCATTTCCATCATCACCATCAGACTACCTGTTTGACCTTTGATTACATATCTCTCAACAGGTATAACCCAAATCTTGGTCCATAAAATAGTATTTTGCTGAGTTTCTTTTTCACTTCACTTGAAGTAGATTTAATATAAAAACTTCATGCATCCCATTTTAACCTCTATTGAAATCCTTGCAGCAACACTGCCAATACTTTCACCGCTATTTCTAATACATTTCAGGTGAAGGTGCCACAATGAGAATAACTTTCAAAGAAGTTCAGAAAGACAACTTTGTCGATCTGACAGAGCATTGGATACTGAACCTCGAGGCCTGTGATTTGATTTGTTTAGCAAAGAGCGGTTCCATTAAACAGATGGTAGCTTGAGGCTCCTTGGGATGTTTTATTATATGGTAAAGGTGCTAGGTAAACATCAGTTGTTGTTACAAAAGGAAAGCCTCAGGATTTTTCTCCTGTCTGCTGAATCGGCTGCATTTAGTCAGAATACAGATTAGAGGAGATATGGTTGAAATTAAAGACATTGAAGGAAATGGGATTGTAAAGGAAAATGGCATTGAGGTAGATGATCATCCGTGGCGTTGTTGAACAGTGGAGACATTTGATGGACCAAATGGCCTGCTCTGCCTATTCCTATGTTCCTATGCACAATCATTAAACTCGTTCACGATTGCTATCCATTGGCCCATTTGACACTTACTTGGTGGGAGCAGGAGCAGGTTCAACTCTGATCTACTTTGATTGTGTTAGTAACAGTTATCAGAAAAAAATGGAGCAAAAGTAATGAAAAGAGGAAAACAACTCACATCACCCATTTTACACTTTTGCAGAGTGAAGATCCATCCCAATATGTTAAAAACAATTTTTAAAGCAGTAATATTAAGTAAATTGCATATATTTGCATGTACCATTTTAATTCAATAAGAATGTTTAATGTTTGGGGTTTAATATCTGTAGATGCATACAAAGAGATCATTATGGTTCGGTACTTCGAACTGCTAATGGAAATAAAATCTGCATGGAGAAGGTTTGGGCAGGGAACTCACTGGATGCTGATGAAGGGTCACGGACCTGAAACATTAAATCCGATTTCTTTCCACAGATGCTGCCAGACCTGCTGAGTTTTTCCAGCAATTTCTGTTTTTGTCGCTGGATGCTGAGTTTGAATGGCATGTAAGCCCAATGCAAGTTTATAAGGATGCTGATAATTCCCCTTTCATTAGGTGACCCAGGTGCTCCTTCTGCTCTGGTGTCTCAGCCACAAGGACCGAGAGCTATACTCTATGCTAATAGGAAGTGTAGCCACATTTTCTAGTACTTCCAAGCCAAAAACATGTTAACATTTGTGTAAATTCTTGAATACCATTACTTGAATGAATTGTTTCTTTTACCTATGTCCAGGCATATTTCAGAAACTATTGATTCTTTTTTGGCCAAACTACATCCATACTTCTTTCGGTGCTCCTGATCCACACGAGAAATAACAAGAGACTGGCCATCGTTGCTGATGCTTACAACCCCAGTGTCCGATATAGACAATCCATCATAAAGCCATTTTATTCGAGGTGTCAGCACTTTCGGTCCACAGTAAGTGCACGTTAGAGTAACTTTATCTCCAACTGACACGACAGGTGGGTTCACAGTAAGTTGGAGATTTGACCAACAACCTGAAAAAAAAACTCTCTGCGTTATATAATGAAAACAACAGTAACTATGCAAGGTGTAGAGCTGGATGAACACAGCAGGCCAAGCAGCATCAGAGGAGTAGGAAGGATGACGTGTCGGGCCTAGACCCTTCTTCATTTCTGAAGAAGGGTCTAGGCCTGAAATGTCAGCCTTCCTGCTCCTCTGATGCTGCTTGGCCTGCTGTGTTCATCCAGTTCTACACTTTGTTATCTCAGATTCTCCAGCATCTGCAGTTCCTACTATCTCAGTAACTATGCAATATATGTTTTTGTAGACCTTCACCAACTTCTATATAGTCCAAAACGATTAGTCCAGTTAAATAAACACTCAACTCTAAGTGTGTTTTATGAGGTTTATTGAAATCTGCTTAATTAATCTTGTCTAAACTTTTTTTAAATGTCAAAACTATACTTTATTCATTAAAAAGTCTCTTTGTGTGTATATATATAAAACACAAAAGCAGTTCAGTTCTGCCTTGTAGCATATCAAGTAAACACATAAAACGTTGGAGTTTTACTATCCACAAAACCAAAGACCTCTCTTACACATACAATATTAACATCTACATATATTTGACACACTAAGAGGGTCCGATAACTGACCAGACTTCCTTTGCCTTTAGCAGAAAGACCTCAGACAGTGGTCTTTCCCCACTGTGCGTTGGCAGCAGCTGCCCCAAGCTTTAGTGCGTCCCTCAGCACAAAGTCCTGGACCTTGGAAGTTGTCAGTCTGCGACACTCGGTCAGGGTCAACTCCTTGTTCTGGGACTCATCATATAAATACTGTGGCTGCGAATGCAAGTCAGAGTCTAGGAATCCTGTAGTGAGTAATTCACCTCATGACTTCCCATGGCCTATGCACTAAATACAAGGCACAAGTCAGGCATGTGTTGAAATACATCCCACTTGCCTGGATGAGTGCACTCCATCAACACTCAAGAGGATTGACACCATCCAGGACAAAGCAGTTCACTTGATTGGCACCATATCCACGAACATTTAGTCTCTTCACTACTGACTCTCAGTAATAGCAGTGTATACAATCTAAAACATGCACTGCAGAAATTCTCCAAGTCTCCTCAGACCATGTCTGCCAAACCCATGACCGCTGTTATCCACAAGGACAATGGCATCAGATGTGTGGGAATGCCACTACCTATGAGTTCCTCTCCAAGCCACACACCATCCTGATTTGGAAATATATCACTGTTCCCTCAGTACTGCCGGGTCAAAATCCTTGAACTTGCTCCCAAACATTGTGTGTCCACCTACAGCACACAGAGTGCAGTGGTTCAAGAAGCAGCTCACCACGACCTTCTCAGAGCAACAAGGTGAATAAAAGTTTGAGATGCCACATCTCATGGATGTATATGAAAAAATCCTTATTATGTTACACCTTTTTTTTGTCTTCAATTTCCATTTTTTGGTAGAATTTTCATCTGTCATTCAATATTTCATTGAGAGACTGTAGACCAAAACATAAGTTTCGATTAAATTTCTTTCAGCCCTACAATATAACCCTTTAATCATCTTAGCTCAGGCACCAAATCCTATTTATCAATTGTTTACTCTACATTGTACCTTCTCTAACATCCATGACTTTATTTGTCTACAAGAGCTGCATACAGTATTTAAGGTGGACTGGATTAGTGCTGTACTCCAAGATATATACCAATTGATGGGGTATCTGTTCTACCCTTCAAGTATCCTTTTTTTAATCTTTGTACACAAGGAACTGATGATTAAGGTCTGTTCTACGCAAAAGATAGCATATCCCTCTCCTTTCCATTAAATTTTCTTCACCAATTCTGTTTTTCAGGATGTTTTGCTTTATTTTTCATTTTTCTGCATTAAACAGCATCTTCCGCATTTTTAACCAGTCCTTGGATAATGCTCTGTTTTATCTGCCACTGATCCATTTCTTCTCTACTATGTATTGCCTTCACAATTTTTATACCAGCAGCTTTTCTACTTTTCCTTCCTTTACATCTTAAATATATACACTGTGAAGCAACAAATAACCCTAGACTCAAATCCTAAAGAACCTTCATAGTAACTCCTTTACATATAGGTGCAAACTTAAGTAATAACCCTTTTCAGTTGTAACTCACTCGGTTAGATGAAGGAGCGCACTTAGTGAATGGCTATAGGTAGGGGGAATGCAGAATTTGGACAATGTTGGCAACATACTGTAGTCAAAACCATGGCTTGCTGAAAAGGAGATGAGAAAACAAGAAAACAATTTCATTCATGTTTGTGAAAATCTGCTCAACTTATGGTTTACTCTTACATACCTGGCTTTACTACTAGCCTCACTTTCTTCTCTTCAGAAAGGTAATCATGGGTGCAGATGAACTCTCCTGAATCCGGTATCTTCAATCCCCTTAGTGTGATTGAATAATCACCCTTCTTTATTTTTGATCGATAGACAAGCACTCGCCCTTTGAACTCTTCCTCAAATATGGCTCGCCCATCGGGATAAATGTCCAGAACTTTCCCACCATTAGAACCACTGCATTCTGGATATCGTGGTGTCCAATACCAGCTCACAGGACGGTCAAATGGAAGTTGCTCTGAGATTATGCAACTAAGTGAGGCAACATTTCCAATGATCGCTGGCACCTCCTGTTCAGCTCCAACAGTCAGTTCAATGAAGACAAGCAGAGCTGAAATAGTAACACAAGATTGTACATCATAATTCCAGTAGCACCTATACTTAAAAATGTATTAATTACCATTAACTATTTGGATTTTAGTTTTGATTGAAATCTGTGGAAAGAACTGGGATTTATAGAATAGGGTGACACCAGCACCAATACGACTGGAAAATGAAATAGAGTAGATAAAAAAAAGTGGTAAATTCAATGTTATTTCCTATCTTAAAAACACCTGAAGAATGTAGGAGGAAGAGAACGAATCGGGGACTCATTTTGTCCTACAATATTGAGTGCAGAGAACAATTTATGTAAGGGAGAGTGAAATGGGACATAGTTTCAACAAAGAGGGGATTCAGAAAGATGGAACTATGTATGGAACGGCCTGTGTTTGGGGGCTTATGAAGAATAAGAGAATCATAATAGTGGATAAATATAGTCCACTAAGATTTGTAGTATCGCCCATACTATCATCCCTTTAAAGTTCATTTCCATGCTAATAGAGAACTAGTCAGGATGATAGCATTTGCAATATTAGTAATGAACAGATCACTTTTGCAATTGCATGTCTGGCCACAACATACCCCCAAACTGAGGCTCAGATTCTACGTAATCAACAACAGTTGGCACCTATGTAACACATGAAGAATATCTTCCTGCACCTCACACATAGGCACGAGAGAAATGAACACTTAGCATGGAAAAGAGAGCAAGGGAAGATGGGCCAAAAGCTCGGTTGAAATTCCAGGGTTTGAAGAGTTATTTGAGGGTGGAGAACAATGCAGCAATGTTTAGGAAAGGAGTTCCAGAATATGCAGGGGAGAACAGAGGAGGTATTTCTGATGATGCACCAGATTGATATGAAACTACGCATTTGAGATTTTATTAGGTTAGTTGTATTCAATTGAGGCAGTAGGGGTCAGTAGAGTTAGCTTTAGCATCTGTAGCTCTCAAAGAGGGAAGTGAGCCAGCGTTCCGATTACTTTTTCCATTTAGTAGTCTTTGTCAGGAAAGTGAAGACAATTTTGGGATGGTTCCCACAACTTATTGAATAAATTGTATGTAAGACAGAAGAAAGTTATTTGATAATTATTTATTGGAATCATACTTGTACAGTAAGTGGACTTGGCTTATTGAAAGACTGTTTGAGAAAAAAGCTTTAAAAGGGAATAATTAATAAATTCTAATGATCCTATTTCTGTGATTCTGAGGTCTGTTTACTAGTTGAAGCTCAGCTTGTTTCACCTCCAGTTGTTCATGTTGAGAATACAAGTACCAATACTTGTACTAGGGGAAGGTTTCAATAATAAACTTTCCTCTATCCTGCTTTACCATTTTGATACCCAACACAGAAGAAATTGTATCTAACCATAAATATGAAGGAGTTTAAAACATTAGCTAGTTACATAAAAAGTATTGTACAGCGTGAACAAAGTAACTGACTTTCTATTAGAATTTGTATCTTTAATAAGTTGACTTTTAACAGAGTTGCATGTTTACTCATTTACATAATGATGGAGTCTACCAGGGCTCAAATGGTCACACACTTGACTCTAAATTCAGAACTTTATGTATTGAAGTCCCATTTCATGACTTGATGACAAAAATCAAAGCTGATAGCCCTGTGTAGTGCTTACAGAGGGGTGCACTGTTGGATGACATGTTAAAAAACATTGCCTGAAAGGTTTATAAGTCTCCCAAGTATCTTTATGGTCTGACAGTAAACACACGGCTCCAGGCATGTGAAAAAGTTCTTCTTGGCCAATTTATAACACCAAATTATCTTTAATAAAAGCAAAATACTGCAGATTCTATAAATCTGAAATAAAAGCAGAAAGTGCTGGAAAATCTCAGCAGAGCTGGCAGCATCTGTGGAGAAGCAGAATTAATATTTCGAGCCCATTATAATTCTTCTTTGAAACTTGTTGATGGGTTTGTCATTAATATTGGTGGTAAAGGTTGCACGGCAGACAACAACAGCACCACCTTTATCAACAGGTTTGATAACAAAGTCAGGCTAAAGCTGAGACAACAGAGTGCAGTGAGTTCAGAGGGGGCAGGTTAGACTGGGTGAGGAAAGCAGAGAAGTTGAGGTGGCTGATGTTACATTGGTAGTTCTTGATGAAGAGATCAAATGCAGGTGAAAGCCAAAGGATGGGGTCCAGGTGGAGGGAGAGAATTGGAGATGGGTGAAAGGGTCCATAGAGTGAGAACAGGATTCCCATCTAAAGAAGTGGGCATGGAGGTGAAGGCGACAGAAGAGGTGTTCAACGTTGTGTCATCCCTGAAATTCAATACCAGTGACCTCTGAGTGGAGTTGATTAAGCACTGAGAGAATTGTCCAAATTTTCATGTTCTACATATTTGAACTTTCTATTGACAGAGTGCAGTGGAATGAAGAAAGCAGTTCACCACAACTGTCAGGATCTACTCTGGGCCAATGTTCTGTTTCTTTATTGCAACCCCTTGCCCTTTGTTCAGTAACGTCTTTGTTATTTAATCTCTCCTGCACATGACAATATCCAAGACCTATCCTTTGGTTCTGCCTCCCCATCACCCCTTTCAATTATGTAAATCCATCACGTTTATCAACTTTTTACATCTGAAGAAGAGTCACTTCAAACGCAAACCATTAACTCCGCTTCTCTTTCATAGAATCCCTAAAGTGTGGAAACAGGCCCTTCGGCCCAACAAGTCCACACCAAACCTCGGAGCATCCTGCCCAGACTCATCCCCCTATAACCCACCTAATCTACACCTCCCTGAACGCTACAGGCAGTTTAGCAATCCACCTAACCTGCACATCTTTGGACTGTGGGAGGAAACCAAAGCACCCGAAGGAAACCCACGCAGACACAGGGAGAATGTGCAAACTCCACACAGACAGTCGCCCGAGGTTAGGATTGAACCTGGGTCCCTGGTGCTGTGAGGCAACAGTGCTAACCACTGTGCCACCATGCTGCCCCGCTGCTGGCCTGCAGAGTTTTTACCAGCACTTTCTGTATTTATTTCATATTTCCAACATCAGCTTTTTTTTAATTTTGTTGAGGCGAAATCTGTATTTTACAATGGTTCATCATAAATTCCTTGGCGTTGTACTCTATGCCTGTATTGATAAAATGATCTTATATATTTTTAACAACTTTTTCAACTTAGAATCATTGAATCCCTACAGTGCGGAAATAGGCCATTTGGCCCAATAAGTCCACATCGACCCTCCAAAGAGCATCCCACCCAGATCCATCCCCCTACCCTTTCCCTGTAACTCTGCATTTCCCTTGGCTAACCCACCTAACTTACATACCCTTGGATAGTATGGGCAATTTAGCATGGCCAATCCGCCTAACCTGCACACCTTTGGACTGTGGGAGGAAACCAAAGCACCCGGCAGAAGCCCACACAGACACGGGGAGAACGTATAAACTCCACACAGACAGTAGCCCAAGGGTGAAATCAAACCTGGGTCCCTGGCGCTGCTACCTTCAATGACTTGTCCACATGTACACCAGGTCCTCTGTTCATGAACCCCCTTCAGAATTGCTCCTCATTATTTTTATTACCTTTCTTCACTATTCCTAATAAAATGAACAATTCGCATTAAATTTCAGTTGCTAGGTGTACCTGTTCATTCCTCCAGTCTATCTATGTGTGTTTGAAGCTTATCATTATCGTCCTCACTGTTCTCAATTGTTATATATTATTGTATTTTCTGTAAAGAGCACATAAGTAATTAGCTGGGAAGCAATTGCATGTGTATGTGTCCCAGTGGGCAACCTGGCTACACTGGAAAATTGTGTCTTTGAGTAACATGATGCCGGCCTAAGCATCCTTCCAATCAGACTACACAGCAGTTGTATTAAAGTCCGAACCATTCTAAGTATAAAGTGTGATACCTCATGACACCTGGGAGCAACAGAAAACCAAAAGACGTAAATTCCAGATTTTATGTCACCTGCAAATTTTGAAGGTGTGTCCTGCAATCCAGAGTCATTAATATATGTCATGGAAAGTACTTAAAGTTTAACAACTCAAATCTTAGCTAAGGAAAGTGAGACAGGTTTCTTTGAAGGGAAACTGGATTCTAGATGATGCTCCTTTAATTCAAATAAAACTGCACAGACCATGAGTAAATACTGCCTTTTTCATCAAGATACTGTCACCATGCTCTTTTTGCTTCGGTGATGATGTAGGAGCATTTGAGAAAGGTTATAGCTTCCAGAGACAAACCAAGATTTGTTTGTGTTTAACCTCCATTAATGAGACAGATTTAGCTCGTCAATCATCAACACACCTGGAGGACGATACCTATCTAACTCAAGGAGTTGATTAAAACATAACCAAGAAATGTGGATGCTGGAAATCTGAAACAAAAGCAGAAACTGCCAGAGAAACTCAGTAGCCCTGGCAGTGCCTGTGAAGAGAAAACAAAGTTAGTGTTTCAAGTCCAGTTACCCTTCTTCAGAACTGGAGAAGTTCTGAAGTTCCAAAGAGGGATCACTGGACTCGAAATATTAACTCTGTTTTTCTCTCCACTGCCAGACCTTTTGAGGTTCCCCAACAATTTCTGTTTTTGTCACATATTTGATTACTGACTCTGTGCATCGCAAGTAATGTCATTCAGAAACCAGTTTCGCTTCAAAGAAACTCAACCCAACTTCCTTCATTGAAGAAAGATTTGAGTTTTTAAAAATTGTTGTTGATTTTATAAATCAAATTATGCATAAATGAGTGGGAAATATATGAAATGCAAAACCCTTTATAAAGCTTTCTTCTGTATTTTAGTTCCGCACCATGTAAAATGGTTTTTCCAAAGTTGATTACTAATTCATTGTCAGAAACATACACACTTGCACAAACAATTCAGTATTTACAGTCATAGGATCATAAAACCATAGAATCGTGCAGAAGAGGCCCTTCAGCCCATCAAATGGGTACCACCAAAACTATATTACTACCTAATTCGTCCCACTTTCCTTCTCTAGGTCCACAGCCTTGAGTGTTATGACACTTCAAGTGCTCGTCCAAGTGCTTTTTAAAAGTTGTGATGTTTCCCAGCTCAACTACACCCCAAGGGAGTGCATTGCAGGCCCCTACCATCCTCTGAATAAAAAAGCTTTTCCTCAAATCACCACTAAACCTCCTGCCTTTCACTTTAAAGTGACGACCCCTTGTTGTTAATCTTTCAACTAAGTGGGACAGCTGCTTTTTATTTACCCTCTCCATTCTCCTCATTATCTTCTTCACCCCTAAGTTCAGGACCGAAAATGTGCCATTGAAATTTAATTTTGAAGTTTAGAATGGTGAGTCATTGAACAGACAATCAGGGTGAGACATTCACAGGTCTGTAAAGTTCTTTTGCCTCTACTGCATAATGTATTCAATTCTACCCCAGAAGAACTGACTTTTCTCTGAACTGAATGGACAAATGATAAAAAATATGAAAATATAAAAATAAATTATTTGCTTAAAATGAGAATTGTCATTCTCAAATCCTGACAAATATTGGAGGGAAACCTCTTACAAAAATAAATACATGGACAAATATTCTTTAATGTCTGTTTTGATACTCGGATACAGGCTTATACAAATTACTCATATTATATGGTGAAATTAAATGGACATTGCATCATGATGCCAAAAAAGTGAAGTGACTGTAACTGAAGAAAAATACCTTGCATTTGCCCAGATTATGTTAATTGTCTTTCTGATACAATGCCACACTTGCTCCAGAACAAGATGTAAAAACACCCTGTAGGAACAAAAATAGATAACTACACGGCATCTGAATTTTATACTCTTCCCTGCAAGCTTTTAAAACCATGCCTTTGGTGTCAACCACATTCTAAGCTTTGACTTTCTAAACTGTATCTTCGAACCCAATGGTCCTTAACCTTTTGTACTTTATGTGCCACCAACTAGTTTTTAAAAAGGCTCTAGTCGCACCATGATAAAAACAAAGTCATACTTTTTCCAAAGAGTATATTCTTAGGTTTATGTGCATGTTATATAAGCTATTAATGAAAATTTTTAAAGACATTAAAAATTGCATTGATTTTACTGAGAATAAGTTTTACTAAATTTAGCACTTGATGCGTCCCATTGGTTGAGAAATGCTGTTCTAATCTATAATTTTTAAACTTTAATCTTAGTTGTCTGTAGCCTTAGTTTTTCACATAAAAGATAGTTGATTAGTTCATCATGCCTATGTTGGCTCATTGTAAGAGCTATCCAATTAGTCCCAGTCCCCTGCTCTTCCTCCATAACCTCACAAAGTCTTTTCATTTTCAACTAAATACTTCTTAACCATTCCGTTTTGAAAGCTATGATTGAAAGTGCTGCCAACTAGCTCCCTTTTCAGACAACACATTCCAGATCATAACAATGCACTGAGTGAAATAAATCCCCTTCATCTTCCCCAGCCCCAGCTTTCCTTCATTTCCTGATCCTCCTGTCACTGGAAACAGTTTCTTCCTCTCTACCCTGTCAGAACTCCATATAAGTTTCAGTCCATACCTTAAGTAATTAAGTTCCCTCAAGTTGGTTTGCTAAAGGACGTCAAGATTTCTTTCAATTGAAATCTTTTGTTAATCATTTGTAATTTGGTTATTTGAGGAGCTTTCCATTGTAGTGACAAATCCAATATATTCAGAAAAGCTCTTCAGAAAACTGAAGAATGACAAATTGTAATCCAAAGCAGCTACAACAGTGTAATCTCTTGAAAGAATCAATGTCATTCTAACAAAACAGGTCCCCAGTTGGCTGCAGTCAACTGAACTCCTAATCATCTGCAGTACCTTTTATCTCTGAACTCCTAATCATTTTGTTCTCAGCTGTTGGCAGCAATTTTACTCACCTAGACTGAGAAGTTTGAGGTGCACATAGCTGTTGTTGGATTTCATCGTTTCAGCTGCGAATGGATGTGCAGTCAGAGTTCAAAAACCTGATTTTAACTCATTACACCAGAAACGAACACTACCCTCATATCCTGAAGACGCAGGGTCTTGGTTTCTGTCTATAAATGGTAAAAAAATAAGAGGCTAAATGAGCACTGCTCCAATTTTTTAGCGTGTTTCCTGAACCATCGATGTGTACCAGTAATGACACTTTTTAAAATTCTCAGAAATATACTGCTCTGACAAATGCATGCAAGCTGCTAATTGGAACTGATGAAAGGAAAAACCATTAAAAGTTATGGAGCAGATTGATTTATCTAGTGAAAAATAGAGGAAATTTTATGCTAACCAATGTGGATGTTTCACTTTTATCAAATTAAACATTTCACATTTCTTGCAACTCATGCCAACATCTAAAACACCCAGGCCAAGCATAGAATTGTTAAGATGGAGAGTAAATATTTAACGATAACAACACTTTGCATTTATACAGCACCAAAACATCCAAAGGCATTTCACGGATGTGTTATTAAAAGAAAATTGATGCCAGGTTACATGATGAAACATTACTAAAGAGCAGATTACTAAAAGCTTGGTCAAGGAAGCGGATTATAGGAACTTTTAAAGAAGTTGGGAAAGATGCAACGGTTTTGGGAGAAAATTCCAGAGTTTAGGGCTTAGGCAGTTGAAGACACATGATAAATGGTGGAGTGCTTAACATCAGGCATGCTCAAGAGGTCAGAATTAGAAGAGTGAAGAAATCTTTAAAGCTTTTACGGAGATAAGGAGGGATTTCAAGGCCCTGGCAGCCATTGAAAACAGGGATGAGAATTTAAATTGAGACATGGCTTATTGAGAATTAATGTAAGCCAGTGAGCACAAAGGTGATGGCATGATAGGACACAAGTAGAGTAGAACATGGCTGGCTGGTTCGCAGTGCAATCAAGTCTAAAGGTAAGTAAAGTATGGATAAAGGTTTCAGTCATAGATTAGCTAACTTGGTGCTGAGGTATGTGAGTTTGTAGTTATTGATATAGGCTATCAGAATTAGTGCAAATATACAGCCAAAAGCTCACTTTGATTTCAAGTATGATACTGAGATTTTTACGAGATGTTGTGCTTTCATGGGATGTGAGCGTAGCTGGCAAGCTCAGTAATTTTTACACATTCCTAACTGCCCTTGAAATGAGACACTTGCTCGGCCCTTTCAAAGGACAGCTAAGAATCTTTTATGTCTTAAAAACATAAGAAATAGAAGCAGGAGTAGGCTTTACAGCTCATCGAGTCAGCTCTGACACATAATGAGATCATTGCTGATCATGTGATTCAATCACATTTAGAGTGGCAAAGCCACATGAGCTGGCATGGTCATTGGGTTGGCTGTATAGTTGTGGACTGGGGAATTCACAACAAGGAAAAGAACAATGTACTCAAAAGTGGAAGATAAGTTGAGGGGGAGTTAAAATTTTCAAGGCTGAAAACTTCCCAATTGCAAAAGCCGAAGGAGGAAAGCACAGAAGATATCTTGGCTGGAATATTTTTCTTTTTTTCAGTCAGGTGCATGGTGGCTCAGTGGTCAGCATTGCTGCCTCAAAATGCCATGGATTTGGCTTCGATTCCAGCCTTGGGTGATTATCTGTGTGGAGTTAACACATTCTCCTCATGACTGCAAGGGTTTGCACTGGGTGCTCTGGTTTCCTCCCACGGTCCAAATATGTGCAGGTTAAGTGGATTGGCTGTGCTAAACATTCACCCGTAGTGTCCAGGAATGTGTAGGATACGTGGATTGGCCATGGTAAACATAGGGTTACAGGGATAGAATAGGAGTCTAGGTAGACTCCTCTTCGGAGGGTTAGTGCACTCATTGGGCTGAATGGTCTCTTTCTGCACTGTAGGGATTCCATGATTTTGTGGCCGATAAAGTTTATTAAAGTATGGAGCAGGTTAAAGGGGCTAAGTGGCCTAATCCTGCTCCTTGTTCAGGTATTTGTATACAGTAGAGATTGATGTTTCAAATTAGAGCCAAAAGGGATTTAATAAGAAGAGGGTGGGGTTGGGGGGAAGGGGGGGCATAGAAACTGCCCGAGGAGTAGGGGAAAGGTATTGAATTGAATCTTCTGATCTGAGTTAGAAATTCTATTTCTGATGCAGAGTCCATCACAACAGAAGACAATTAGCAAATACGAAGGCAGCATTGAAGTAGATCATTGCTGAAACCATACCCCATTTTACTGCAATAGCTGCTGTATTCCAGGAAATAAAATGTTTAAAGATTTTAAAGCCACTTAGCCAGCTATGATATAACATAAGTGGATGAAGGAGCAGAGTAGCAAGTGGGTAAGATATAGTACCACATAGGTGAAGGCAAAGGGTGGGGCAAGTGGCGATGATGCAGGCTTTAATTGTCTGCTCAGTAAGCCGTCCCATAGACCTAACCTTTCCTTTTCCTGCCGGGCTTAAAGATGTTAAGTGATACCTGTTACCTGATGGACTTGTGCTCAATATGAGGGAGAGATGGTACATCACTGCCACAGCAAAGTGGCCACACACATTCTTATTAACACAACAGGTAATACCTCAGCTTGTTGTAACCCTGCAAACATGGTCCACTTTCCACCTGCAGACAAAGTAGAAGATGGCTCATGTGATCGCCATGTCACAGGAATGAGAAATGCACTGAACTTGTGCCACATACAGCCACACTGAGAATACCTTACACCCAGTGATCAAACCCATGACCACTGCCATCTGGAAGGACAAGGGCAACAGATACATAGACACACCACCAACTGTCATGAATCCATGCCGACTCTCCCTGATTAACTGAAAATTTTTGAGGTGTTCAGGTACCCCATCCTTGATTACACACTCCAATGATTTCCCCACCACAAATGTTAGGCTCACTGGTCTGTAATTCCCTTGTTTTCTTCTTTTGCCCTTCTTAAAAAATGGAGTGATGTGTAATGAATTGTGTAAAATTCTGTTCTTTTTCATTTGTTCATGGGATGGAGGTGTCACTGGCTAGGCCAACATTTATTTTCAGCCTTTACAGCTCAGAGGGCAGTTTAGACTCAACCACATTCTGTAGGTCTAGAGTCAAATGTAGACCAGAGTGGGTAAGGATAGCAAAGTTCCTTTCCGAAAGTAAACCAGATGGATTTTTATAACGTGTCAGTGGTTACATGGTCACCACCGAATTAGCTTTTCATTCCAGCTGCCATGGTGAGATTCTAATCCATGCTCCCAGAACTTTAGCCAGAATTTTACTAATCTAGCAACAAAAAGTTGGAAAATATACCCTGGAACAGTTAAATGGATATTCAGTCCAATAAGAGGTTAAAAATGTACCACTTGTGTAAATATGTACCTAATAAATATTTGGAGATAGTAAACAATTATTCATAACATTCAGAGGGTTGGCAATAATGGAAATAACATTTAATAAAAAATGATATTCTACAAGTCAGTCCTTGTAGACAAGTCACAAATAAATTATTGTAACATGGGTATTGTTTAGCCACCCACAGTTGCCTATGAAATGGTAATGGTGCCAGGCTTTCTTTTAAAATTGTTGGAGTCCTTGTGGCAAAAGTACTCCCAAAGATTTTAACCCAGTTACAAGAAGGAATAGGGCAATATACATGCAGTCAGTGTAGTGTGTGACTTGAAGGGGAACCTGGACATGATCATGCTCCTTTGCACCAGCTATCCATGTGCTTAGAGGCAGTGAAAGTTTCAGATTTAAGTGGTGCTGAAGATCATGCTCATTACAACCGCAAAGATGCTGGTTCTGAAGTGAGTTCGTGTTTAAGGTGTGTCAAAATCAATGTTTTAATCCAAGAATCACTGATAAACAAAGCTGGTGTGATGGAATAAATTTAAGGCAAGATAAAAATAAATGAGGAAGGCACTGCAGGCTAGTCAGTATCTGTTGAGAAACAGTTCTTTCTGAACTTCCACATTTCCACATCGGCTGTTTTTGCTCTCGTTCCCCTATTAGGTCTGTGTTCCTTTTTCTGTGTTCACCCATAAGACTGTAAGATTTAGGAGCAGAATTAGGCCATTCAACCCATCATGTCTGCTCTGTAATTTGATCAAGGCTGATATAATCCAGATGTTGACAACTACTAAGCTCTGGAATTCTTTGCCTAAATGTCCACCTCTCTAACTTTCTCACCGCAATTAAGTCACTCCATTAACCTACCCGTAGCATGAGGGTCAGTGAGCTCAGTTGGCTGGATGATTTGTTTGCAAAGCAGAGTAATACGAACAGTGTGAGTTCAATTCCGACATTGTCAGATGTTACCATGAAGGACTCTCTTTCCCACCCTCTCTCCTTACCTGAGGCAGGGTGACCCTGTGAATCATCAGTTCTCTCCCTTTCTCACTAATGAGAGGGCAGCCCTACGGTCTGGTTAAACTATGACAACTTTACCTTTACCTTAAAATCTACCAGGTTAAAGGAGATGAGTCAGCTCTTCTAAGATTTCCATAAACAGCTCAGCATAAAATCTTGCTGATCAATAACATTGAAGAGACTCGAGATGTTTCACTAAGGTGTGATATGAATTAAAATTATTATTGAGACATGTACAAAAAGCAAGTGAATAGATTCAGCTCATTTTTATTTAGCAAATGCACATCTATTCCATTTCAAAGTTCGATTTTTTTTTGTCTCATGAGATTTTATTAGCAGTTTCCGCAGTTGATTTCAGTTTGAGTCTGTAACACCCAATATTTACAGTGGTTAATAAAAATTACATTTAACTTCCCCTGTCATCCCATTCACAAGCCCAGTTGATAGAACACTCACAATATCAAATCTGGGTGTTTTGTATAAATCCGTACCATACATTGATTAGTGCTATTAAACAAAAATATAATGCTGAGAATTTTAAGAAAACTTATGGAATTCGAGAAAGATCAAATCACAGAATGTTTTCAGACAAAAACCGTTTCACACTATCACATGGTCTAATCCCAATTTCCTCCTCATTTCCAAACCCTCGGATAACCTAGTCAGTCCATACTAACGCTATTATATTCATTCTTCATACCTCTTATTTCCCAACCCAGTTTAATACACACTTCTGGTGACTGTCCTGTCCCCTTCAATATCACATTTGCCTGATCCAGCTCTCCTGCTCACTTCCCATTTCCATCAATACACCATCTTGTCTCCTTATCATTCAACCAACCCACTGACTGATTTGTTTCACCATACTAACAAACGACTGAAAATAGGAATGTCTGCACCCTAGTCCTTCTTCCAATTTAATGAGTTGTACCCAAGTCTGCTATTAAGCAAAATATAATGCGGAGAATCCAAGAATCACTGAGAAACAAAGCAGGTGCAATGGGGTAAATTTAAGACAGGGATAAAAATAAATGAGGAAGACACTGTAGGCCAGTCCAATTTAATGAGCTGCACCAAAGTACTCAGCCCCAATTTCACCCCCTCCCCCAACCCAATGGTGTCTGTTTTCTGATCAGACACCACTGTTCTGGCCTTGAGGATATGAGTCCGATGGGTCCTGATGTTCTTCAGTTTCAGCGTTGGAAGTCACTGAGGATCTCTCCAACGCTTGGTAACCACGGTTTCTCCATCGCTTCCTACCATAGTAAGCAAATGCAATCAGAGCCACCAGAGCCAGGGTAACAGTAACAGAAACGGCGGCTGTGGCCCCTCCGGAAGAGCTCTTGTTAAACAACTCGTGAACTTCGGATCCGTGGGCTGTTCTCCACAGTTTGGTCTGAGTGTCCTTAAGCCAAGGCTCTTGGTATTGAGAGAGAACAACCACAGTGTTAGTGGCACTGGCAGTCAGAAGAGGGAGCTGTGAGAATGGGGGAAGATTGATGCGGGGCAAATTGAGCCCATCAAAGGCGCCGGATTTCACACAGTAGAGTATTTGACACCCATCACTGATGATGGCTCGGTGTTGACTGTAACCCTTCGGACATTTCTTGGGGTAAGCACTCGGCTCTGTTTTCACGACAGTCTCCAGTCCTGCTTTGGAATGCTGGACCAGTGGGTTGCCAACGTTGCAGGTGAAGAAGCCGCCAAAGGACACGGAGTAGCGGAGTCCCATCTCGTAGTCATCGCTCACACAGATCTTCAGGTCTTGGAAGAGGTTCAATGGGTAGAAGGATGGCGGGCATGAGCGGGTCTGGGTCAGCGGGTTCCCAGCATCTGCACTGTAGAGGCCGCCAAAGAGGTAGCCCGAGGACTGGGTCACTGGGCCCATTGCTGCACACCAGTATGCCTTAAACTGGGCTCGGCGCACATAGTAAGCATCTCCGCACACATCCTTGCAGCAGCTAAAGAAGGCCCAACATGAATGGCAGCGCCGCTGACACTCATACTGACTGTAGGCTTCCTCCTCTACCCCTGTGTGCAGCTGAATAGCGGTGTACTCAGAGGGGCAGCTGAATGACCCTGTCAGCGGGTTCTTCTGCTCCAGTGCCTCACACAAGGGCCTGGCATCTGCACCTGAAAGCCTGGTACATTCCTGGTAGATGCCCCCAAAGGTGAAATTTGTGCCCATATCCTTGCAAGACCCATCATCAACGTTAGCCCTAAAGTTGAAATTGGGGGAGTGGAGATCCAAACAGCCGGGATGGGTGTTGACGGTGTAGTAGAGGGAAATGGCTTCGTCAACAGCCTGGGCTAGCTTTCTGACTGTGGGTTCCGGGAGCTCTGGAATAGTTTGTGGGTTAACAAAGAAACTCAAGGGTTGTCCTGACCTGTCAATGGCCACCAGCTGATTGGTGATCTCCTGCTGCCACTTCTGCAGTGTCATCCCTGGATAAAAGGGAATCCCGCCGTTGCTCTCGATCATGGAGTGGGATCTGTTGCCCAAATACTGCCTGGTGAATTCATCCATGGTTTCGAATTTGCCGTCAATGCCGACATTCACAGTATGGAAGAAGGTGGCACCAGCAGAGGCGGTGATGGTGGACTTTCGACTCCAGCTGTCGGACACAAAGCTCGATCTCACTTGGTCCTCTTGCACCAGATTGGCACCAGCATGGACACCAGTCAACACATGGGTGCCATAGTTAAGAACAAGCAGCTGGGTGTAGTAGGAGACCGCTCTTGTCTGGTTGTTCTCCATGTAGTTGCCTATCTGAATCAGTTGATCCTTAAAGCCCTGGTCCAATTGGAAATTGGGATAGGTTTTGATCTGATAGATGAGGTTCCTCACCTGGGTTCTGGTGGTCATGCTGCTGTCTCGCACCTGGTGAGTTTTGACCCTCTCGCTGTCCATGGAGAACTTGCCGTTCAGGAAGGACAGGAAGGAGACCTCGGTGTTGACCGTGCCGCTGGTGGTGCTTTTGTAAGTGCGCCAGTTCTCGATCAGCTCGGACACCGTCTCGATACTGGTCCGCTTCAGCGGCACAACGTACACCTGGTCTGGGAGGAAATAGGCTCCGTCCTCGGTGGTCTTACATTGCGAGTAGCTCGTGTTCATCACTCTGCCCCGGTCCAAGTTCCTCAGGTTGTCCCAGCCTCCCCCAGGCAGCACTTCCAGGGCTGTCAAGCTTTGGCTCGTCCTACATTCCTTCAGACCGTCTGCAGTAGATACTCTCTGCGCTGTCCCCACAGCCAGAAGGAACATGATCACTAGAGCCAAGAGCGGACCCATCCTGACAGAGCAGTGTCTCTCTTCTCCGAGCTGAGTTTCCTGGCCAGTGAGTTCCCGTGCTGGATTTCTGTTTCGTTTCACGCCAGAATATGTTGTTTCCTCATTCTCTGGCGTAATGCTGGGTCACGAAGTGAAACTCCCTGCGAGGGAAGCCCAGAATCACCCCACATCACAAGGTAAACTCACCGGCCAGCGCTTTCATCTGCCTCCTCTTCAAAAGGGAACTTACTGGCGTTGCATCGTTAACTCATTCGGGTGGAAGGCGACTGTGCCTCTGTAATGTCTGCATGGGAAGAGGAGCGGGCTATTCAGCCCCTCCGGTCTGTTACATGAGAAGAAAAGGCCACCCAACACCTCAGTCATATTCCATGGGAAAATGTAGGGTATTCAATCCCAGCACCTATGACATATAAAGACGAGACCATTCAACCCCTGGAGCCTGTTGTGTAGGAAGGCAGCTGCTGCCTCACGGTGCTGAGGACCCGGGTTCGATTCCGCCCCTTTGGTCTGTGTGGAGTTTGCATCTTCTCCCTGCCTCTACGTGGGTTTCCACTAGTGCCCAGGTTTGCTCCCACAGTCCAAAGATGTGCAGGGAAGGTGGATTAGCCATGGGAAATGTGGGGACAAGTTGGGCGGGTGACAGGAGCTCAGTCACACTTGGGAAATGTGAAGGCCATTCAGCCTCTCTATCAACAGCTGAGAGTCTTCAACTTTCTGTGGAGAGAATTCACAAACCTTGGGAAAAAAATTCCTCCTTATCCCACTGTAAAATAGCTGATCCTTTATCTGGAGGTTGCATTCCCTTACTTAAGACTCTCCAGTGACGGGGTGGGGGGGGGAGGTGGTGGTAAAAAGCCTCTAAGCATCCACGCTGTCAAGCCATTGAAGAATCTTAAATGCTTCAAGTGGATCTATTTCATTCTTCTAAAGTACAGATTTATACCTGCTCAGGTCTGTACATGGTACAACATGCATCCCAAAAAGCAATCCACTGAACCTTTGTTGCATGCCTTGCAGTTGGGTATATATTCCTATGATACGGTGATCAAATCCGACACAACACTTCAAATGTGATCTCACCAAAGCCCTGTGCAAAAGTGGTAGGGGTTCAGTACTCGTGTATTCACCACCTTCTCAAGGACATCTAAGCGTAAGTGCTGGCCAGACGAATCCCATGAATTCATAAGAATCCCTACAGTGTGAAATCAGGCCATTCGGCCCATCAAGTCCGCACCGACCATCCCATCCAGCCTCCAACTCTGTATTAAAGGAAAGTCGCTCATGCCCCCATGAGCTTCCACTGAGTTTAAAATTTAATGGGAAGGTGGAAGAGTATGCTACAGGTATCTGATGCAGTCCTGTCAATTTCTCACCAGGCAACAGGGCAGTAGGAAGGGTGTGGGGGTGGGGTTGGGGAGGGTGGGGTGGAATTGGATTGATGAAAATTAGTTTAATTGAATTCCAAAAGAGCTTGAGACCTCACCCTGAACAAGTGTCTCTGCTCCTGCTTCAAAGACAGACATTTACTTTGGTCAGCTAATTTACAGAATTAGGGCAAAAAAAAGGTCTATTTTCAGACCAGCATTGAAGAAGTGAAACTGGGTACATTGTGAGACATAAATCAGATACATGCTATTGAGATCATCAATAACAACAGACAATTTAAAGGAAGACAGAGGGGCAGGGATTCATTCAGGGCTTGGGAGGAATTTCAGGAGCCCACGCTTAAAGTAGCTGAAGAAATGTTTCCCAGTGGGTACATCAAAGAAAATCCAGGATCTCTTAGTGATCAGAATTGGTGCAGCACAAGGATTTTTGAGGATTTTAGGCCTAGATATGTTAAACAGACAGGGATGGGTGAGGCCTTTGAGGGATTTGAAAAAAAAGTGTGAGAACTTTAAAATAGAGTTGTCACTGGACTGGGAGCCAAAGGTGGTCAATAAGCACAGAGTGATGGCTGAACAAGATGTCGCACAAGTTAGGGTATGGGCAGGAGAGGTTTGGATGAAATCAGCTTGCCAGAGCTTCAAAAATCAAAGCCAGGCCAACAGTGAAAAGCATTGGGAAGGCTCTATGATGATGCCTAAATTGGGCAACCAATGACAGGAGTCTCGGAAAAATGTAGTTGACAGATAGAGGTTGTGCATTGGCATATCCCAAAGCATATCTTGCCATTGTTGCCAATCTATTACTCTAAGATAGCAGTTAAGAACCATAAACTTTTGTTTCGGTTATATTTTTGCCTCATTTTCTAAAAGAAACTGATCGAAGGCTTTATTTCATACAAGATCCAGAACCTTACATTGCTACCAAACTTTACGCAGTGTACAATGGATCCTAACACTAGACTTTTCACCCTGCTGTTAGAATCTAGCAAACATCACTCAAGCATGGGAAGTTTTGTTTGCACCATGGAGCTGCAAGCAGGAAAGCTCGTGATTCTTCAATGAAAAAAGTTTGGTTGAAAGTCCCACAGCTCAACTGAACTTGCCTACCATCTTCCTCACCAGGGTTTGGTGCCTTTTTACTAGTGATGACCTACGAAGGTATTACAGCATTAGACATAGGTTGGAGACCCCAACCTATCTCCCACAAAATCCCCTCTCACCAGCCAAATAACCCCATCAACAACACCACCATCACACATTCAGTGTAAAATGTGTGCTTGGAAAGGAACAGGTTGGCCTGTATCAACAAGGGCTATGCGAACAGGCAGAGCTAGCAGGAAAATGGAAGGGGAGTTCACGACAAACAGTTAACTGAATTCCTGTGAAAGAGGTGGACGTGAGATGCCGGGAGTATCGGAGCCTGGAGGGTGACCTTATAGACGTTTATAAAATCATGAGGGGCATGGATAGAGTGAAAAGGCAAGGTTTTTCTTCCCAGGGTAGGGGAGTCCAAAACTAGAGGGCATAGGTTTAAGGAGAGAGGGGAAAAGATTTAAAAGGCACCTAAGGGGCAAATTTTTCCACAGAGGGTAGTGTGTGTATGGAATGAGCTGCTAAAGGAAGTGGTGGAGGCTGATAAAATTACAAAATTTAAAAGGCATCTGGATGGGTACATGAAAGGACAGGTTTAGAGCGATATGGGTCAAATGCTGGCAAATGGGACTAGATTAATTTAGGAAATCTGGTCAACTTGGACGAGTTGGACTGAAGGATCTGTTTCCATGCTGTATAATTCTGTGACTCTATGAACAGTGCCAACAGGAGGGCAATATCTCTAATCTTGACAAGTTTGATTGTCTTGAAACTGAACATCCAGATTTTGATCTGCATTTTTGTGGTTTTGTTTGTTAGCCCTGCTGTGGTGTGTAAACTGATACCAAAACCAAACTAAAGCCTGCTGATTTCCCAGAATAAAACATAGTTCCTTTTCACAGAATCATTGATTACAGGAGAGACCCTTCATCCCATGGAGTCCGCATCTGACAAAAACTAATATGAATCTGCACTCGCCCCACTTACCAGCATCTCACCCATAGCTTCAAATGTTATGACATTTCAAATGTTCATCTTTTGGAGACTGTGAGGTTTCCTGCCTCAATAACCCTCCCACTCAGTGCTATTCAGAGAGTGTTTGATGAAAATGAATTATATTTTATATCACGAAAACAGCAGGGCTTTATTTTTGACTGAGTGTCAGTTCATATACTGCAGAAGAACTACTTCAAGTGCAGTCCGCAGTTAGCAGAGACTGTCAATTTGCTGTCGTTACCCAGAGGTTTTCTTCCTCCCTGCTCCAGATGCCATGAGAAAGATTTTTGCAAATGCTGCAGCATCGCCACACAACTGCTTACAGTCAGTGATAAGAGATAATAGGTACTGCAGATGCTGGAGAATCCGAGATAACAAGGTGTGGAGCTGGATGAACACAGCAGGCCAAACAGCATCATAGGAGCCCTTTTCCAAATCCCATGGTGCAACACTGCGAGACTTTTTTTTATAGAACATAGAACATTACAGCGCAGTACAGGCCCTTCGGCCCTCGATGTTGCGCCAACCTGTGAAACCAATCTGAAGCCCATCTAACCTACACTATTCCATTATCATCCATATGTTTATCCAACGACCATTTAAATGCCCTTAAAGTTGGCGAGTCTACAACTGCTGCAGGCAAGGCATTCCATGCCCTTACTACTCCCTGAGTAAAGAATCTACCTCTGACATTTGTCCTATATCTATCACCCCTCAATTTAAAGCTATGTCCCCTCATGCTAGCCATCATCATCCGAGGAAAAAGGCTCTCACTGTCCACCCTATCCAATCCTCTGATCATCTTGTATGTCTCTATTAAGTCACCTCTTAACCTTCTTCTCTCTAATGAAAACAGCCTCAAGTCCCTCAGCCTTTCCTCATAAGACCTTCCCTCCATACCAGGCAACATCCTGGTAAATCTTCTCTGCACCCATTCCAATGCTTCCACATCCTTCCTATAATGCAGTGACCAGAACTGTATGCAATACTCCAAGTGCAGCCGCACCAGAGTTTCGTACAGCTGCAACGTGACCTCATGGCTCCGAAACTCAATCCCTCTACCAATAAAACCTAACACACCCTACACCTTCTTAGCAACCCTATCAACCTGGGTGGCAACTTTCAGGGATCTATGGACACGGACACCGAGATCTCTCTGCTTGTCCACACTACCAAGAATCTTACCATTAGACAAGTACTCTATATTCCTGTTACTCCTTCCAAAGTGAATCACCTCACACTTTTCCACATTAAACTCCATTTGCCACCTCTCAGCCCAGCTCTGCAGCTTATCTATGTCCCTCTGTAACCTACAACATCCTTCCGCACTAACCACAACTCCACCGACTTTAGTGTCATCCGCAAATTTACTAACCCATCCTTCTACACCCTCGTCCAGGTCATTTATAAAAATGACAGACAGCAGTGACCCCAAAACAGATCCTTGCGATACACCACTAGTAACTGAACTTCAGGATGAACATTTCCCATCAACCACCACCCTCTGTCTTCTTACAGCTAGCCAATTTCTGATCCAAACCGCTAAATCACCATCAATCCCATGCCTCTGAATTTTCTGCAATAGCCTACCGTGGGGAACCTTATCAAATGCTTTACTGAAATCCATATACACCACATCAACCACTTTACCCTCAGCCACCTGTTTAGTCACCTTCTCAAAGAACTCAATAAGGTTTGTGAGGCATGACCTACCCGTCACAAAACCATGTTGACTATCCATAATCAAATTATTCCTTTCTAGATGATTATAAATCCTATCTCTTATAATCCTTTCCAACACTTTACCCACAACCGAAGTAAGGCTCACTGGTCTATAATTACCAGGGTTGTCTCTACTCCCCTTCTTGAACAAGGGGACAACATTTGCTATCCTCCAGTCTTCTGGCACTATTCCTGTAGACAATGACGACATAAAGAGCAAAGCCAAAGGCTCTGCAATCTCCTCCCTAGCTTCCCAGAGAATCCTAGGATAGATCCCATCTGGCCCAGGGGACTTATCTATTCTCACACTTTCCAGAATTGCTAACACCTCCTCCTTATGAACCTCAAT
This sequence comes from Ginglymostoma cirratum, assembly GCA_024137785.1. Lineage (NCBI taxonomy): Eukaryota > Metazoa > Chordata > Chondrichthyes > Orectolobiformes > Ginglymostomatidae > Ginglymostoma > Ginglymostoma cirratum. The sequence continues at coordinate 43,253,331 of JAHRHZ010000263.1, forward strand.
CCCATCTAGTCTAGTCCGTCTAGTCCTTTGGGTTTGCCTACATACAGACAGTGGTAAAGCAGAGTGGGCACGGGGACGAGGTAGAGAGATGCTGATGCCACATTGAAAAGGCAAGGTGAAGGATTGATGTAAATTTTTGTTATGGCTCACATGAAAGGATAAGCTAAAACAAAAAGAGGGACATTTCAACAATTGGGAGAAAATTGTCAAAACACTGGGACTGAAATAACTCCACAGGGGCTGGTATCCCATCGCAAGTCACCCTTTAGTTACATGGAGAGTCCTTGACACTGATTCAGTTTCCTCAGAGCGAACAAAACCTCTGACATTCCTGTTTATATATCTGTCAGCCAGACTCCCCGATTCACTAGATTAACAGCCCCAATCATGGAATTCTTATGACAAGGTCTACCTGGCTACCTGACCTCATTACAATTACTGCATCCCTCTCCCTATGAGTCTGAGGACATAGGTGGTTCGTTTTATTTGTAGCTCCTCCTGGGGTGTTCTAGCACCAGGTCAGGTTCCTCCAAATCTGCACCTGAAATGGGTGGTGTGTAACACACAGTAGCTTGCCTCCTGCGCCCAGAACTTCGCAGAAGGATTTCATTCTCTTCTGCAGACATCAAAAACATAGAGATGGCAATATTCAGCATGACCATCTCAAATTCTGAAGTATCTTCAAAGCTTGATGGACAGGGAGAAAACCCACTGGTTCTGGAACAGTTATTAAGGCTCTCAAGGAACCAAGCACAATTTGCTCCCAACCCATTTGCGAGTTTGCAGCTTTTATACAGTCCACATGCTTGTTCAGGATCGTCGCACCTTCCCAAACTTTATACATGGATATAGGAAGGACTGCAGATGCTGGAAGTCACAGCCAATAAAATGTAGAGCTGGAGGAGCACAGCAGGAGCAGGAAAGTCGACATTTCAGGTCTGGACCCTTCATCAAGGCTGGGGAGGGGGCTAAGGCAGATCAGAAATAAATGGGAGAGTGGGGCTGGAGAGGGGTGGTAAGTGGGATGGTGATAGGTGGATGCAGGTAGAGGGTTGTAGAGGTTGGTCAGTGGGAAGGGTGGAGCGGATAGTTGAGAAGGGAGATGGACAGGTTGTGTCAGGTCAAGGAGGTGGGGATGAGAGGGAGGATTGGACATGGGATGAGGCTGGGGTTGGGGAGATTTTGAAGCTGGTGAACTTGATGCAGGAGAGGCAGAGGAATTGGGAGCGTGGGATTTGCAAGAGGGTGGGTGAGTGGAGGTGTGGTCGAGATAGCTGTGGGAGTCAGTGAGTTTGACATGGATGTTGGAGCTAAGTCAGTTGCCGGAGATGGAGACAGAGAGGTCCAGGAAGAGGAGCGAGATGTCAGAGATTGTCCAGGTGTATTGGAGGTCGAGGTGAAAGGTGATGGTTAAGTGGATGAACTGTTCAAGCTCCTCTTGGGAGCACGAGGCAGCACCAATACACTCAGTCAATCTATTTGAGGAAGAGGTAAGGGACAGTGCCAGTGTAGCTGTGGAAGAGGGACTGTTCCACATATCCTAAGAGGCAGGCATAGCGTGGACCAATGAGGGTGCCCATATCCACCCTCTTAATTTGTAAGAAGTCCCACTGTTTGACAAATGAACTCTATGCACGTTCAGCCACTTTGAAGTGGGAATCCACAATGATTAAGAACATTGAGCCCATGAAAGGGCCTGCATAGTCAACAGCGGTGACCTTTACATGGGACAATCACTCTTGCCTCCCATAAATGTGCTGTCTTCAACTGTGATCTGGTCTCACCAGGACCAGAAAGGTTTCAGTTCTAGTTGTGATGGCTCTTTTGTTTCCCCCATCACCACCAGCTGTTTTAGTTTTGCCAGAATGGGATCTTTTCGTGTCCACCATCAGATATTGTCAGCAATGACTGTAAGGGTGTCTAGAAAGTTTAAAACCAGAATGGACTCCTCCAGGAGAGGCACCAGCGGTGGTATATCTGCCAGTGAGAGGCATCTGCATTTGCCAACACTCCCAGACAGTGTTCCAACTTGTAATTGTACACACTTAGAGTAAGAGCTCACTGCCGAATTCGACCAGAAGCTATGGAGGCATGGCCTTATCTTTAAGCAGCCTTAGCAGGGGCTGTCGTCCATTACTATTACAAATTTATTGGGTATTGGTGGAACTTTCTCACATCGAAGATGACTGGGCACATTTGTGGTCAGCATCAGGCAAAGTATAGGAAGCACACACTATAGAGTGTTCCTCTCCATTGGGCCACCGGTGAGCCCATACGGGGAGGCATCTCATGTTAGCACCACATCTTGCTTGGGAATAGTGGGTCAACACCTTAGATGACGATAGTTGCTTTCTCATTTCCCTTAAGACTACTTCCAAGGCTGAACCTTTTTCAATAGAGGTGGAAGGGTGCCAAGATGAAGGCCTGGTTAATTATGAATTTTCTGTAATAATTCACCAACCAAATAGAGATCAGAGCTCCGGTAGAGACATGGGAGCTGGGAAACATTCGATCACTCTCACTTTATCTTCCAGCTGGTGTAACCCGGTCTTGTCAACTCTGTAGCCTAAGTACTTGGGGGTGCCTGGAAAACATTTTCATTTCTAACGCCTTAGTTCTCCAAGTGCTCTTTTTTGGTCTTACCAGATATTTTCAGGTCATCCAGATAAATGGCGACCTGGGGTACTCCTTGTAAAATGTTCTCCATCGTCCGCTGGAAAAGAGTGAAGGCTGATAATGCCCCAGATGGCAGTCTTGTATATTGGTACAAATCCTTATGGGTATTAATTGTGGCATTCTTCTGGGAATCCTCATCTAGTCGTAATTGCGGGTATGCATGGCTGATGTCCAGCTTTGTGAAGGACAGCCACCACCACCCCCCCCCACCCCGCCAGTATGGCCTATAAGCCCTCTACACAAGGGATTGGGTATTCATCCATCTGTGAGAAATGGTTTATCATTTGCTTAAAATCTCCACAAAAGGTGAACCGACCCATCAGGCTTCACAATTGTATGACCGGTGGTGCCTATTCTGCAAACTGGACTGGTTTGATAATTCCTTGACTCTCCAACCTCCTGATTTCTGCATCTACATTTGCACGCGAGGCAAATGGCACCTCAAGGGCTTTGCAAAATCATTGAATTACATGCTGGTCAACATGTAAAGTGGCCTTGGCTCCTTTGATAGTCCCTAGATCTTCCTGAAAAACTTTCTGGGCATTTAATTAGGATGTCACTCAGGCAGCCATTTTCTAATTGAAAAAATGTTAAGCCAATCAAGATGAATCTTTCTGAACCAATTCCGCCCCATCCAGGTTGAGCCCAAACCTCTTACTGCAATCAGTGGTAGCTGCAGCAATGGCTTCGCATAGCGCACCGGAACTGAATTTGTACCCTCAATCTGTAACAGTTCACCGGTATATGTTCTCATTCTGGCCGAGCTTTTGTGTAAACTGATGGATTGGAGTCCAGAGCGAATCTTGTTAAAAACTGGTTCTGCAATCACAGATACAGCTGCACTGGTATCAATCTCCATTAGAACCAGGTGACCATTTAACCAGACATTTATTTTGATTGGTTCTGATTTTGATGTTGCTAAGCAATTCACCTGTTCCAGACCACATGTAGGTAGATTTTACGGGGTAGGCACTCTCCTGGATACTGCTCTAGGGGTTCTCTTACTCAAGTCAGGCCTGGTAGGACTACTTTGTCTCAGGATTCAGCTAGTAGGTGCTTCTGCATGGTTACATCATTAATCCCACATACCAATGGTCTCTCAGCATTTCATTCAGGGTTAATCCAGAATCACATGCCTTTGCCTGTCACCTTAACCGCATCAAAAATCCCAATATGGATTCCCCTGGTTCTCAAACTGCCGAATAAAGCTGATGGCATCTCAGAATTAGAGGAGACTTGTGGTAATAATATTCCTTAATAAAATCCATCAACTCTTGAATGGTTTTAGTATCTGGTGCCTCAGGGAAAGTTAGGCTCCAAATAATTGAAAACACTGCAGGTCCACAAGCAGTCAGAAGAATTACTCATTGTTTTCAATTGTACCAATGTCATTTGCCCAGAAAAAAACCCACATTCTTTCCATATATTGGACCCAGTCTTCAACATCAGGATCGAATGAGTCAAGCTTCCCAAATAAAGGCATGATGCCAGAAATGTTTGCCCCAACTCAGGGACAACTGTTGTGAGTGAATTTTCTTCAGGACCATACTGTTTTCATTCTTCACCACTGAAATAACCCCATGAAGGCTGGTATCCCATCAGCAAGTCACCCTTTGTTTACATGTGCACAGTACATGGACTCTGACCATGTGAGGAGAATCTCTGAGACTCATGGTTATGCCTGTCAGCCAGGACTCCCTGATTGGCCCAGGTTAACAGCCCCAATCAGGGAACCCATACCCAATGAGATCCACCTGGCCAACCTTGTTCCAATCACTACATTAACAATATTATAATGGAGGATATGTTTGATTAAAGCATGCATCAATACGACAAGAGGTAGAAGGCAAATTTTTTATATTTTTATTTTAATATACATTTAACAGTGATTAGCAAATTTTAAAAAGACGTTGAATCTAGAATAATATTTTAGGACAGCATCCTCGGACGTCAATGCACAGCACCACAATAGTGGGTCAATAGACCCATGCAGTTAGGAAATACGCATGACCAACCTGGGATGACTGACTTCCTACTACTTTTGCAGCCTTTGGACAGAACTTCCCCAGAATTCACCAAGCAATAAATCACAGTATCAACCTATTTCTTAATATTTTGAGTTGCAATGAACTGTAGCTGCAATACTTTGCAATATCGACTCTGACAGAAAGATTTTCAAAGAACAAAGAACAAAGAAAACTGACAGCCCAGGAACAGGCCCTTCGGCCCTCCAAGCCCGTGCCGATCCAAATCCACTGTCTAAGCCTATCGCCCAATTCCTAAGGATCTGTATCCCTCTGCTCCCCACCTACTCATGCATCTGTCCAGACGCACCTTAAATGAATCTACCGTGCCTGCCTCTACTACCTCTGCTGGCAACGCGTTTCAGGCACCTACCACCCTCTGTGTAAAGGACTTTCCCCGTGTATCCCCCTTAAACTTTTCTCCTCTCACCTTGAACGCGTGACCCCTCGTTATTGAATCCCTCACCCTGGGAAAAAGCTTATCTCTATCAACCCTGTCTATACCCTTCATGATTTTTGAAGACCTCAATCAGGTCCCCCCTCAATCTCCTTTTTTCTAATGAAAACAATCCTAACCTACTCAACCTCTCTTCATAGCTAGCACCTTCCATACCAGGCAACATCCTCGTAAACCTTCTCTGTACCCTCTCCAAAGCTTCCACATCCTTTTGGTAATGTGGCGACCAGAACTGTACGCAGTATTCTAAATTCAACAAACAAATTTCCGGTATTTATGTTGTGATGGTGGTAATGTCAATTAACTGTTTTTCTAAAATAGTGTTTCATTTTGTTTCAACAACAATCATCTGATATGTATTGAAAGCATTGTACAAAAGAAGATGCAATTTTCATTAATGTAATAATGCACCTTTCCAGTAGACATTCTAGAACATAATTATTCATTTTTCCATTTACTACATCACCCCCAATTGTATGATTGTATGATTTGTAACTTTCACGTTGCCACATTACACTGAAAAAAATAGCACAGCATCTGGGAAGGAACTAAGCAAGACCAAACAATCCTTAAGACATTTACCGCAAAGGAAGCACTGTTCAAAGCATCCACGCTTCTAAAATTACCAGCCACGCTTCCTGGCTGTTTCAAAATCATAAAGCTGTGTGAAACTAACACAGGGCATATCACAGTAAAATAAGCAAAAATGTTTTGAATTATCAAAGGAAGCCAATGGTAATGATGCAAACTTAGAAGTACAATTTCTGTACACCATTTACGGCATTTGTTTTCTGTGAAGATTCAGGTTTCCATTTGTTACTTTATTTGGTGCCTGTTTTCTAATTTACCTATAAATATTTTAGATTCTGTACACTAGTGCAGATGAGGGCATTTGCCACTACAATGGCACATCCACAGGGAAGCATCCAACAGTTTGAACTGGAGTTCAGATGCAATAGAATAGAGCTTTTTGACACATTTTCCAGGTATGGACTTGATTCTCAATTCCTCCCATATTGTGCTGTTGATGAAAAGGGGAGATGGTTGCATTGCGGTAATGTTAATGGGCGAGCAACCTCGAGGCCCAGACTAATGATCTGGGAACAACTGTTCAAATTGCACCACAGCAGCCAATTGGAATTTGACTTCAAGTGATAAATCTGCAAAGTCAAGCTAGTGTCTGTGATGGCAACTATGACAATGATTACAATTGATTTTTTGTAAAAACCTGGCTCACTAATGTCCTTTAAAATCTGCCAACCTCACCTGGTCTAGTCTACAATACTAGACTCATAGGAGTGTGGGTGACTTTCAATTTCCCTCTGAAATGGCCCAGCAAGCCACTCAGAACAGAGGCAGTCAGGATGGGCAACAAAAAAATGGTCTTGGCAGCAGCTCCCACAAAAAAATAAAAATATTACTGACGCTGCTTGAGATTACAGTGATGCTCCCTACAACTTGACCAACAGTCACTAAAATTTTTGCATGGTTGCTCCTGCTAATAGAAAGCATGATTTCATTTGTGTCCTCTCTCTCAACATCCTCAGATCACAATTAAGCTATTTTCGACTCTCTTTCCTGTACACAGTTTTCCAGGCTCTCTGTTTAGCTTTGCTTTTTCAGTCTTTATCTATGCCTTTCTGTCTCAACTGATTGAAAAATGCCTTTGGAACATGGCATTTTGTATCACCACATCTTGGTCCTTTGCACATTTATAACCTGCTTTTTCTCATTTGTCAGACAATATTTTGAAAGACTATCTCACCAAAGCACCCTCATTGAACAGAAATAAGGTGTATTGCCATTTTTTCCACACCACTGTCATCCTGTCCTAAAGAAACAGATCACAGCTGTCAGCATTCGCTTCAAACTCCCTATGCCACACTTTCCATTTCATACTGATGGTACTGACAATGCCCAACAGAGCAAATGGCTCAATTCCCTGGACTGCAGACTTAACACCTCCATCAAATGCACAATCCTAAATGTCTTTGTATTTACGCCTATGTTTTTCCTTCTCCTCATTGTCACTGTCTCAGGCTGAAAGAACAATACAGTCACAGATTTAACCTTGACAAAGAAATTAATAATGCTTTAATGGAACTTTCTTATTACTGCTGCTGCATGTGTTATTTGACTTTGTACCTCCAGGTAAGTTCACCCCTATACAGTACAGAGTGTACATTTCAACTCCTCATCCAAATGTGCATACTGTATCATTTTGTTACAACCAGATGTGGGAAAATTCATGGCTTCCCTTTTGTTTAACATCCTCTCAGTTGGTCACAGCAAACATTTTGTATTAGGAGATAGCAAGAACTGCACATGCTGGAGTCAGAGACAACATAGTGTGGAGCTGGAGGAACACAGCAGGCCAGGCAGCATCAGAGGAGCAGGAAAGTTGACGTTTCAGGTCGGGACCCTTCTTCAGAAAACATTTTGTATTTTTATCTTTTAGCACATAGTCATCACATTTCAATTAAACTTCGTGAACTAGATCAAAAATGAAGGGTCAGTTCCAATGTTTTTCAGAGTGAGAGAGAGTAGAAATTTGTTACCCACTACCCCCCGCAAATAAAATCAATCACATAGAAGTACACAGATAACGAGCTTAAAAAGAAAGAGGGAACGGTAATTGGTACAGGGAGGAAGGTAGGAGTAGATGCAGTTTCTCAAGTTTTTAAGGGTTTTTGAGTTGCAAAAGTGAAACCTAAGCCCAACTGTTTAGTGCTGTCTTTTTCCTTCATAAAAGCTGGCAAAGCTGCAGATGTCGTGGAGATGACAGTGAATTATTGCTGTTGTTTCCAGTTGATTTTCATCAGCTAGTTTCTGAGTTTAAAGGACATGAAAGAGGGAGAGAGGAGCTTTCAGTAATTTTGCTGTTTCCAATCTAAACTGTTGAAATATGGCTGGTTTATATATTCCAAGTAGCTCCATTGTATTTTGCAAACAAAACACTTCACAAGCAACATTCCATCTCCAATACGTGAAATTATTATACAAATATTAGTAAAACAAGAGAAACAAATTTCTTCATGCTTCAATGAGATTAAGTGCCATTGATTAAAAATGGTCATTCCTGGATGACTAGTTTTGTACATTAGGGGATATCAGAACCCATTTTGGGTCAGCAATGTCCATTTTAAATAAATTTTAGTCAATGATAGTCTTCGATACTGAAGTCCAATGAGGAACGTTGAATATTAACAGCCCAATTTATTACACTTGTAACACTATCTAACTATAATCACAGCAGGTGTCATTTCTTTCCATTGTAGGCAATGGGGAAGCACAGAGTCAACATTATGAATTATTTGAAAACTAATTAGTGAGCATGAGTGGCTTTAATTTTTTTCTTAAATTGTTATGGTAATCACTGTCAAAGTTTCCATTTATTGTGTTTTCCTAATTTCCCCACAGAAGGTGATGGACAGCTACCTTTCTGATGCGCTGCAATCCTTACAGTGTAGAAACATTCAAGCGCTTTGTCAGAGATTCCAAGGCTTTGACTCAGCAATGGTGAAGAAACAACAAATATTTCCAAGACAAGATGGTGTGTGACTCGGATGGGGTATGGTACTTGTTGCTATTCCGATATGCCAGGTGTCCTTTTCCTTTAAAGTGGTGAAGGACATGGGTTTAAAACTCGCTGGTTAAGAATCCTTAATATATCACTACATATATTTTGTAGATGGTACAAAACGCAGCATCAGTAAGTCAATAATGGAGAAAGATATGAGTAATTAATGACCTAAGAGTGAAGACATCCGTAGGTTGCAGTGATTAATTTTTTTTCAGAAGTATGCTTTATTTATAAATTATCTGTAAGTACATAACAAAAACAGTTCATGTGAGATTTTACAGAAAATACAATTAAAAATCACTACATTTCTCAGTTGGGCATTTCACTTTTAGGTGCCTTCATTCAAATGCAAAATTGGAACATTTACGATTTAGAATTAGATTTTATTGTCATGTGTACTCAAGTATCGAAATACAGGAGCACAGTCAAAAGTGTACAAAGTCACTATTGTCTGGTGCCATCTTGGTTATACACTTGATTACAAAACTGGAATAAAACAAACCCAGCAAAAATAAAAGAAACAAAGCCAAAAAGAATGAAAAAGGTCCCGATATTAAAGTCTTACATAAGTCTTATCTCCCTGCAGGCATCCAAGCCAAGTCACGACCTAGACACTCGGCGGGGGGGGGGGGGGGCCTGAGTGCTTGCTGCCACTGATGCTATTGCCTCTAATCGCCTGCTGCTGCTGCTACCACTGCCTTTGATTCTATGGTTACCAGTGCTGCAACCAGACCTTGGAACATGCTCAGGCAAGATCCACTCGTAGCCTCTGATCACCGGGTCCAAGAACATTGCAGGGCCAGCATGCAGCCTCCGATCGCTGGGTCTGTTTACTAAGTATGATAAAAAAAACTATCTACATTCCAGTACAAGCTACAAGGGATCTATAAGTTAACAAACCCTCAGGATATAATGGCAGGAAGGACTTAGATGGTGGCCTTTTTCCACTGTGTCTTGGTGGTGCTGCCCTAAGCTATAGTGTGTTCTTCAGCATGGAGCCCTGGACCATAGAACCTGCCAGTCTCCAATGTCCAAATCAAGGACAACTCTTTGCAGTGGCAATTCTATAAGTTTTGGCCATCTTTCACCAAGTTGTTGATCTAGGTGCAGTTGATGTTTGTCTCAGCATGCATCGCAGGAAACAGCCCAAAGAGCACTGTGTCAGGGAGTTGCTCAGAATGAACTTTGACAGAAATCACTATGTCTCTCTCCAGGAACAAAAACAAGAAGTTGCTGGAAAAGCTCAGCAGGTCTGGCACCATCTGTGAAGAAAAGATCTGAGTTAACATTTCGGGTCTGGTGACCCTTCCTTCAGAACTGAGGAAGGGTCACCGGACCCGAAACGTTAACTCAGATCCTTTTTTTCACAAATATTGCCAGACCTGCTGAACTTTTCCAGCAACTTTGTTTTTGTTCCTGATTTACAGCATCCGCAGCTCTTTCGGTTTTTATTTAGTACATAACTCTCTTCAGATCTTCTTTATAAGGGCACATTCTACAGGAAGATGTGCAACAATCTCTTCAGTACCACAGCCATCTTGAGGGCAACAAATGGTGGAACAGATAGTCTGAATATGTATATAAGAACAAAAAGGTAATGTCTTGCTCACAACCAGCCAAGTTACATTTTGGTGCTTGTTGGACCCACAGGGTAACAATGGTATTAGGAAAGAACTTAAACAGGAAATTAGAAGGGCTAAAAGGGGTCGTGAAAAGTCTTTAGCAAACAGGATTAAGGAGTGTCCCAAAGCTTTTTATACATATTCAATAAGCAAGAGGGTAGCCAGGGAAACAGCCCACTCAAGGATAAAGGAGGGAATCGAGGTGTGGAGCCAGAAGAGGTAGGTGAGATCCTAAACAAATACTTTGTTGAAGAGATGCCGGTGTTGGACTGGGGTGGACAAAGTCAGAAGTCACACAACACCAGGTTGTAGTCCAACAGCTTTATTTTAAATCACAAGCTTTCGGAGCACAACTCCTTCATCAAGTGAAGTCAACACTTTGTGTCAGTATTCACCAAACAGAAAGAATTGGTGGAGAATGATCTCAGTGAAGGGAGTGTTGAATTCTAACTCAAGTTGCTATTAAAAAGGATGAGGTGTTGTGCATCCTAAAAAGTATTGAGGTAGCTAAGTCCCCGGGTACTGATGGGATCTATCCCAGAATATTAAGGGAGACAACAGAGATAATTGCTGGAGCATTAACAGACATCTTTATATCCTCTTTAGCCACATGTAGGTCCCAAAGAACTGGAGAGTAGCCAATGCTGTCCTATTGTTTAAGAAGGGTAGCAGGGATAATCCAGGAAATTACAGGCCCATGAGCCTCATGCTAGTGGTAGGGAAATTTTTAAAATTGTCAGGCACAAGATCCACGTGCATTTAGAAGCAAATGGACTTATTAGCGATAGACAGCATGGTGTTGGTCATGCTTCACCAACTTGATCGAGTTTTTTGAGGAGGTGACAAAGATGATTGATGAGGAAAAAGCAGTTGATGTGGTCTATATGGATTTCAGTAAAGCCTCTGACAAGGTCCCTCACGGCAGACTAGTACAAAAGGTGAAGTGACATGGTATCAGTGTGAGCTGGCAAGATGGATAAAGAACTGGCTTTGTCATAGGAGGCAGAGGGTAGTGGTGGAAGGATGCTTTTCAGAATGGAGGGTTCTGACTAGTGGTGTTCCACAGGGATCACTGCTGGGACCTCTACTGCTCATGGTCTACATAAACGATTTGGAGGAAAAGGTAGCTGATCTAATTCCTAAGTTTGTGAATGATACCAAGATTGGTGGAATTGCGGATAGTGAGGAGGATCATCAGAGGACTAAATAGGATAGACATCAACTGGAGGCATGGGCAGAAAAAATGCCAGATGGAGTTTAATCCAACAAATGTGAGGTGATGCATTTTGGAAGGTCAAGTACAGATGGAAATTATACAGTGAAAGGCAGAACCATTAACCGTATTGATATGTAGAGGGATCTGGGAGTGCAGGTCCACAGGTCACTGAAGGTGGCAGCACAGGTAGATAAGGTAGTAAAAAAGACCTATGGCATGCTTTCCTTCATTGGAAGTGGCATTGAGGATAAGAATAAACAAGTTACGCTGCAGTTTCGTAGACCTTTAGTTAGGCTGCACTTGGAATATTATGTTGAGTTCTGGTCATGACACTACCAGAAGGATGAGAATGCTTTGAAGAGGGTACAGAAAAGGTTTACTAGGATTTTGCCTGGTATGGGGGACTTTAGCTATGAAGAAAGGTTGGATAGACTCGGTTTGTCTTCACTGGAACACAAGAGGTTGAGGGACAACCTGATACAGTGGAAAGTGGAGGGGTCAATTACTAGGGGACACAAGTTCAAGGTGTTCGTGGGGTAGACGTTTAAAAGAGATGTGCGAGGCACGTCTTTCACAGAAAGAGTGGTGAGTGCTTGGAACATGCTGCTGCAGGTGGTGGAAGCAGACACAATAGCAGCATTCAAGAAATACCTGGACAAATACATGAATAGGAAGGGAATAGAGGGATATGGATATAGATATAGAGGGATATGGATCCTGTACATGAAGCCAGTTTCAACATGGAAGGGCAAAATATGGCTGGGAGGGTGAACGGCCTGTTCCTGTACTGTAGTGTTCTTCATTCTTTGTTCTTTGTATGACATTCAGCAATAATAATGCCATTGAATGGCAAGAGATGATTCAGTTGTCTCTTGTTGGAGATGGTTATTGCCTGTTACTTGTACGGCATTAAAGTTACTTACCATGTCACATCAAAAGTCCCAACTCAGGACTTGATAGCTCCAGAAAGAATATCATAATGAAGCCAAACAAGTTGATAACGAATCTGTAAATCCTTCTAACAGGGCAGGCAGTAACAGAGAAGTCTCTGGTCAAGCAGAAAAGTGTGGCAGCTGCTACTTAAAAAGACTCCTAGTGTAGAATCTTGCCTTGAATGAGTTCATTTTTGCTTCAAGGGACTAGCCCAGACACACTTGCCACTATCAGTTTCAACATTGAATCTTGCTGTGTGTGGTAACAGACTGCCTGATTGTCTGAGGAATTGCAAAGGGAACTGAACACCCAATGATCCTCAGAAAACATTCCTACTTATGATTTTCTGAAGCAGCTGAACTTGGAACTCTGTCCTGGGGAACTTCTGGACTGATTTAAAATAAAACAAAAAAAATGCAGGAGAAAACAAAATAAAAGAAATTTCTGGAGAAACTCAGAAGCATCTGTGGAGAGAAAGCAGAGTTAACATTTCAAATCTCCTATGACTTTCCTTTGGAACTGACAGGAGTTGGAAAATTGTGTTTATTACACTGTAGACAGAGGAGCAAATGGAACAGATCAGGGAGTGGCATGGTGACTCGGTGGTTAGCAATGCTGCCTCACAGGACCTGGGTTTAATTTCAGCTCAAGCAACTATCTGTGCGGAGTTTGCACTTTCTCCCCCGTGCCTGTGCGTGCTTCCTCCTACAATGCAAAGATGTGCAGGTTAGGTGGATTGGCCGTGCTAAATTGTCCCATAATGTGCAGGAATGTGCAGGCTAGGTAAGCTAGCCACGGAAAATGTGGGGTTATGGGGATATGTTGGGGTCTGGGTCTGGGTCTTGGTGGGATGCTCTTCTGGTGCAGACTTGATGGGCTGAATTGCCACTTTCTGCACTGTAGGGATTCCATGATCACGAGAGTGCACAAAGCAAAAGACAGTCTGGACTGATTTCTTGGGGTTGAAATAATTGGCTTCCAGTAATCCTTTTAACCAATGTAGAACCAACTAACCTGATAGAATAGAAAAAAAAGATATAGAGTACCAAGAGGTAGTAAGACGTGCAGATGCTGGAGTCTGAGATAACACAGTGTGGAGCTGGAGGAACACAGCAGGCCAAGCAGCATCAGAGGGGCAGGAAAGCTGACATTTCGGGTCGGGACCCTTTAGTGAAAAAAAAATGAAGTACCAACCTTATATTTGCATCCCTGACATTGCAGCGTTAGTACTGTAAGGGGGAGCTCTCTGCTCAGGCCAGGAACCTCTTGAAGCTGTACATGTATCTTTCTCTGTCAGTGCGCATGTGTCGGAAGCTGGGTGTGTTGGTCAGAGTGCGGAAGCAATGTTTTAATAACTTTTCCCTTGGAAAAATAACTTCAATGATAAATGTTCTTCAGTCGGTTAGAAATTAAAGGCATGGGAGTTATTAACTGCTGATAGCATTTATTTTAAGAAGAGGAAAAGATTGATGGTTACAGGGTGCCGCAGGTTGCTGATTAAGCGCTGTGGTGGGAGCGGGAGCGGGAACAGGTTACCTGGCCAGGTGAGCGCGGGATGGAGCCAGAGCACGAGCAGGCTACAAGTGCCACTCTGGGACTTGGCATCGCCCTGGTCGCCAGCCTAGTCAATGGCTCCACTTTCGTTTTGCAGAGAAAGGGCATTCTTCGAGCTGAGAGACGAGGTTTGTAATCAATTGGGTAACCTCACTAACTTCCCCTCCCCCCGCCAAAAAAACAGAAATCTTTGCATGTAACACTGACGCCAGAAACGAAATGTGAAAATGTTTAGCGGTCAATGTGTGCATGGAACAAGTGTTACTCAGTCACAAGCTTCCTCCGGAAAGCGTTGAGTCATCCACACAACCTGACTCCCTTCTAAAACTGCAGCGCAGATTGTAAAATGCTGGCCGCATCCCATGATGTGTGCTCATTGTACAATATCAACTCTGCCAGAAACAGTGCTGATGGAGCTGAATTCTAAGCGTCTCCCCCCATCCATCCATTAATGAGCCAATAAACCATTTTGCAAAGTGGACTAAATGTACACTTTTGGATAACAGCCATCTACACTTGAAAGTAATTTCTAATTTTAATTGATAATTTAATGTAAGGATCAGCAATTTAAGATTTGATTTGCATTTTGTCTCAGTTTGCACCACTTAAAAAAGTAAGATTAACACATTATTTTGTTCCAAAACATTTGTGCTGGAATAAGATTTATGTTTTGCTTCTCAGAACAGAAAAATATTTAAAATTAGTGTATTTTCTAGTCTGCACTCCCATCGGAAGCATTAAAAGAATGACATTGTCTTGTAAGTGAAAAATATGACTTTATCCAAAATGGATGTTTTGTGGATCCCACCTAAGTAGATCTAATCTTAAAGTTATTTATTCTCCCTAACTTGAAAAATAATGACAACCACCATGGTTTTATATCCTTGGTTACAGATCATGAAATATTGGTACATGGCACAGAAGGCAGCCCTGTGGCAAACATTTCAGTCCAGATATCTTGACTCAGTCCCACTGCCTTTTCATAGCCCTGTTTTCAGATTTAAATATGTCTTTTTTTTATTTCACTCAACAGGTACAATGGTCTTTTGACTCAAATATCTTCTATTGGAAAACTTCCCATGTTAAAACTCTCCGCTATCCCTTGATGACATATTTAAATGATTTGTTTATACTGTATGGATTTTGTAACCAGAGGAAGTTATCTTTTTGCTATTCACAATTTAACATCATTTTGAAAACACCTATTGAATTTCTACTTGTTTTTCTTTGCTGTTGTGGAAAAGTTCCTGTTATCTTGATCCTGTTCTCATTTGTTAATATAACGTTGGTAAACATATGCTGTTAAACTGTTACAATGGGGTGCCCAGTGCTCTCTGGCCTACTGAAGAAATTCATCATTATTTTACATTTATATTCTATACCGCATTTATAAAAGCAAAGAACTCTTGGATTCTATTGTGGCTTTATGTGCCTACACTTGAACATAAAGGGAACAATATCTGTGAACCTCTTTGTTAATCAGCATCCTTTTTGTGCCTTTAGATTAATCATAGTCTAGAGGACTACAGCACAGGAAAGAGGCCCTTCAACCCATTCACCAAAAACAATGACCTAACTATTCAAATCCCATTTTCCAGAACTTGACCCATAGCCTTGTATGTCATGGCATCACAAGTGCACTTTTCAATATTTTGTAAATGTTATGAGGGTTTCTGCTTCTACCACCCTTAAGGGCAGTGAGTTCCAGATTCCCACCACCCACTGGTCATTGATCCTTCCAATGAGGGGACAAGTTCCTTCCTGAATACCCTTTGCCCCTCATAATTTTTAACACATTAATTATGCCCATGCTCCACCTCAGTCTCCTGTGCTCCAAAGAAAACCAGTCTGCCCAATTTCTTTTCATAACTAAAACTCTCCAACCCAGGCAACATCCTGATAAAACTTCTCTGCAACCTTTCCAGTTCAATCACATCCTCCAACAATGTGAATTTCAGAACTGCACACAGTACTCTAGCTGAATAGGTATTTTCATTAAGTACGTTTTCCCCAGAATAAATTACCTCGTACTTTTCCAGATTAAATTGCATTTGCAACTTGGTGTTCTGCTAACTAACCAATTAATCCTTAAGGTCTGTCTTGCCGTTTGACCAGCCCCTACTTTTGTAGCATCAACAAATTTAAATAACATGGTCCCCAAGTCAAAGTCCAAATCATGTATTTATGTATATCATTAAAACAGAGCTACAGTGAGCACGTATTTGTGTGCTCCTATACATTATATATGAATACAATATCTTGCAGACTGCTAGAAACATTATTTCCAATTCTTCCTATTCATGCAACATCCATTTACCATATCTCTTTATTTCCTGTTGGCAAAACTTTGCAATCAGTGCTGATGCATTTAATTTCATGTGAGATTCCTTATGAAAATCAATTTGCATCACTTATCTATCAAATCAGTCAGTTAAATAATCTTAAGTTTGTCAAATGTGACTTTCTTTTGAATGTTTTTTAGATTTTATTTCAAAATGATTATACACTCAGACTGCGTTGTTGGCCGACTTGCTATCCACAGGTCTATGGGCTCGCAACGTTGGTCCCAGACCCCTCTGTTTTTTCCCATTGTCCTCAATAAACTGATCGAATGGTCCTTTGTGGTACATAGGAGTGTTATCCACAAAGTCTGTATTTCAATCCTTCACAGAATTTAACAACATGAAATTGAGGTTTCCTTAACATTATTATAGAAAGATTTAATAGATTGGTTTCATGTAAAAAATTCAAAAACATAACCATTTTAAATAAGATAATTGTAGCTCTCGCTATGCCTGTGTTCAAAACTTGTGTATCCCATTTAATTCAGAAGTATTCAGAATTCAGAAATACAGTTTTCTATATAAATTCAGAAAACCAAAGTTTGAAAAGACAATGTTAAATGTTGATTTTTTTAAAGGCAAGTGTTACCTATTTATATGCAAATCGTCTGTTTTGAAGAATCAAATCTTGCAGCAAAGTACCCAGAATCATGCAGCTCTGAGTATCCTGAAAAAAAAATCATGGAGAGGATATATGTTGGCAAATTTTGATACTAAACCTATTCCTTGGCTTGATTATAGAAACTGCTTTAGGTTGAGAGGCTAGTCAGTAAAATGTATTTTTGT
This sequence comes from Ginglymostoma cirratum, assembly GCA_024137785.1. Classification (NCBI taxonomy): domain Eukaryota; kingdom Metazoa; phylum Chordata; class Chondrichthyes; order Orectolobiformes; family Ginglymostomatidae; genus Ginglymostoma; species Ginglymostoma cirratum. The sequence goes on from JAHRHZ010000263.1 coordinate 43,270,524, forward strand.
ATGAAACGGTAAAGGATGGTGGCAAATCTGGGAATGAAAACTTTTACAGCTGAACAGACAAATTATTTTAAAATGGGTGCATTCAAGATGAGCTCAGTGAAAGGCACCATGTATGCAACTCTCAGCAGGATGCAATGTTCAAATGTTTGTACGAAGCAACTGTTGACTGACTTGAGAAACATTGCATAGTAATCAAGATGGTGTGAAAGTTTTAAGCGAAATGTCTTATAATATAAGTGCTGTTGGACAGAAGTCAAGAGAAGCTGACAGGAAAATGAAAAAAATGAGCCAAAATAGTGTAGCCAGGAGGAACTAAGGCAGGAACCAACAGGACTGAAACAAACCAAACATGAATCCACTTTAAGATGTGAGAAATTAGTAAGAATTGTCTCTGGAGACTGTTTCTGAATGAAATGAAGTTTGGCAAACAGCTCTTTTGTGCAGGGTACTGTAGGGACAGATAGTGCTAGAGGACAGAGATGAAGTTACCATGGCCTTAACAGACCATAGAGCTGCGCTCTCATTAAAGATTTTTGATAACTGGCGATGGTCAACCTGACAACCTGAGGGTCACCACACCTCAGACAAGAGGAGAAGTTGAGAAGGAGTAATCTCATGGTAACCTAAGTCCCGTGTGGGATTTGAATCCGCATCGTTGACGTCACTGCGTCCAGCCAACTAAGTTAAATCAACCCATATAAGCCAATGTTCAGTAAACTATTGATAGATGTAATAGCAAAAGATATTTGAATGTTGATGCATTTTTTAAAGATGACACAGATACAGAAATATTGCAGAAAAATACAAATGGAATTCTTGGCGCTTGATGGGGGAGAGGGCCCAGTCAAAGAAAGTGTGGGGACCTCTTGGGAGCTTTTAAATTTGTTTGGTATAGTCTTTAAACTGGAATTTCATCTAAGAAGGAACAGACCACAATAAAGTTGAACTAATGGTATTATGCACACAGTGAAAAATTTACTTGACCACCCTCCAGTAATTTGGTAGGTGGTCCCTTGCAGCTTTCATGTAGCTTTTCAAAAATTTGTCAGCTGGACTCTAATCATTTCGTTTCTATTGTTTGTATGAGAATCTGGTTCTAAATAGGTTTATAGACCCATTTATTATGTATCTATATAGTGACTTCTGCGTATTTCTTCTTGAAGCTGACCAAAGTGTAACAGTAACACATTTCATAAAAAAGACTACTTCCTGCTGAAGTAGGAAACATGTTTGACCACAAACACCTCTGTGCTATGCAAGTTGTCAAACATTAAATAAGTGTGTTCTCTGACCTTAATTTCATAAAATGAAAATCTCCACTCCCTGGCTTGCACAGTGCAGTCACGTTTGCCAGTGATAGCAGTCAGTAGAGATCACTAATTTTTGTTTTTGAGGTATTGACCCCGTTTGTGACACAGATGTCTTTCAGTTACTAATGAGAAAATGCCAACTCTTGCCTTTTTGACAGGTGTTTCCTATTTAACAGAATTGGCTTGGTGGAGTGGAACTGTTGGAAGTAAGTGCCAATTTTAAACTTCTCATCCTCATTTGCAAATCCTTCCATGGCCTCTCCCCTCACTGTTTGTCTAACCTGTACCAGGCCTATAAGCATTGTGATTTTTGACCTTTTGCACTTCCTAAATTGTATTTGTACCAGCTGCCTAGGCCCTGGGTTCTGGAGTTCCATCCCTAAATCTTTCTGGCTGTCTTTCCTTATTTAATGTTCATTAACTCATAAGCAAGCTTTTATTCATCACTCTGAATATCTGCTATGTTGCGATATCAAAATTTTGATAGTACTCCTTCCTTGCTACATTTTGTTATATTGAAGTCAGTACATAGATGCAAGTTGGTGTGTCATCTTTTTCCACTGCCTTACATTTAAACTTTTAGAATCATAAAATCCTATGAGTGGGAGCAGGCTATTTGGCTTATTGAGTCAACACTGACCATCCGAAGAGCATCTCACCCAGACCCAACCCCATTGCTATAACCCTGCATTTCCCAAAGCCAAGCCATCTAACCTGCATATCTTTGGACTGTGGGAGGAAACCAGAGCAATCCCCACGCGGACATGGGGAGAACATGCAAACTCCACACAGATAGTCACCCAAGGCTGGAGTTGAACCTGGGTCCCTGGCATTGTGAGACAGCAGTACTAACCACTTAACCACAATGCTGCCTCCTTTCACAGACTGGCTAACTTTGGATAACGTTCAATTTGCACCTTGGCACTTCGATGCATTGTTCGAATGGCGATTAGTTATTGATATGTCAAACCTTCGAGTTGAGTGGATTCATTGACTGTCTTCTCTCACACCTGCAGTACATCGAGAGCAACCGTTTTGTGAGGGAATGGTTATGAAAGGGTTAATTTTGAAGCTTGCGTGGGGATCCAACCTGATGCTGTTGTACTGACTAAGTGGGGAAAGGTAGCACCTTGTAGAGTGAAGAATCTTTGATCATGTGGTTTTTTGCCACAGTGAGTTTGGGTTCAAGATAGATTGATCGAGGAGAAGACAAAGTCAAGAACTGTCCATAACGCCACAAGAAATACTAACAGCAGTAGGTTGTTTGGCTCCTCGAGCCTGCTCCACTATTCAATAGGATCGTGGATAATCTGACATTCCTCACATCCGCTTTCCTGTGTTTCTACCGTTACCTTGGATTTCCTCTCCTGATCAAGATCTAGCTTTCTCGGCCTTAAATATGCATAAGGACTCTGTTTCCACAGCTCTTTGTAGTAAGGTATTCCAAAGACTCTCAACCTTTTGAGAGAAGAAATTCCTCCTCATCTCTATCTTAAATTGACACTTTTTTTTTTGTTCTGAGTCTATGCGTTCTGGTTCTAGACTTTCCCAGGAGGGGAAACATCCTCTCAGCCTGTCTTCAGGTTTAGACTACAAGCTAACACTTAATTTACCATGTATTTAGTATTAATATATAATTATAGATATAGCAGGCTCTGATCTTACATTGGGTGAGGACTAATTATCTCAGTTTTCTCTTGAGACTCTCTAGTGCAACAAGTTCATGGAATCATAGAATCCCTACAGTGTGGAAGCAGGCCATTCAGCTTGAAACTTCTCATTGAGATGGAACAGAAGCTATTGGTTTCCATTTTGAATGAGAGTGAATGCCTCCATTGATGAAAATAATGACATTGGTGGACTTGGACTCCAACTATGAGGTTTACTTGCCTGTTGCGGTATGTGCAGAGGGACCTGCATAAGTTTGCAGATGCGCTCTCCAGAGTAACTGTAGTCAGCCTCTAATAAACAGAATCATAAGAGTCATTCAGCACGGAAACAGACTTTTAAGTCAAACCAGTCCACACCAACCATGTTCCCAAACGAAACCAGCCCCATCTGCCTGTGTTTGGCCCATTATTCCTCCAAACTTGTCCTATTCATGAACTTATCAAAATGTCTTATAAACGTTGTAACTGTACCTGCATCCGCCAATATTTCTAGCAGTTCTTTCCACACATGAACTACTCCCTGTGTAAAAATAAAAAGTTGTCCTTCTGTCTTTTTTTAAAATCTTTTTCCTCTCATCTTAAAAATATGCCCCCTGGTTTTGAATTCCTCCACCCCTAGGGCAAAGACCCTTGTTATTCACCCTATCTATGCCCCTCACGATTTTATAAACCTCAACCTGTAAACCTCCTACTCTCCAGTGAAAAATGTCCCAGACTATCTAGCCTCTCTGTGTAACTCAAACCCTTTGTTGCTGGCAACATCCTGGTGAATTGTTTCTGAACCCCCTCCGATTTAATAATATCCTTCCTACAGCAGGGTGACCAGAACTGTACACGCTACTCCAATATAAGCTTCACCAACATCTTGTACAACCTCAACATGACATCCCTAACCCTATTCTCAAAGGTCTGAGCAATGAAGGCAAGCATGCTAAATATCTACCAATGGTGGAAATTTTAAAGAATAATGTACTTGAACCCCTAGGTCTCTGTTCTACAAGACTATCCAGGGCCCTACCATTAATTGTGTAAGTTTGTTTGTATTACCAAAATCTCACATTTATCCAAGCTAAATTCAATGTGCCATTCCTCAGCCCATTGACTCAATTGATCAAGATCTCTTTGTAATCTTAGCTAACCTTCTTCACTGTCCCACTATACCACCAATTTTGGTGTCATCTGCAAACTTGCTAACCATGTCTGCCATATCCTCATCCAAGTCATTTATACAAATAACACACAAAAATGGACCCAGTACCAATCCCTGTGGGACACTGCTAGTCACAGGCTTCCAGTCCTAAAAACAATCCTCCATCCACAACCACATTCTGTCTCCTACCATAAAGCCAATTTTGTATCAATTAGCAAGCTCACTCTGAATCCCATGTGATCTAACTGTACTAATTAGCCTATCATTCAGAACTTTGTCAAGGGCTTTACTAAAGTCCAATTGAACTATGTCTACGACTCTGCCCTCGTCAACCTTTTTGGTTATTAACCATTATTATGTTTCATTACTTCCAGTAAAAATAACTCAATCAAGTTTGTGAGACATGATTTTCCTCACACAAAACCGTGCTGATGTCCCTAATTAATCCTAGCCTCTCCAGATGCATGCAAATCCTATCTGATGATGTAAAAACAACTTGTTTCCAGAAACTGATATTACGCTAACACGTTTGTTTATGAAATTGAGTGTAGTAACAAGCCAAAATAGACTCAAACAACAGGAATAGAAGAAAGACTGAGAATGTGTTGCCATTCACTAGTATTGTGACAAAGATTGGCCAGGCCAGAGGACCCATGGGTTGGTCATGAAGACATGTCTTGAGCATTTAAAACATTTCATGACCAAGGATGACTTACTGGTGTTGGATTAAAGTGGGATCGTTCCAGATTCTCTCCAGGAAAATATCCTAGATGAGATGCACCAGGGGGACTTGAGATCACCAAGAGCAGAGCCAGGATTAGATGATCAGTGTGGTGGCTAGGGATCTCAAAGGAGATTGAGGACTTTCACCTGTACTAGGTATTACAGTCTAAAGATACCAGGTAGGCAATTTGGGAAAGACATGAGGAACTTCCTCATCCAGAGATTGGTGAGCCTATCAAATTCTGTACCACAGAAAACGGTTGAAGCCAAAACCTTGAGTGTTTTCACAAAGGAGTCAGTTGTAGTTCTTGGAGCTAAGGGGATCAAAGAGTACGGGGACAAAGCAGGAATACAGTACTTAGCTGGATTATCAGTCATGATTATATTTGAATAGTAGAGGAGGCTGAAAGGGCTAAATGGCCTACTCTTGCTATTTTGTATGCTTCTATGTGAAACTTGCTATATTCACAGGCCTGAGCAGTGAGAACTACTGATATCCACACTCTCCCCACCAGGTGATGGGAACAGGTGGCAGTGGCCTATTCATGTTTGAATTATTCGTGTTTGCTGTTGGCTGCTTGGCCAGTAAGTAGAAGTGAAAATATAATGTACCACAATCACCGATGTAACTGTCGGGGCCTTGCATGAGATCCCTTATGTGGTCATATCCGAGAATAGATCACAGTTGCTAATGAGTCTTTCAGCCTGTTTGCAGCTAGTTCTGGATTTGAGCACGTAACCAGCTCAACAAGATACCCACAGTCGAATGGAAACTTTTGGCTTATATAACCTTGTTAAATTACGGGCCGATCACACTCAATTGTGCCTTTATTGCAATCAAAATTGCTGATTGACGGAAAATGGAAGACTCAACTCCCTGTCTTGTCAAAGTGGTTGACTTCACAGTTAAACCCTTACAATTTTAATAATACATGCAAGAAAGAAGTCTTTCTGGGAGCAGAGACCTACCCACGATAGTAGACATCACTGTGGGCACTCTTTGAAGCAAAACAGGTGTGAACATGGGATACAGGAAGGGGGTGGGTGGGTGCCGAAGTTGGGAGACCATCTCAGGGTAGATGCGTAAGTTCATGATTTTGAAAGGATCGATGGTGGCACCTGCAATAGTTTCTACCCAGTCTGATGTCCTCAAGACTTTGGTGAGGAAAAGGCATCTTGCAGGTCTCCCAATAATCTTAGTAACAATATCAAACTGACTAAATGTAACTTGTACCTGATTCCTCACACACACACACAAAGTTTCATCTTGTCTAAGATGAGTCTCTTCTCATTTGAGACTCTTCTTTCCTTCACCGCTGTGAACCAAGTAGGCCCATAGCTCTAGTCAAGGAAAGAGGGTGGTGGCAGAAAATTCCTCCAACTGCAAGTCCATAGTGGTTGCCATCGCAGCACTTGGCAACAGCAGTGACAACGGAGGAACTCCTGACACATGACTGTGTGTACTTTTAACTACTGGCTCCAGCTGAATTCACATTATTCGTGAAAGGGGAAAAAGCAAATAATGGATATCGGAAAAATAATGGAAAGTGGTGGAGAGTGACCCTGTCAACTTTTGTGGCAAAAATGACAAGTTAATGCTTTGTCATAAGCTTTCAGATTAGATAAAGGAGGTTTTTTCTTAAACAGAGGAACAAAGTGAAGAAAGAAAGCTCAAATCAAAAGAAAATATCCGTAGACTGACTTGTAATATGCTTAAAAGGAAAGCAGGAACTGGTCCACGGATGAAAGCTCTTCAGTTGTCAACCTTCTGCCCATCTTTTAAGATGCTGCTGAAAACCATCTCCTTTGAACAGATCTGTCTTAATATTTCGTGTGTAAGTGTCACATGATTGTGCTCCTGTGAAACACCTTGGGACTTGACTGCTATCTCAAAGGTGCTAAATAAATATGAGCTATTGTTACTCCTACATCGGCTGAGGTCACCATGAAGGTCCTACCTTTTCAACCTTTCTCCTCATCTGAGGCTTGGTGACCCTTGAGTTCAACCACCATCAGATGCCTCTCTAATGAGGGAGCAGTCCTGTTGTCGGAGGATCATTGAGTTGTACAGCACAGAAACAGACCCTTTAGTCCAACTCGTCCATGCCAACCAAATATCCTAATTGATCTTGTCCCTGTTGCCAGTATTTGGCCCTTATCCCTCTAAACTCTTCCTATTCATGTACTCATCCAGATGGCATAATTGTACCCACCTCCACCACTTCTTCTGGTAGCTCGTTCCATACATGCACTACCCTCTGCGTGGAAAAAGTTGCCCCTCAAGTCCATTTTAAATCTTTCCTGTCTCGCGCCCTCTGGGACCATGCTGACTTGACCTTCTATCCTGATGTTAAGCACAGTTCAAACTGAAAAAAACCATAGTAAGGAAATTGGAGGTATTTAAGGGACATGGAGGATATGCGCACAGCTAAGTTGTGGGTGATGGCCTGGATTGTTTGTTTTTGTTTTTGAAAATGTACAACTTTTATCATAAGATACTTTGGGAGTTTTCTTTAGTTCTGTGTTGGATTTGGCATTTTCCTCTGAGGTTGGACCATATTTGATTTTGATTTATTTATGGTCACGTGTATTTTGTTACAAAAAACATTGAAATGTTGTATAGTGTCACCAATCTCTGGCACCGTCTTAAAACACAGAATATAGAGGCAGAAAAATAAAGAGACAGTGTTCAACTTTACAATCCCTCTTGTCAAGTTCTCTGCCATGGGCCTTGTGTCCAGGCACAAGTCCCCTTTGCTGTGCTGGAACAAAAGTTGCCACTATGAGTCCTCACTGGACCCTTCCAGTGCTGATGCCACTGATACTGCCAGGTACCACACCAGCCCAAACTTGACTCCACCGCCACCATGAATCGACTTCGGGCCCAACTCACTGATGCTGCCAATGCCACAGGGTTTTGAACTGGGCCCAAATGCACCTCTGCTACCACTTCCATGAATCCACGGTGGGCCCACTTGCCGAATGCCATGAGTCCGCACCGTGCCTACCCACCGATGCTGTCACCGCAACCAAGCTCCTCAACAAGAGGTAAGTTAAATAGAAGAGGGGGGAAAAGGGGAATAAAAGAGAAAAGAGAGGAAAAGAATAGAAAGGGCAGATGGAACGGAATGAGCCCCAGGCTTGGAAGCCCTGCTCGACTGCAATGTTACCAAGAAAACATCCTGAGGTTGATCTATGAAGATTAATGTGGTGTCACAAACTGTTGCTGTGATTCTGCATCACCTCGTACCCTTTGAAATTATCCTTGTTTAGTTTTGGTAGAAGTAGTTAAATGCTTCTTTTGTTTTGAAACCATCATGAATGAACTAATATTGATTTTCTTCTTGTTACAGTGGGACTGGGTCAAATAGGAAACTTCTTCGCTTACAACACTGCCCCTGCTGCATTGGTAACACCACTAGGAGCCCTCGGTGTCCCATTTGGGTACTATTTTTCACTTGCAGCATATTTATTTATTGTACTACGGCATGGAAATTGGTTCTCATTGTGGCCAATTGCAGGCCTGTGTCACTACCCTGGATGGTATTGAAGCACTGTTCTCATGAATGAGTTCATAACTTTACCTGTATCAATAGTTCTCTGTGTCTCATGCCTCTTCTAAAGCACCATTTTTAAAAGCTTACTTCTTTGAATAAACCTGTCCTCGTGATAGGTATCAAATGATCATACTGCTGGGGAGACTATCGATAGCTTGATGATGCTAAACTAATATAAGCTATTAATAACTGTTATGAACCATTCTTAAGTTTTCTTATTTACTGATTTGGTTACATCTTCTCTGAAGGACAGCTTGGAGCAAGAATCTCAGTGTTTCCTGAGTTAGAGTACCGTAATCTTCATAGAATCACAATCTAATGTTTGAAATAGCAGATATTATAATCCAGTCTCGAACTGTAATTAGTGATAATTCTAAGTATTAATCCAATGGAACAATGTATGAATGAAGAACTGAAGTAGCAGCTGTTTTGAATTCTTCTAATAACTTGGCAGGAATTGATTTGCTATGGGTCCTGATGTGGTAATTGTTTGTTCAAGTGCAGGTCATTAAATGTGCCTTTTCTTTCACCCACACACTCCTTTTCTACCCTGGGCTTCTTTCTAGGTCACTCTTGGCTTCCTATATGTTGCAGGAGAAGCTGAACCTGTTAGGAAAACTAGGATGTCTACTCAGCTGTGCAGGTTCAATTGTGCTGCTTATTCACGCTCCCACAACTGAGAATGTAACATCAAGGTTACAACTAGAAGAGAAGTTGGCAAACCCAGGTAAATCTGAGTTAATGTAGTATTGTGACATTCATGTGAATTTACGTGGATGGAAGGGCTGTAATGCTGATCGCTAAAGCACCCTGGTCACTCTTTGACATAACTCAGTGAGTGGCACAGTTGTTAACACTGCTGCCACACAGCGCCAGGGACCCGGGTTCGATTCCACCCTCAGACAACTGTCTATGTAAAGTTTACACATTCTCCCCGTGTCTGCGTGGGTTTCCTGTGGGTGCTCCGATTCCCTCCAACAGTCTAAAGTTGCGCAGGTTAGGTGGATTGGCCATGTTGAATTGCCCATAGTGTTCCAGGAATGGGTGGAGTAGCCGTGAGAAATGCAGGGTTACGGGGATCAGGTTGAAGAGGGTGGGTCTGGGGGGGATGCTCTTCGAGGGTCAATGTGGACTTGATGGGCTGAATGGCCTGCTTCCACACTGTGCGGATTCTATGATTCTATTCTAACTCCTCCATCAATTAACTACCATTACTTCCTCTTCTGAATTTTTTTTCAATCCGGCCTTAATTCCTCATAAACTTTAGCTTTGAACAATAACTTTTCATAGAAAAACTTGGTCAAGTTCTCTTTTGGAAAGCACCTTGTTGACAGGCTTTCCCTGATTCATTTAAGCCAAACATATGAGGTTGGTCACGTAAGCTGTTTCCCTTCACCGTTCACAGGTGTCAGCTGATAGTTACATAGCTAATCCCTACTCTGATAATTTGTTAAATTCTTTCAACTGGGACTGGAGACAATGGGTTAATGGTTATGACACTGGACAAGTAATCTAGAGACCAAAGCTAATAATCTTGGGACACCGGGTTCAAATTCCACCTTGACAGCTAGTGAAATTTAAATTACATTCATAAAGTCTGGAATTGAAAGCGAATGGTAACCGTGAAAGTATCAAGTCAACACAGCATGGAGCTGGAGGAACACAGCAGATCAGGCAGCATCAGAGGAGCAGGAAAGTAAATGTTTCGGGTCGGGTCCCTTCTTCAGAACTGGAGTTCAACTTTCCTACTCCTCTAAAGCTGCTTGACCTGCTGTGTTCCTCCAGCTTCACGCGATGTTGACTCTGACTCCAGCATCTGCAGTTCTTGAAAGTATTGTTGATTTGTCATTAAAAACCAATTTGGTTGATTTGTGTTGTTGGAAATCTGCTATTCCTCCCTGACCTGGCCTACATGTGATTCTAGATCCCCCTTGAATGTGGTTGACTCTTCACAGATCTCTGAAATAACCAAGCAAGCCATTCCAAGGGCAGTTGGGATGGGCAACAAATACTGGAGTTGCCTGTGGTGCCCATATCCCATCATAGATTTTTTAAATAAAATGATTTAATACCATTAGATTTCTAGTGGTTTGGGTATCATCATCACCTTTTTTAAAAGTGGCATCATGTTAGTGTGTTTTTCAATCTGTTGTGACCTTGGCAATATTCAACACCATTATAAAAAAAAATCAGCTCTCATCCCTAATCTTACTTGGTATCTTGGGTAAGTACCTTTGTTTTGAATACCTTTAACCTATGACTTGCATTCTGATTTTCTTCATCTCCTAGCTTCACAGTGTTCTGTACTTTGGCCGTGGTCCTTTTAACTAGATCTCAAATTTGAAACAAGCTGTAATGTTTAGTTGCTTTGTTTGGGGTAACTAATGTGAAATCCTGATTAGGAAGTGCTGAAGAAACAACATGGGGCAAGTAGGTGCATTGCTGTGTTTTTGTTCAAGTAATGTTTGTTTTTACTCGCTTCTGTATTTGTTTAATATTACAGTGGTTGCATCTTCCACTAAAGGATGGAAAATTCAGGCTTGACCAAGCTTGCATGTTTCTATTGCATTTCCCGATGTGGTTGAGAGCACTGGTGCAGCCAAACTATCCTAAGTCTGAGAATTGTGCATTTCAGGGAAAGGGAAATAGAATTGTAGATCCATACAAACATACAAGTCGGGAGTAACATTAGCAGTTTGGCCTGTCGAGCCTCTCCTGCCATTTAATAAATTATGGCTGACCTGATTGTAACCTGAACTCCACTTTTCCATTGACTTATGCTAGCCTGTAACCCCCTTGCTTGCCAAAAACCTATAACACAATAAGGTGACCATTACTGTACACAGTATTCCAGATGTAGTCTCACATGTATAACTGAAGCATCACCTCCCTTTTTTTTTGCCTCCCTCCACAATAAAAAATACCATTCTATTAATTATCCTAATTACTTGCTGTACTTTCATGCCAACTTTATGACTCATGTGCTGGACACACGGGCCCCTCTGCAGACTCTCACCATTTAGATAATACGCTTTAATATTCTTCTCAGCAAAATGTACAGGGGCACATTTTTCCAAATTATCTTCCATTTCCCAGAAGTTTGCTCACTAACTTAGCTTATCTATATTCTTTTTTATAGCCCCTTGTCACAACTTACTGTTCAACCTATCTTTGTGACATCAGCAAACTTAGCGAGCGTACCTTCAGTCCCTTCATCCAAATCATGTATACAAATTCTAAGCAGTTGAGGCCCCAGCACTGATCCCTGTGGAATGCCATTCGTTACATCTTGACACCAGAACAGAGCCACTAATACAAGAACAAAATATTGCGGATGCTGGAAATCCAAACTGAAAACAAAATACTCAGCAGTCTGGCAGAATCTGTGGAGAGAGAAATAGAATTAATCTCGAATATAGAATCACTGCCCTGAAACATTGATACCATTTCTGTCTCCTCAGATGATGTGGAGGTGCCGGTGTTGGACTTGGGTGAACAAAGTCAGAAGTCACACAAAACCAGGTTATATCCCCTTCGTTAGGGGCTGTACTCCGAAAGCTTGTGATTTCATATAACCTGGTATCGTGTGACTTCTGACTCTCTCCACACATATAGCCAGACATACTGAGTATTTTGAGCTGTGTCTTTTGCTTTTGGTCCTTGTTACAGACCAAGATCACTTCATGCATTTGTACCAGTGCCAGAACAATTAATGTCAATAACATGGTCTGACGTGACACCAGTAGTTGTTTTATAATGGAAGGTTGGGGTTGGGGAAAGCGGTGAATTTAAAAAGCATCTGTTTTATTTTTTGACGCATCTCTCATAATTATTCTTTTACAGTGTTTCTTGGTTACATCTGCATTATTTTCGCACTTCTCATCCTGCTTATTTTCTGGATTGCACCCTCCCATGGCTCCACCAACATCCTGGTTTACATTGGTATTTGTTCATTACTGGGGAGCTTTACTGTGCCCAGCAGTAAAGGCATTGGTTTAGCAGCTCAAGACGCATTTAGCGATAATCCATCAAGTCAAAGAGCCCTTTGTCTCTTTGTCATCCTGCTGGTAACATTGGTTTGCAGTATTCTTATTCAATTTATATACATTAACAAGGCTTTGCAATACTTTGACTCATCCATTTTTAGTGCAATATACTATGTGGTTTTCACAACTTTGGTCATTCTGGCATCTGCTATCCTCTTTCGAGAGTGGAGTGATGTTGGATTTGTAGATTTTCTTGGAATGCTGTGTGGATTTATCACTGTTTCGGTGGGAATCATACTCTTGCAGGTTTTCAAGGAATTCAGCATCTCTGCCAGTGACTTAAGAAAAATCACTTCAAAGAAACACTAAAACATAAGAATGTACAGACTCTTTCATAAGTTGTGCTTCAGATTTTGAACAGATAATGCTTCTACAATAGTTCGGATTGAGGATGTTTAGAACACAGGTATTGGAAATTGCAACATATGTATTTTTTTTTCCCATATCAAATGCACTTCTCACCCCACTGTTCACAATTCCTATCCTTCATTTGTTCATTTGAAAAAAATCTTGAGAAGGCTACTTCTGAAGGTAGAGCAATTTCAGGCTGTACAGAAACAATAAGATATATTATTTAAAGAGGAAAAGGAAAAGAGACTGAATTTAGATTGTGTTTTTCACAGCTTAATGAGGTCTGAAGATGCTTTACAATACATTTTATACTTTAGTCACTATTGCAAAAAAATGTGGCAGGTAGTTTACACAGAACAAACTCCCCACAAACAGTACTATGATGTTGACCAGAATTCTCTTCGTGCTTAAATATTGGTCAATTCACCAGCGATAACTTTCTTCCTCCTCTTTGAAATAGTGGCAATATGTCTATCTGAGAGTGAGCAGTTCAGGCCTTAATGTTAACATTTTGCAAAGTACAATATTTGGTGCATGGCGCTAAAGTGTCAGCCTTCTGACTCAGCAGTAAGTGTGATAGCCATTGTGTCATGGATGATGAGTGCTGGTCCTGGTCATGTCCTCCTGCCCCTACCCCCGCCCATCCCTCTATTATTTTTCACAGGGAAATAAAAGCCTATCAGCTTAGCAACTGCCCACATGCATTACTAACAGTATGAGGGAGAGATCACCTGGAGAGACCCATGTGCTGTTACTTTGCTATTGACACAACTTTGTATCAACATTGCATTCGGGCTGTTTGCAGAGGCAACTGTCATGAAATAAGTTGCTTGGAATTGTGATGCAACAGAAGCTTGGGTAATGCTACACACTAATAAAAACTTAGAAGCAATTATTTTGTGTCGGTAATTCATATATAATTTTTTTTACTTGTACTTTTTTCAATCTGGTTGCAAAATAGTTACTGTTTCATTTTGAAAACTGAAATCTTATTGTGACTGTTTTAATTTCCTTCATGCACTAAGCAGCAGCAATGGATTGAATTTTTGAGCTCTGAATTATCTTCAGCAAACAAGCTGAGGCATTATTAGGGATATTGGGAAACTTTGCAACATAACATAAAGAGTACAATTCTAATCTGGGTACAGGAACAGAGGGACATGAGTGCAGTTATACATAGATCATTAAGAGTGGCCCAAGAGGCGGCGAGAGCAGTTAATAAAATATACTGTATCCTGGGGATTTATTAATAGGGGCGCAGAGTACAAGAGAAATGAGTTAGTGCTGAATTTGTATAAGACCCCTGTTAGACTGTGTACAGATCTGAGTACCACACTATAAGAAGACTGAAAGAATTGGAGAGAGTGCAGTTCGCAAGAATGGTTCCAGCAATGAGAAATTTCAGCTATGAGGATAGATTGGATATATTTGGAACGTCTTCCTTGGAAAGAAGAAGGCTAAAAGGAGATCAAGTGAAAGTTTTCAAAATCACAGTGGAGCTGGACAGAGTTGATGGGAAAAACTGTTTCCATTCCTAAAAGGATCGTGAACAAGGGGGCACAGATTTATAGTCATTGGCAGAAGAAGTAACTGGAATGTGAGAAGCATTTTCACAGAGTTAACAAGGTGTAGAGCTGGATGAACACAGCAGGCCAAGCAACATCAGAGGAGCAGGAAAGCTGATGTTTCGGGCCTAGAAGTGCTTGGAAGTGTGGTAGAGGCAGGTTCAAATAAATCATTCCAGAGAGCAATGTTTCTATCTAATAATCATCTAATGTGCAAGGGAATGGGAAAAAGGCAGGAAAATAGCATCAAGTCATGGTGCTTATTTGAACAATTGATTCATGGTGGACCAAATAGCCTGCTTTCTGTAGTGTAACACTTTTGTGCTTCTGTAAACTCAGTCAGATATTGCATTTGCATGGCTCCCAGTGAATGTCATACTGTAAATGTTCCTTAATGGAAATATAACACAGGATTAAACAAAACATTAAAAATCCTCAAACCTTCAATGAAACAATAAAATTTGTGTGTGGCTATAATTAGGGAGCTAAAATGACTTTGCGTGCATTTTTTAAAATAAAATTTGTAGATTTTTAAAGAATAAATATAATTTGATTCTGTATATTTCAGCAGAAAGTATTGTTGCAGCACATGGTGAAAATGTCTATATTCATGTCTCCTTTTTAGAAATATAACTTTGCTTTTGTTTCAACTTCACAATTTCTGAATTTAAAATAAAGCTTGAGTTACTTTTATGATATGATTGCAGCTGTAGTTCTGCTGAATGTATAAACTAAAGTCCATTGTTGATTATTTCTCTGATCTATGAAGGTTAAGATGCACTGAATAAAAGTCATCCTGACTTCTGATAATAAATTAAATAATCTTTTGAAGCTTTAGTACAGTTTACTTTGTTTCAGTTGGGTGAGTGCACTAACAATTTGTTTTACAGCTTTTTTTTAAAATAAGTGCTTTTCAAAATGATGGATGTGAATAATATTGTTTTGTTAGGACAACACATTGGCTTTATTGACCCTTAGTATTTTGAAAATTCAGAAGTGGCACTAAGTTTGTTTACTTCCTAAGAATTTTATTCTGAGTTGGCATTTCTCTGTTTTCCCCCCAACCTTTTTGTTCAACTACAACTGTGGCATTCAAGATGTGATCAAATATTTAATATACTGAAGTAATGGATGTGTAATTGTATTAATGATCCTGCTTGAAGTGTGAGGAAATTCTATTTGGATTGAATTATTTTATCTAGTTTGTATTAAGCTTGTATTAAACTTACAGCATGTTAAATAAATGTCTTGAACTTGCAAATTACACTTCGGAGTTTTGTGATAAGAAAATTTTCTACTGCTGAAATTAATAGAGAACTGTATTGCAAAATTGGAAAGTGTGGTGATTTATCGAACTGATGTAGCTATAATTTTAATCCATCTCAAAAGTTTGAATTATTCTGCATCAGCGCTGAAGATGTGTGAAACATTTCAATGTGACAAAGTAATTTGAAATTCTATCTGATATGTGCATACATAATATGTGTGTGTTTTATGGCATAAACAGAAAAGTACCTCTTGTATATTTTCCCTGTGTACAGATTTAGAATGCCATATTTTAAGCTGAATGCAGTAATAAAGACTAATACGCATAATCTATGTTGACAATGAGTTCTTTCCATTACTAGAAACTAGGAGCAGGAGTAGGCCATTTGGCCCTTCAGTAAGATCATGGCTGATCTCAATGCCATAATTCTGCTTTTTGACCATACTGCTTCATGCCCTTACTATCTAACAATTTACCAACTTCTTTCTTGAATATATTCAGTGACTTGGCCTCCATAACCTTATGTGGTTTTGAATTCCACAGATTGAGCACCCTTGGAGAAGAAATGTTTCTTCATCTGTGTCCTAAATGACATACTTTACAAGCTGAGATGGTGACCTCTGGTACTAGGGTCCCCAACCTGGGGAAACATCCTTCTTACATCTGGACTGTCTAGCCCTGTTAGAATTTTCTGTTTCAATCAGAGCCCCTTTCATCCTTCAAAACTCCAGTGAACACAGGCACAATCAAACCAATCTCTCTTCATCGAGCAGTCCTCCCAACATCAGTTGTAAGCCTTTGCTTCACACCCTCTATGGCAAGAACATGCACTCTTTTTTTTCAGTAGAAGGAGCAAAACAGCACATAATACTCCAGATGCATACTTAGCAAGGCTCATTATAACTGCAGTAAGACATTCTTGCTTCTGAAATCCAATCCTTTTGCAATGAAGGCTAACATCCCATTTACCTTACTAATTGATTGCTGCACCTGCCTGTTTACTTTTACTGAGGTATACAAGGACACCCAGATTCATTTATACACATTTCCCAATATCTCACCATGAAATAATACTCCGCCTTTCTGCTCTCACATATGACTTCACATTTATCCATGTTTTACTGCATCTGCCATATGTTTGTCTGTACACTCATTTGGATCACCCTAAAACCTCCTTGCAACCATTTTACAACTGTCAATCATACCTAGTTTTGTGTCATCGGCAAACTTGGAAATATTGCATTTTGTCCCCTTATCCAAATTATTTATTCATATGTAGCTACAGTACACTACTAGTCAGTGCCTGACACCTGGAAAAAGACCCATTTATTCCCACTCTGTTTCCTGTCTGTCAATCAATTCTCAATCCATGCCTGTATATCACCCTCTATCTCATATACTTTAATTTTGCTCACTAGCATCTTATTGGGATTGTAACAAAAGTTGTCTTGAAATCCAAATAAGTTTTATTGCAGAGGGGAAAGTGTTAAACCACTTGTTTTTGGTATTTTCAGTTTCTTGCTCGGTACTTGCATTTGGATTTTGAGCTATTTGTATCAGCGATTGTTTTATGCCTATCAAAGTTAATTCATTAAAGTATAGATGAATCCTTGAGTAAATAACAGGTTTGATACAATGTATCTATTAAACTGCCACTTCAAATTGGAAATTAGATTCTGTTGTTTAAAGTTGAATAGGGATGATACTATTTACTCTGGGGATGTGATTTACAGTTGCCCCAGAGTGGGAAGACCATTTAGGATACATTTCTTTAATCAGAGAATTGAGAGATTAAGAATGTATTTCTTTAGCAGGGAATGATGGAGACAATCGTGGTAGGGTTGGTTCCTGTTCTTGCCTGTGTTGTCCAGCAGAGGTCACTGAAAAATACTCAAGTGGAACCCTGACTGTACAAATCAAATGTTTTTGCATGAGATAACAAGGTGTGGAGCTGGATGAACACAGCAGGCCAAGCAGCATCATAGGAGCAGGAAAGCTTGACGTTTCGGGCCTAGACCCTTCATCAGAAAAATGTTTTCGCACAATCAGTTTACTTTGCTTCTGCATCGCTTGAAAATATGGTAGCTATTCTGTGCCTGCAATATACCCAGCTATGTTAGCAGACAATCCAAAGCTGAGGAAGGGTCATCAGACCCGAAACATTAACTCTGACTTTTTCTTCACAGATGCTGCCAGACCTGCTGAGCTTTTCAAGCAACATCTGTTTTTGTTCCTAATTCAAAGCTGCACCTGTTTTTGCACAATTATATGTTTGATACAGTGAAAAGCATTGTCTTACATGCTTCACAGGTAGATTGTTGTGTACAAGTGCATCAGGGTAACAGAAGAGTGCTGGATACAGTGTTACAGCTGAGAAGAGACAGATTAACATATTGAAGAGGTCCCTTCCAAAGTCTGATGACAGCATGCTATTGGGTGGGTCTGACCCTTGGAATTCTTCTTACTCACTGGAATGTATCTCTGCAATATACAAGTAGCCTTTGATTAATGGCTTAGTTACATTCCTGAAAGTCACTCCATTAAGCAAAACAGCATTATATGAAGTAGGTGTTCCCACAGAAACCTACGAAGATGTTCAAGTTATGTTCTTGGAACATCGAATTGGTACAGTATACAAACACAAACAATACAAAACAGCAAAATAGAGACAAAAATATGTGACATAAAGTGTATCTTTTGATGTTTCTTGTCTCCCACACGATTGCTTGGGAAGTTGAATTTTATTGTTTAAAGTTGAATAGGGATGGTACTATTTACTCTGAGGATGAAATAGAAGGCTGTGGACAGCTTTTAAGAACTTATCTAGCCTGAATTGAGGCAAGCATTGGCCAAAACAAGCTGAACGAACAGGAAATTGCACAAGGTCACGAGGGCTTGGCATGTATTTATTTCCCTGCTCTGGTGGGAGTCATGAGAACTGTGGTATCTACATCAGCCAGCTCCCCGGTCAGCTCCAGAATGCTCTGTTCTTTGAATATTTTCAGATAGTTTCTATGAACTCCTCATCGTTTGTCAGTGTTCAGGGACAGAAGAGTATGACTGTGTGTGAAGGAGTTAAGTGGGACTCAGAAAACAGGACAGCCTTGTAATTATCCAAGTGTAACAAACTAACTCATGGCACTGTGATACAGGAAGCCACTCCAGACTGGGGAATAGGAAGGAATGTAGTGGTTGCAGGGGACAGTCTGTTAAAGGGGATTGACAGTCTTCTGTACAGAGAGAAAGTCCAGATGATTGAGTTGACTGCCTAAGGCCGTTGATCAGGATATCTGCTCAAAGCTGCAGAGGAACTTGGGCTGGGATATTAATGACATTGTGGAGTAAAGAAGGAGGTTTTGCACAGTGCGTATGAGGAGCTAGGTGCCTAAATAACAAAGCAGTACCTCAAAGATCATATTCTCTGCAAAGCCACTTGCATCGGGCAGATCAGATTTAGAGAGATGAATGCATGGCCCAATGACTGGTGTGAGGGAAGTGGGCTCTGGTTTTGGGCCCTGGGAACAATAGTGAAGAAGATGGAGTCTGCACTGATGGGGCAGTCTCCACCTGAACCTTTCTGGGGCTGGAGTTCTTGACAACCACATAAAAAAAGCAGTGTAAGAAAGGGATTAAATTTTAGAAACCGTATATCAAAGAGTGGAGGCCAAAGATGATAGGTATTAATTCAGGAAATTATAAACAAACTGTGATGGAAAGGTATAAACAGTATTAATCTGTCAACCACCAGAAGAGTCGAACAAAGAGACCCCCCACACAAATGCCAGGCACTGACCATCTCAATAAGAGATAATCTAACCACCACCCCTTGATATTCAATGGTGGTACTGTCGCTGAATCCTCCCCCCAACCCCAACCTCCATCAACAATCTGGGGGCTATCAGTGAGCAGAAACTGAACATGCACAAAATTCAAAATTTGATCCCTTTCTCACAGTATTTATTCAGTCATTGAGTTATTCTGCACAGAAACAGGCCCTTCGGCCCATGATGTCTATTCCAAACAACAAACACTAAAGTACACCAATCCCATTTACCTGTGGTTGGTTCATAGCCTGCTATGTTCTTGCATTTTAAGTGTTCATCCAGATGCTTCTTAAATGTTGTAAGATACCTCCCTCCATCACCCTCTCAGGCAGCAAGTTCCATATTTCTACAACCATCTGGCTGAAAGTTTTTTCTCATATCTCCTCTAAGCCATTTATGCCTCACGTGGTCTATCCAGTCTTTCCTCACAACTGAGACTTTTCATTCCAGGTATCATCTTGGTGAATCTCCTCTGCACCCTCTTCAGTGCAATCACATCCATCTGATAGTGTAGCAACTTTACCTTTTATTGTAAATCTCACTCAACTCACTCAATATTCACTCTGTCCACCACTGATGCTCAGTCGCAGCAATGGGTGCCATCTACAAGATGCACAGCAGAAATTTATCAAGGCTTCCCCTATAACACCTCCTAAACTTGTGGACATTACCATTTAGAAGGACAAGGGTAGCACACACATGGGAATACCACCACCTGCAAGTTGCCATCGAAACCACTCACCATCCTGACTTGGAACTATGATGTGGAGGTGCTGGTGTTGGATTTCGGTGGACAAAGTCAGAAGTCACACATTACCAGGTTATAATTCAACAGGTTTATTTCAAATCACAAGCTTTCAAAGCACTGCTCCTTCGTCAAGTCAAGTGACAAAACTGAATTGGAGGAACCTTGAATGGACAAAATCTATGATAACACCCGTCGACAAGAGGGAGTACAGAAAAGGAACCTGAGAAAGGAATGTCATCAATCTCAAGGCCAAGGATTAAACCCACCTCCTGGAACCACCTGCCAAACGCATGGTTGGAGATGTGTTTCTAGGATCAGGCTCATCAGCCATGCAAGGACCCATTGAACCAATGACCAGTGACATGAAATTTCCTAGATGGACAATCATACTCATTAGTGAGTAATTGCTGATGATTGTTGTGGCTAAAAGGTGTGAGGTGAATTCCCAATGAAAACTGTACTCTCTGCAATATTTCTGTATTCACGTCTGTTTATTTTTAAAATGGGCAACCTTGCTGGACTCATAAAATCACTGAGGCTGATCACATGATCATATTTCCAGGAGTTTCTGAAATCCCTACATTGTATGGTCATTCCAGCTAAAGATGTGACAAAGGACTTAGAGACACGTTGTCTGTTTCCATTCGTCTCGGAATAGAGGAAAACCTCAAGATGCATTAGCTAAAAAGGGCACTGATACTTTCAGTTACCTCATCACTTTGCAATGGGAATGCAGATGGGGGAGGTAAAATTAGACCGTTTCCTTAGCAACCTTTCAATTAGCCCACTGAGATGGGTCCCCAGCATCTGAAATACCTGGCTTTGTCATACAAGCCCTACCATGCAGAAAGAGGCCATCAGGCCCATCAAGTCTGCACTGACCCTCTGAAAAGCAGGTTACATAGACCCAACCCATAACCCCATATCTAACCTGGCCAATCCACCTAACCTGTGGACTGTGGAAGGAAACCGAAGCACCTAGCAGAAACAGGGATTACATTCAAATTACCCACCTGGGGCCAGAGTTGAACCTGGGTCCTTGGTACTGTGGCACAGCAGTGCTAACCCCTGAACCACCAAGCCACCAATTTCATATGACTGAAATCTTGAGTTTGTTGATTTGTTTAACTATGCAATTCTAGTATGCTAAGTCAGTTGTTGTTTTACCGTAAGAGGGAGGTCAGGACTCCAGACTGACTTGACAGCTTGACTTCATCTCTGCTTACAAGTTGCAGGTTGGAAAAAATACCTCACTTCGCTTGGAATGTGGAAAACCACTCACTAAGGGAACAATTATTGGACATTGACCTCTGGGAAGTTGTAACTCAACTGAACTGATTGTAATACCTCTAGGTTTACCAAAACATGGAACTTTTAACCCATCTCCCATTATGTTCTGTCTTCATCGATTTCCTGTATGTATGAATGGAGTGACAAAGCAATTTCCCCACACTTTGAATGTTTTGTTATAAAATGCTATGTTTGTTTTCATCTTAAAGGTTTTTGCTTTGATTTAATTTTAGTGATCTAAAATATATTCAGTTTGGTAATCAATAAAAGCTCATGGTTGCATGAGGTGTTATAAATAGTAAGGAAGTAATTTGAACATAGAACAGTTCAGCACAGTATATGCCCTTCGGCCCACGATTTTGTGCCGACCTAAGATCAAAACTAACCTGCATACCCTTCATTTTACTATCATCCATGTGCCTATCCAAGAGTCACTTAAATGTCCCTAATGTATCTGACTCTACTCCCACCGCTGGCAGAGCATGCCATGCACCCACCACTCTCTGCGTAAAGAACCTACTTCTGACATCTCCTCTATACCTTCCTCCATTCACCTTAAAATTATACCCCCTTGTGATAGTCATCTCTGCCCTGGGAAAAAAGTTCTTGGTAGAAATATGGAATGTTTAAAAATTGATAGATTCTAATCAGGATTTGGAGCCAGAGTTTGATCAATTTGAATACTGAGCTCAAAACTCAGCTTCTCCAACTAGTGTGGCTGTTAAGTACTACTTTCAGTGTAAATATTTTCCAATCAACCTGTTCAGAGATGTTATTATACCCTTCTAGAGCATATGGGATTTGAACATGGGGCTTTGCGGCTTAAACCTAAGTGTATGAATGCTGTTAAGGAAACATATTTGCCCATTTTGATATTTAAACTGGAAAGTGGAAGTCAGTCACTGCTATATAGCTAAAATAACAAAAAGTTTGCAAACTGGAAAACTAGTGGGCTTTTGTCGTGTGTGTTTTTAACTACATAGGACTATGTTGATTTTATAGCAGTGAGGTTACATCATGAGATACTTGGCAACAGGAGTCTGAGTCAAGGAAAAATTTGTTTGGTAACAGCCCTGAGATTAGTCCAATTAGCGTGTTGCAGATTTGTGAGTGAAGTGCAGCCATCCAGACCTGGCAAACACAAAACATCTCTCTCTCTCTGTCTAATGCATCTCAGTGTTGAGTGTAAAGACAGAAAACCTGAAAGCTCTAAAATGAAAGAATTCTCATACAAGAAACAACTTGAGCCCAATGCCTGGCAATAAAATTGAAGAATGACTATTGTTCTGCGACATCAGAACTAAAATCAAAAGGACAGTGAAAAATAGTTCTCTACCTTATGATCTGGACATTTGATCCACAGAACTTGTTTTCCCTGTCTATATTTTTCTATCCATAATATTTATTTGTGAATTATTTCGTGTGCTTGGGGTTTTTGAAGGGCTAAAGTTTAAATTGTATTGTGATACTTCGGTAATTCATATTTGTGCAAATTGTTGAAGGACACTTATTTTACAATAAATAAGCTTGTTTTCCTGTAAATGATGAAACCTGATGTGAAATACATTAGCTGTAAATAGCTGCCAGGCAAATTGTTTCAGAGATAGTAGGAACTGCAGGTGCTGGAGAATCTGAGATAACAAGGTGTAGAGCTGGATGAACACAGCAGGCCAAGCAGCATCAGAGGAGCAGGAAAGCTGATGTTTTGGGCTTAAACCATTCTTCAGAAATGATTTCTGAAGAAGGGTCTAGGCCCGAAACGTAAGCTTTCCTGCTCCTCTGATGCTGCTTGGCCTGCTGTGTTCATCCAGCTCTACACCTTGTTATCTTAGCCAGGCAAATTGATCAGCTTGTTGGTTCAATTAGGTATTTATAAATTTGCGACAGCTTGTGAAATATTAGGGCTCAATTATCAGCACCATCTTTCCAACTGAGTTGTAACAACCATCAATATCACTGTTTCAAAAATCTTACTCAGTTTCAGAAATCAGTATGCCATCAGTAAAGGTGGATAAATCCCCAGGACTTGATTAGGAGTACGCTAGAACTCTGTGGGAAGCTAGGGAAGTAATCGCTGGGCCCCTTGCTGAGATATTTGTATCATTGATAGTCACAGGTGAGGTGCCAGAGACTGGAGATTGACTAACTATTTAAGAAAGGTGGTAAGGAAAAGCCAGGGAATTATCGACTGGTTAGCCTGACATAGGGAAGGGTCTAGGCCTGAAACGTCAAGCTCTCCTGCTCCTATGATGCTGCTTGGCCTGCTGTGTTCATCCAGCCCCACACCTTGTTATCTCATTATCATAGGTGATGGGCAAGTTGTTGGAGGGGATTCTGAGGGACTGGACTTACTTGTATTTGGAAAGGCAAGGACCAATTAGGGATAGTCATCATGGCTTTGTGTGTAGGAAATTGTGTCTTACGAACTTAGGTGAGTTTTTCTGAAGAAGTAGCAAAGAGGATTGATGAGGGCAGAGTGGTGGACGTTGTCTATATAGACTTCAGTAAGGTGTACAACAAGGTTCCTCATGGTAGACTGGCTAGCAAGGTTAGATCATGAACATGAGGAGAACTAGCCGTTTGGATACAGAACTAGCTCAAAGGTGTTGGTGGACGGTTACTTTTAAGACTGGAGGCCTGTGACCAGTGGTGTGCCACAAGCATTGGTGCTGGATCCGCTGCTTTTCATCATATATGTAAAACGGGAGTACAGCACCCATTCAAGGCTATGGGCCTAGTGTGGGAAATGGGACTAATGGAGGTTGAACGGCTTCTGTACTATATGATTCTACAATCCCATCTTTAAAAGATACAGTTGAATTGGTCGATTTATGTTTATACCTATCCCGAGACTAAATTTTACTTTCAAAACTTTTGTTGGTGGAACTTGAACTTCCAGTATTTCAGTCACCAATGTACTGCTGTAATTATCAGCCAACTGTTCTATGACAGGAAAATTGACCAGGACAAAGAGAGTACCATGGCTTATCTTTAAATAATGCAATGGGATCATTAATATCCACAGGAATAGACAGATTGGATCTTAATTTGACATCAACAGACTGACATGCCTTTAGACATTCGTCCATTATAAATGAAATATCCTGTCTTTTTCCATTAATCTTATTTAATTATTACTGTGTTTGTATGTGGTTGTAATAAAGCCTTTTGTTCCAAGAAATGAAATATATTAAACTAGACAGTAGCATTTTGTTTCGGTAGAAAATGGTTCATTTCTTAGTTATAGTTTCTGATGACTAAAGTTGAGTAAGTCATTAACTGAACATAGCAAGAATAATCTCAGTTCTGAACTATCATATGCTCACTGTGATACAATGGAAGACTGGTTGGGTAAAATAAACAGTCTTTTTTGATCAATTATTTAGTGCAATGAATGTGATAGTGTATAAATGTAGTCCAAGTATTGGACAATATGATCTAGATGCAATTAGGAAAGACAAGCAGTTTGAGAATATTGGATGGTTCAGAAGTAGTTAATAAACATGGGGAAAATACGAGGTAGTCCAAGATGGGATGAAGTACAAGTGCATAAATACACATTGTGCAACAAGGCTAGTGAGCTACAAGTACAAGTCACCATAAAGAACTATGTTACAACGGTGATAACAAAGTCCTGTCACAAGGAATGAGAGGATTGGAAACTTGATGTTCCTGGCTACAGGCATTCAGGAAATGCAGGGAAAAAGAAATGGAGGCAATCTCATAACTGAGAAACTATGATAAAGTACTGGAGAAGGATAATGTATTTGACTGAAAGTCTGAATCTGGCTAGTTAAAAGATAGGACAGTTGGATAAGGTAGTTAAGAAGGTAGATGGGAAAATTGCCTTTATTAATTGGGGCATTGAATACCAGAGCAGGGGGTTATAATGGGGCTGTATAAGGCGTTAATCTGTGAACAGCTGGAGTACTGTATACAGTTCTTCAGCCTGAGGATGATGACTCTGTGGAACACATTGCCGCAGAAGACTGTACAGGCCAAATCATTGAGTGTCTTTAAGACAGAGATAGATAGGTTCTCGATTAGTGAAGGGATCAAGGGTTACGGTGAGAAGGCAGGAGAATGGGGTTCATATCAGCCATGATTGAACGGCAGAGCAGATTTGATAGGCTGAATGGCCTAATTCTGTTCCTATAACTTAAGGTCTTATGGTTCTGTTCACTGCCCTATCAGAAGGATGAGATTGCACGAGGGAGGGTGCAGAAGAGACTCACCAAGATGCTATCTAAGCTGGTGCAATGAAGAGAGATTAGATAGACTGAGGTTGCCTCCCTTAGAGCAGAGAAGACTGAGGGAGAAATCTGATTGAAGTGTACAAAATTATGAGGGGTATCAATAAGGTAGATAGGAAGAAATGATTCCTTTAGTAAAGGGATGAATAATTATGGTGAACAGATTTAAGGGAAAAGGCAAGCGTGGCTCGCCAACCCTCTTGAGCTCATTCTACACTGTACTCCAGAGCTTGGCTTCCCACTCCACCCTCCCATGTGCATGTGTAATATTTTAGAAACATTTGAGACTGGAGAATTGAAATAGCTCCACAGAGGCTGGTACCATGTCACCAAGTCACCCTTTATTTACACCTGAACAGTCCTTGACTTTAGTACTGCCTCTTCAGAGTCAGCTATCAGAGTGTCTGACACTCCCCTTTTTATCTGCCAGCTAGGTCTCCCTGATTGGACCAGATTAAGGCCCCCAGTCAGGGAACTCATATTCTGTGAGGTCCAGCTGGCTGGCCTTGTTACAATCACTACATGCCTCCTACTCTGAGTCCGAGGACATAAAACAGTCCTTTCTCTTGGAGAGCTTCTTGGAGTATTTTAGCATCAGGTCAAGTTCATCCAACTTGGTGTCCAATATGAGTAACGTGTAATGCACAGGAGCTTGCCTCTTTCACCAGAAGTATATCGGTAGAATTTCACTCTCTTCTTCTGGCGGCAAAGGCATTGAGGCAGCTACATCTATCATGTCCATCTCTGATTCTGAGGACTCAAAGATTGACAAAGAGGGCGAACCCATGGATTCTGGTGGCCTTTCCAACTGTTCCAAGGGGTAGGGCACGTTTTGCTCCTGCACCGTTTGTGAATTAGCAGCTTTCAAATTGTCCATGTGCTTGTTCAGGACCATCACACCTACCCAAACTTTATATGTCGCTGGTCCTGACCTTGTGTCGACAGTGCCTCTTACTCATGTGGGGTCATTTCCGTGATTCTTACACCAAACTTCATCCACTGTATCAAACTATCTCTCTCGCTTGGTGGAGTCTTGTGTCTGGCATTGGCATTCCTGATGCCATTTCACCCTTCCCCTCAGATCTGGGAAGATCAGACTGCTGTGGAGTCTTCTATCCATTAGCAACTCTGCCGGTGCTATTCCTGTAGTTACATGAGGTGTGGTCCTATAATCAAATAAGAACCTTGACAGATTGGTACCTAGCGAGGCTGCAGGCTGTTCCTTCAAGCCAGCCTTCAAAGTTTGGACTGCTCTTTCTGCCAAGCCATTGAATGACGTGATGGAACTGTCCTTATATGTCGAATCCCAACTGAATTTAAGAAATGCTCAAATTCCCTTCTGGTAAACAATGGCCCATTATCTGTGACCAACACTTCTAGGATTCCGTGTATTGAAAAGGATGTGTGCAGTTTTTCTGTGGTGGATGAATGGATCCTAGGCATGACCAACCACTTTGAGTGAGTGTCTTCAACGACTAAGAAAATTGAACCTTTGAAAGGACCTGCATTGTTGGCATGTAACCAAGTCTCAGGTTTACCCAGCCATTCCTACATATGTTAGGGAGCTGCTAGTTGTAAATTTTGTCCTTTTTGACACTCTGGACACTATCGCAGCAATGTGGCAATGTCTGCACTAAGGCCTGCCACCAGACCTTAACTTCTCGTGAACGTCTTCATTTTAGAATCCCCTGGATGGCTGTGGTAGAATCCAGCCATTATTTGGCAGCAGTCTTTGCTCACCATAACAATATGCTGTCCTCTACTGTGAGCTGGTCTCTCCAGGTCCAAAAAGATTTCAATTCTAGTTGTGATGGTCCTTTGGTGTCCCCCATCACTACTAGTTGTTTCAGGTTTGAAAAGACAGGATCTTTCTGTGTCCAAAGTCTGACATTGTCAGCTGTGACTGGGACCGCGTCCAGAAAATTTAATATCATTACAGACTGTTCCATTGGGGGTACCACCAATAGTGTATCTGCTAATGGGAGGCAGTTCAATGCATCTACCTCCTGGATGGTGTTTTAACTTGTCATTATAAGCACATAATATTAGACCCCATCGCCTAATGCAACCTAAAGCTATAGGCAGCACTATCTTATCCTCTTTAAGCAGACTGAGTAGGGGTTTGTAGTCTGCGATTATCACAAATTTTCATTCATAAAAAGGTATTGATGGAACTTCTTGACTCCAAATATGACCGCCAATCTTTCCTTCTCGCTCTGCATTAGTCACAGTTCTGGATGCATATACTATTGGGTGTTCCTCTCCATTGCACCACCTGTGAGCAAATACCACCCCAATACCATATGGGGAGGCATCTCATGTCAATACCAGATCTTTCCTGGGATCATAGTGTGCCAACACCTTTGATAGCACTTTCCTTACTTCACAGAAATCTAGGGCTAGTCTCTGCGAACATTTCCAAAGCTGACCTTTTCTTAAGGAGATGATTAAATGTGCTAGGATGGATGCCAGATTATGTATGAACTTTCCATAATATTTTACCAGCTCAAGAAATGACCTATGCTTTTGAACAGGTTGGGAGCCAGGGTGCCTTTGATCACCCTTACTTTATCTTCCAACAGTGTAACCCAGTCCTGTCAACTCTAAAAACCAAGTAAGTCACTTGGGGTGCCTGGAACACACATTTTTCCCTTCTTAGACATACGCGTGCTTTGGAAAAACACTTTAGGACTATATTCAAGTTCTCCAAGTGTTCCTTATCTGTTTCCCTGTTATTAAAACATCATCTTGATAAATGACAACCTGGGCTAGACATTGCAAAACGTTCTCCATCATCACTGAAAAACTGAACAGCCTGACAATACCCCAAATGGCAGTCTCATACATTGGTATAAGCTCTTACGGGTTTTAATTGTAGCATACTTCTGGGAATGCTCGTCTAATCACAATTGCAAGTAAGCATGGCTCGGGTGTAACTTCATGAAGGATAGCCTCCCTGCCAGCTTTGTGTACAAATCCTTTATCCAAGAGATTGAGCATTTATCCAGCTGCATCTTCACAAAGGCGAACTGACCTGTTGGGCTTCAACATCTGTACAACTGGTGTTGTGCATTCCACACATTAGACTATTTTGATGATTCCTTCACTTTCCAACCATCTGATTTCCTCCTCTCCTTTTGTCTGTGAGGCAAATAGCACTGGGCGAGCATGGCAGAATTGTGGCATCGCTTCCTGGTCAACATGCAAGGTTATCTTGGCTCCTCTGATAGTCCATAGACCTTCCTGGAAGACTTCCAGGAATTTAATTAGGATGTCACTCAGGCAGCTATTTTCTAATTGAAAAATGCTGAGCCAATCTAGGTGAATCTTCCACAACCAATTTTGTCCCATAAAGCTTGGGCCCGAGCCTTTTACTACAATCACTGGTAACTGATCCAGCTGTTTTTCAATAGAGAACCGAAGTTTTCAACCGAAATTGTTCCCTTAATCTGTAAAGGTTCTCCAGTATATATTCTCAGCCGAACTGAGATCTTGAGTAAACTTAAGGGCTGAAGTCCAGAACGAATGTTGTTAAAAAAATCGTTCTGTGAACACTGATACGACCACACCAGTATCGATCTCCATTGGAACTGGATGACTATTTAACCAGTTGTTTACTTTGATTTGTTCTGTTTTTGACGTTGCAAAGCAACGTAAACCTATGTAGGTGGACTTTCCAGGGTACAAACTCTCCTGGATACCAGTCTATGAGTTCTCTTTCTCAGTTTAGGACTAGGAGGACTTGTTGGCTGTCACAAGTCCACATACTGGCTGCAACTGCAATGGCTTTCCAGCCAGGATCCTGAAGAAAATTTTAAGTGTTTGGCCAAGACTTGGCTTTGTTTTGGGGTTTTGCTGTGGCCCGACCTA
The DNA here is from genome assembly GCA_024137785.1 of Ginglymostoma cirratum. Classification (NCBI taxonomy): domain Eukaryota; kingdom Metazoa; phylum Chordata; class Chondrichthyes; order Orectolobiformes; family Ginglymostomatidae; genus Ginglymostoma; species Ginglymostoma cirratum. The sequence goes on from JAHRHZ010000263.1 coordinate 43,300,148, forward strand.
GAGTCACGCTGTTCAGGATATGTCCTGAGTGAGGCTGTGCAATTGCTTGCACTCAAACGATGTTCCTCGAGCTCAGTCAGGCTGACAAGGTAACCACTTCCGTCGGATTACGCTGCAACTCAAATGCTCCACTTGCTGCATTTTCCAATGATAAAGCCAGTTGTAGCACCTATTTGAAGTCTCATAAGGCTGCAGCTAGCAGGTGTTTTTGCATTGTTGCATCATTAATCTCAAATAAATCCCAAATGGCCTCTGAGCATCTCATTAAGGATTAAACCAGAGCCACAGGCTTCTAACAGTCATCTCAACCTGGTAAAAATTCCCAATACGGATTCCTCTGGTTCTCGAATTGCCGAGTAAAAATGATAGCATCTCAGAATTACAGGAGGCTTGGGGTCATTAGATTCCTTAACTTTGTCCATCAATTCTTTAAAGGTTTTAGTTTCTGGTGTCTCAGGGTAAGTTAGGCTCTTAATAATAGAAAAAGCTAAAGCTCCACATGCTGTCAGGTGAATTACTCATTGTTTTTCCTCTGCTACAGTGTAGTTTGCCTGGAAAAAATAACGCATTCTTTCCACATACTGGGCCCAGTCCTTGACGGCAGGGTCAAACGAGAAGGGCCTCCCAAACAAAAGACAATTGTTGCAAGCAAGTTTCTTCAGAAACATGTTTTACTCTCGTGGCCACTAAAATAATTTGACAGAGGCTGTTATCCCGTCACCAAGTCACCCTTTATTTACACATGAACAATCCTTGACTTTAGTACTGCCTCTTCAGAGTCAGCTATCAGAGTGTCAGTGTCTCTGACACTTCTTTTTTGATCTGTCAGCTTAGTATCCCTGATTGGACCAGATCAACAGCCCTAATCAGGGAACTCGTATTCTTTGAAGTCCAATTGGCTGGTCTCGTTATAATCACTCCAAGAACCATTTGAAAAATAGCTCATTTTGTTGCTTCTGTAGTTCATATAGTAGCTTTGTATTGCTTAATGTTATAGGATGGTGCTCATCTTTGATGCAGGAGACAATATCACTGACAGTGACATCACAGGCTCTGTGATAGCCTGGGCAGTAAGTGAGTCCCTGCAGATGATGTGGCAACAAGTACAGCCTGATAAAAAGATAAAAGTATGGTCTATTATCATGTAACATCATTTATACCCATGCATGTTATGAACCCAGTTTGACATTTATTCTTGTGTACCCCCAAGCCTGACTTCCCTTATCTCTTGAAGGTTCATTCACTTTTCATGGACAAACCCAAAGACATGCCACAGCCCTCTGGAATTCACTTTAATTCTCTTTGGTTGTTCACAGTTGATTCACTGCTCCCTTCCTCACTGAGAGCTTATTCAGCACCTCATTCTGGCATTTAGCTCATTGACCCAGAATCCCACTATGAGCATGGCTCACCACACTGCTTTGAATTCATTCCGTCACCTCACACCTGATGATTGCGGAACAGAACACAAATTCTTTATAGGCCATACCTCACTAAATTGGCACTCTCTGGTCTGGCAACCACTGGTCTGAGACCTGCAGTATTTCTGGGTTTCCCTATAGTGGTTCTGCATTGATTTTTATTCACGCTTTTCTTGGTTACACTTTGTCCAGTTTGGATAGCCTAAATCTGTTTTCAGTATCGAGTTGAAAACTTTTTCATCTATTAGACATGTGATTGACACAATTCTGTGTGAGGTCTTTACTGTTAAGCTTTTGGGCATTCAATATTGATCAGTGCATTGAGTATAGGTCATGTTGTGGCTGTACAAGACATTGGTTAGGCCACTTTTGGAATATTGCATGCAATTCTGCTCACCTTGCTATGGGAAGGATGTTGTGAGACTTGAAAATGTTCAGAAAAGATTTACAAAGATGTTGCCAGGTTTTGGATTGTTTGAGCTATTGGGAGAAGCTGAATAGGCGGGCGCTATTTTCCTTGGAGCATCAAAGGCTGAGAGGTGATCTTATAACGGTTTATAAAATCATGAGGGGCATGGATAAGGTCTTTTCCCTGGGGTGAGGGAGTCCAAAACTAGAGGGCATAGGTTTAAGGTGAGAGGGGAAAGGTTTAAAAGGGACCTAAGGGGCAACTTTTTCACACAGAGGGTGATGTGTATATGGAATGAGCTGCCAGAGGAAGTGGAGAAGGTTGGTACAATCACAAAATTGAAAAGGCATCTGGATATGTAAATGAATAGGAAGGGTCTAGAGGGATATGGGCCAAATGTTGGCAAATGGGACCAGACTTATTCAGGATATCTGGTCGGCATGGAAGAATTGGAGCAAAGTGTCTGTTTCCATGCTTTACATCCCTATGACTCTATGACTCTAATTCTGAAACGAAGCACTATCCAATGGAGCAGCTTTCCCATCTTGGATCGTCCAAAGGTTCGCTGGGGTGGACATTGCCAAATCCATTAGACTGTGTTACCTGATTCATAGCATTTTTCAATGGTCTGATTTTTTTTGGATTGTTTTCGAATGGGTGTCTTGCTCATTCATCTCAGAAAAGATTTAATCAGGCAAAACTAGAGCTATCCCTTAAGGTGGAGGAGGCTGATATAATTACAACATTTAAAAATCATCTGGATGGGTCCATGAATAGGAAGGGTTTCGAGGTATATGGGCCAAAAGCTGGCAAGTGGAACTAGATTTATAAAGGATATCTGATCGGCAAGTACGAGTTGAACCGAAAGGTCTGTTTCCTTGCTGCACATCCCTATGACTCTATGACTCTATGACCTCCTGTGGTCTGGCAAAGGCCAGGTCCCAAAGTGACATATAATGAAGTTATAACGTGTACTACTGATCACTACTCATATACTTTTCCATATTCTTTACTCTTGCCTAATATTTGCTCTTTCTTTAAATACTGTATTTCTTTTGTGAAATTTGAAAAGTTCCTTTCCTGACACCTTATGTGATAAATGCACCTTGCAGAATCATACAAATTTACGATGCAGAAGGTGACTAATCAATCCATCATGCCAGTTCTGGCTCAGAAAGAGCTACCTAGCTTTCATTCCACTTTCCAGCTGTCGGTCTGTATTGTTATGGATCATAGACCTTAACATACATGACTAAGCATTACTGAAATGTGATGAGGGTTTCTGTCTTTACCATCCTTCTTAGGCAGTGGGTTCCAGTCCCATCTGTGTAATAAATAATTCTCAATTTGCCTCTAACCCTCCCATCAATTACTTCAATACCTGTGTTCCAATTTTATTGACCTCTCTGCTGAGGGAGATAAGTCCTTTCAAACGATTATATCTAGGACTATCATGATTTTAAATACTGAAATTAAATCTCTTTTCACCTTTCCATTCCAAAGTAAACAACCACTGCCAATTCAAACGTTTCTCATAGCTGAAATTTTCCAATCCTGGCAATGTCCTCATAAATCACCTTTAAGGTCTTTTTAATGTTAACACACTCTTCATGTAATGTGGTATAAAGGCGTAACGACTATAGATGTATTGTCTTTTCTTATCTCCCTTGACAATCCTGTGGCTTCTGACATACTTCATTACTCTCCAATGTTTCTTTTCAACAACCCATTTCCACAGTGTTGCTTTGTTAGATTTTTGTTCGTATAACTTTTTAAAAATATACACATATATTTACACCTTAACTCTGCTCTGGTTAGTTGAGATGGCCACTTAACAAGCTTAGGCAAGTTCACCTAATACAGATTTACCAGTCCATAACTTTGACTTATCTCAAGTCATCTTTCTATTCTATTTCCTACTCAGCTGGCAGGAATGATGTCTTTACCATAATCAGAGTTTCAGGTTTCTGATTCTTACTCATCATGATTTCATTGTACTGATTTGTTTCAGTTCCTCAATTCCACGTTTTCATAAGTCCCTTGATTGTGTATAATTTCTCAGAGATTTTCTGTATCTTTCTCTGTGAAGACAAATACAAAGTATTCAATTAGCTTCTTTCTCTTTTTTCCACTACAAACATTTCTGTCTCTACCTGTAATATGTCACAGTTGTCCAAGCTAATCTTTTCTTGTTTATATACCTAAAGAAGCTTTTAGAGTTTTCTCTTTATGTTTCTCACTGAATTGCATTCATTCTACTCTCCCTTGCTTTTTAGGTTTAAAAGGTTACCCTTTGCTGTATTCTAAATTGAAACAAATCCTTGGGCTTACCACTTTTTTCTGGATTCCGTATAAGCCACTTGCTTTGACCAAATGCAATTATAAGGAGATTGCCTTTTTGTGTTTTTAAAAACTGGGGAATGAAAATGAAAACTAGTGTTTTGACAAAGGTGCTGCAGATTTTGAAAAGCAGATAACGTGACGCCCGTGCTAGGCATCATCTAAACAACTGTTTGAACAAGCAATAGTTGAAGAGTTGAGTTGCAATAGGTTTGAAACTGAGGAGGTACAGATGCAGCTTTTGCTGGCCACAAGAAGTTAATTGGACTATGGACTAGTGACCAATTATTAATCACAGATATCTTTTTTGCCAACAACTATGTGATTAGCTCTCAGGTAAGTGAAAAGTTTGGAGCTGAGAACATGTTGCAGACATAAGGACAGAAGTGTTCAGTTCTTTCCCAGCTTGGAAATAGTGTCTCTGTTCTCTGTATTCAAAACTAACTTTAAACTTGAAGAGAGCCAGTTTTTCTTCCCTGCAACAGTTGCCTTTAGCTGTGACTTTTAACTGATAAGTCAATAACCTTTCATAAGGGAACCAGCCACATTTTGTCTCTTACCAACTAGTCAAAGCATCCAGTGAAAGATGATTGATGCAACAAAGTGATCCGCAGAAATGCCACCAAAATCATTTCAGTCACAGAACCTGGAACAAAGACTACTGAATGTCTTACCAGTTTTCCCCTTCTGCCCAATAATCTACTTCCCTGTTTGTTTGTTTGTCCATTTGACTGTGTATAAGGAGTTTATAAGGATTAGTATTACAATATGGTGATGGTTTATAACTGCGAACCTATAGATAGAATCTAATTACTTGTAATCATGATTGTTGTTCAATGTAGAAACTTGGTCTGTGCTTTCTTTCAATTTGGGTCTGAAAGTCAGGTAATTTAGATCCATTTTGCATACTTTAAAATCTTTAACTTTTATGATGACTCCAGTCTTGTTTTCCGATGTGTTACCCCAGTGAATCTTGTCTGTCATTGTAACTGGGATGTATGGGGTGTCAGAAGTCAAAGTACCTTGTAAGAAGATGTTTGTATCATTTAAAATTCTCAGAGATCGTCACAACAGTGAGCCACAGCAATTTGCATGTACTAAAAAATAAATGTTGAAACTGACAAGTCTGACACATGTTGATACTGGAAATACCAAAGTATGTTTCACTTGTGGATAGAGCTACAGTGCATTTTCAGCACTTATTTTTGCAACCTCAACTGAGCTATCGTGTCAGCACCAGTCACCACTTGTCAATAGTCAGTGTCCGAATCAAGTCTGCAACCTGAAATATGTTGGAAAGTGTGTGTTGCTGATATAACATATTAAAAATGTATTACCTTCATCAAGTTAGGATTAATGGCCCAAATGAACCTCCTTTTCAATAATCTATTCCATTTAACATTAGAAAGGAAACTGGCATCTAGTTTACTTACCCAACCAGTTCATGCAGACATTTATTCGCTCCTGTCAAACTGAGTTTAATTTAGTTAAATGTGAGGTGCTGCATTTTGGAAAGGCTAATCAGGGCAGGACTTATGCACTTAATGGTAAGGTCCTGGGGAGTGTTGCTGAACAACGAGACTAGGAATGCAGGCTCATAGTTCCTTGGAAGTGGAGTTGAAGGTAGACAGGATAGTGAAGAAGAAGTTCGGTATGTTTGCCTTTGTTGGTCAGTTCATTGACTATAGGAATTGGGAGGTCATGTTGTGGCTGTACAGGACATTGGCTAGGCCACTTTTGGAATTCTGTGTTCAGTTCTGGTCTCCCTGCTATAGGAAGGATGTTGTGAAACTTGAAAGGATTCAGAAAAGACTCACAAGCATGTTGCCAGGGTTGGAGGGTTTGAGCTATAGAGAGAGGTTAAATAGGCTGGGCTGTTTTCCCTGCAGCATTGGAGGTTGAGGGTTGACCTTATAGAGGTTTATAAAATCATGAGGGGCATAGTTAGGATGAATAACCAAGGTCTTTTCCCCAGAGTGGGGGAGTCCAAAACTAGAGGGCATAGGTTTAAGGTGAGAGGGAGAAGGTTTAAAAGGGACCTAAGGGGCAACTTTTTCACACAGAGGGTGGTGCATGTATGGGATGAGCTGCCAAAGGAAGTGGAGTAGGTTGGTACAATCACAAAATTGAAAAGGCATCTGGATAGGTGTATGAATAGGAAAGGATATGGGCCAAATGCTGGCAAGTGGGGCTAGATTTATTTAGGGTAACTTTTCGGCATGGACAAGTTGGACTGAAAGGTTTGTTTCCATGCTGTTCAGCTCAATGACTCCCCGACTCTTCCATCCCTCTTCACCTAAATTTTTCAATGCAACCTTCTATTCAGTTCTCCCTCATTTAATTATCTAGATTCCCCTTAAATGCATCTATATTATTTGTTTCAATACCTTACTGTGGTAGCAGGTTCCATGTTCTCTTTATCTTTAGGTAAAAGTGTTTCTACCATATTCCCTGGTGGATCAAGGTAGCAGATTGTAAAGCAGGACTTCAAAAGGTTTAATCTCTGGATTATTTCTGGTATCATATGCTTGAGAGCAACTGTCTTTTCAGAGACAGATGACTGACGGTTTAACTGGTGAATTGCCATACCACACGTGAGAGGCGAGGTGAGAAGGTAGGACCTTCATACTAACCTTAGCTGGTGTAAGAATTGAACTGATGGTGTTATTCTGCACTATATATACCAACCATCCAGCTAACACCCCAGGTGAGTATAGAAATAGGCAGAGACTGCAAGGTTTGATATGTGTTACAAGGTGTCATCTATACCTCAGTTGATAGTGCTTTTGTTTCTGAGACCGAAGGATACGGGTTCATCTCCTTTCCTAGTTATTTGAGCACGAACATCTAGTATGTCACTTCAGTACAATTAGGGGGTGCTGTCTTTCGGGATGAGCTTTTAAACAAAGTTTGTCAAATGAACTTTTAAGATGGTATTTCAAAGAGCAAGTGATGTTATATTTATTATCCTGTCTCAATATTCAACCCACAATCAACATCAGCACAGTAAATGATCTGGTCATTGTTGTTGGTGTTTTTATGATTCACTCATGGGATATAGGTGTTACTGGCTGGGCCAGCATTTATTGCCCATACCTAATTGCCCAGAGTCAATCACATTGCTGCAGGTCTGGAGTCACTTATAGGCCAGACCAGGTAAGGATGTCAGATTTCCTTTCCTACAAGACATTAGTGAAGCAGTTGGGTTTTTCCTGATAATTAACGAAGTTTTAATGGTCATCAATAGGCTCTTTGTTTCAGATTCTTGGGGTCTGGGGGGGTGCAGTGGTTTGCTGTGTAAAAATGGAGGACTCACATTTTCCATATGAACAACATTCCAGATGTCAGTCTAGTGGCTGTAAAGTCACATTGCGAAAGGTTTGATGAGAGGAGTGCCAACTTTAACTGGTGTTTCCTATTCTGGGCTTAGTAGAGGGAGAAGGTTCAGGACTGAAAACAAAAAATGCTGGAGATCACAGCGGGTCAGGCAGCATCCATTGAGAGGGGAAAAAACCCCAAAAATTGATGGAAATGCATCCTCTGAGGAAGGGTCACTCGACCTGAAACGTTAACTCTGATCTCTCTCCACAGATACTGCCAGACCTACAGAGATTTTCCAGCAATTTCTATTTTTGTTTCTTATTTACAGCATTTTTTGGCAATTTTTTTGGTTTTCCTGCATACAGGGAGGGCAAGCTAACGAGCTCTCCTATTCAATCCAAGCACCATGGATGCTGCCTGACTGGTGATGATTTCCAGCATTTTTTTGTTTTCATTACAGATTCTAGCATCTGCAGTAATTTTGTTACGAAGAAGTTCGAGACTCCGAGAGCTGCACTGGCGGCGAGGTGCCCTCCCAGTCGGCAGGTGGCGCTGTTGCAGGAGGAGCCGTCTCCTGAGTGAGGTGCGGGGCCGGCCTAGCCCGATGCGGGTGTTTTGTCAGTTTGAGATTACAGTCGGGGACGGTGAAAGAGGTTTATAGAAAGGGTGAGGATGAAGAGCGGGACAGGAGGTGAGTAAATATCGGGTTGCTTAAGTGAATGAAGCGGCGGTTGGTCACCTTTCCCACCGCAGGTACAGGGGGCCGGGCTTTACCCGCAGGCAAACGGTCGGTATCAGTGCCTTCAGGTACCGCCTCCGACAGCCCTCCGTTTTTGAACTCTGTCCCAGGGATAGTGGCCTTATTTCGATTGAGGGGAGAAAGCGAGCGACAAGCATTGATTGTCATTCGGCGGGAGAAGCTGGATTTACATTAACACCAATAACCCAGTGTGAGGGTGGAGGAGATAGGGAAGGGGGAAAGGCCTAGGCACCCCTTCTCACCCCGCTTCCTTCCACTAACTTCTTCTCGACGCTCCCCCTTTCCCCA
>JAHRHZ010000263.1:43313686-43347106 GCA_024137785.1 Ginglymostoma cirratum
GATGCTGCCAGGCCTGCTGTGTTCCTCTAGCTGCACATGTTTTGGCACAAAACATTCTTGAGAAAAGGGAAGATTTTTGCTGTTGCTTCCATCATGACTGAGAATAGTAAGAAGTAACAAGTGCACTGCAGAGAAATCCTCCTTGTAATTTTCTTTGTCATCATTGATGCAATATATGCTCAGAGTGTAACTAACATTATGGTTGGTTTTTTTGTTCTGGAGCTGTGCTGCAAGATTGTGTATAATTTTCAAAAACCTGTACAGATATTTGTCTCATTTAAACATACAAGTACTGAAATGACCCAGAATATTAAGGAAAATTTTAATGCAGCTATAGACTAGAATACAGATCAGGTTTTTTTCAAGTGGCTAAAATATGTTCTTTTCTTTCACCATTAACGGGATGAGGACATCGCTGGCTAGACAGCACTTATTGTCCATCCCCAATTGCCCAGAGGGCAGTTCAGAGTCAGCCATATTGCTGTGGAGTCACATGTAGGCCAGACCAGTTAAGGATGGCTGAAGAAGGGTCTAGGCCTGAACCATCAGCCTTCCTGCTCTGTTCATCTAGCTCTACACCTTGTTATCTCAGTTAAGGATGGCAGTTTCCTTCCATAAAGGACAATATGTGGTATTACAGGAGATCTTGATTTGTTACAAACCAGGTCATTCAACCTATTTGACTTTATATGTCCAATCAAAACAATCCAAACATTTAAGATTATTTCAGATACAAAGTGGAAAATTGTGGAAATTGGAAGAGAAACAAGTTAACATTTCACAGCTAACCCTTTGTCAAAACTGTCAACCTGAATATTTTGGCAATCCAGAACTATATAAAATATTTACCTAGTTGCTTGACTAGAACATTACACATTTTAACTGCAAATTCCTTCTGTGAGATATGCATTAAGTTTCATTGATTTTGCTTTGCCGTGTTCAGTCGTTAGGTCTGCCAACTCTCTGTTCTTTCAGTTTTAAACCTTATGTGAGGCTACCATGAAGGACTGTCTTTCTCAGCCTCTCCCCTCGCCTGAAGTGTGATGACCCTCAGCTTGAACTACCATCAGTTGTCTCTCTCTTCCACCCCTGCCCCTTTCCCCCCTCCTCTCGGTCTTGAATGGGAGAGCAGCTCTATGATCTGGTTGGACCATAGCGACTTCAGTTTTTACATTTGACCTTATCTCTGTAACAGCAAGTTCATACAGCACAACAGTGACGACACATCATAAAAGCTTCACTGGCTGTGCAATCTTATCCGAGATCCTTGACCTTGTTAAAGATGATACACAAGTGCAAATTTTTACTTCTCAATTTTAGTTAAACAACTTTGAGTAATAATGAAATGCAATTTCTTTAATACTGAAATTCTCACTTTTATTTACGTTGTTTAATTCAACTGTAAATGATCATGATTAGACCACAACACAGTGGATTTTTAAGTAGTGTGCCAAAGTTATCTAGAGCAGATGTCAAATACAAGATAAAGCTGTTCTCTAAGACACGGCTTTATTGTACTCTGAAATAACGCTAGAATACTGGAAAGCGTAGTGTGAGACCACAATCTTGTAAATAGCTCAGAAGCAACAATAAAGTTTGAATAATTTAGGATCATTCTGTGAACGCAAAGATTGGTTAAGCCTTTCAATTCACTATGCAATATCGATTCACAGACACTATTGTGTTTAGTATGTTGAAGTTAATTTCTTAGGACTATACTATGGAAATTTTGATTGCTTGAAGAGTGAACATCTATATATTTATAAATTAAATTCATAATGACATTATGACAAGATTATTTCTCGGATTGAGGGATCAAAAGAAATTTGATATTTTGGTATGTTAATGCTTAAACTGGTACTTTTGATATGACTACAGTAGTGTAGTCGAAATGATTTGTGCTAAAATGGTGGTGTTGATGACATTTTAAAAGTCTAATAGCATCAGGTGAGCATTGCAAGCCAGGATGCTAGCAGGGACCATCACCATAAGAGTTCAAAAAAAAAGTTTGCAATATGTTTCAAATGAATAATGCAGTTTGAGGTTGGAGTGCAGGTGTATTAACATATCCTGTTCTTAATTCCATGTGAAAAGAGTATGGGGAACATCTTTAGGAAGTTGTATCAACAAATAAGTACAAATGTAAAGCAAATACCAAGTCGAAAGGTGCTAAATTATCTACTGAGTAAGCTTGACCTATATTAATAAACGCCTCAGTTTTGAAATAAATTTCGTTTTCAACTCTTAGATGTGTTCTCGCCTTGAAAATATGTTCTGTGTTTGGTTTACATGATATAATTAAGTGCTGGATTTTCTTTTAAAGTCTGTGTTAGATTGTACTATAAGTAATGACAACCTATGTATTATATAGACCTTCCTAAAAAGGCCTCTGTTAGATCACCCTGCACATAATCATTCTATCTGATGGTTAAAGCTGCCTTTCTAATATACTTTTAAACTTCCTTTAGGTACTTTTGTGTTTTTTTTGTAATAAAAGGTAAAGTTGCCATAGTCCCAGAGGATCATAAAGTTGCGCTATCATTAGAGTTGTACTTGATCATCATGCTTCGGGTGAGGTTGAGAAGGCAGGAACTTCATGGTGACTTAAGCCATTGTGGAAATTGAACCTGCATTGTTGTTGTCGGTCTACATTGTATTCCAGCCATCCAGTCCAACTGAGCTATCTTTTGGTAAGATGGAGACTGGAACCATGCACAGTGTGTTTAGATGTGATGGAGGCAAGGTTCTGCACTTCATTGCTGTGATATGAGCATCAGGAATGGTACTCTGCCTGTTTTTGAGCCAGGAATTCAGGTTTTAAGTCTTGCTTGATGGCTTGGGAAGGTGCATTTGTGACATAGTTAAGCAGATTGAAGGATTGTAGGCTGATGATAAAATCCCTGCACTGACCCCCCCACTGTCTTGCATAACACTTGCATGTCTGGTCTACTTCAAAGAACAAAGAAAATTATTACACAGGAACAGGCCCTTCGGCCATCCAAGCCTGCGCCGATCCAGATCCTCTATCTAAACCTGTCGCCTATTTTCCAAGGATCTGTATCCCTCTGCTTTCTGCCCATTCATGTATCTGTCTAGATACATCTTAAATGGAGCTGTCGTGCCCGCCTCTACCACCTCTGCTGGCAACGCGTTCCAGGCACCCACCACCCTCTGCATAAAGAACTTCCCACACATATCTCCCTTAAACTTTTCCCCTCTCACCTTGAAATCGTGACCCCTAGTAATTGAGTCCCCCACTCTGGGGGAAAAAGTTTCTTGCTATCCACCCTGTCTATGCCTCTCATGATTTTGTAGACCTCAATCAGGTCCCCCCTCAACCTCTGTCTTTCTAATGTAAATAATCCTAAACTACTCAACCTCTCTTCATAGCTAGCGCCCTCCATACCAGGCAACATCCTGGTGAACCTCCTCTGCACCCTCTCCAAAGCATCCACATCCTTTTGATAATGTGGCGATCAGTTCCTAGTCAATGGTGATACTCGGAATTTTGAAGATGGGAGAAAGTAGGAATGGTAATGTTATTGAACATCCAAGGGAAGTGGTTAGACCGTGTATTGTTGATGATCACTGTTTACCACTGTGGTGGCAAATGTGACTTTGCACTTGACAGACCAAGCCTAAACATTGTTTAAATCTTGTTACGTGCTTGTTTTAATATCAGTTTGAAAGGTAAGTATATTTCAGGTAACTTTAATAACTTTGCACTTCTGTGCTGAAATTTATATTGATGGGGAATATAAATTGAACTGTAACATGAACTGTTACTTTTGAATGACTCTGAAAATTTCTGAATTTCAGTATTTCTAAAATTAAAGATTTGCTTTTAAAATTTAATGAAGTTTTTCCAAGTTTTTATGGATACGATAGAGGTGTTGTTGATTCAGCAAAATATTTGTTGAATGTATAGTCCTGCTGCATTTATCTGTACAGAAGCAATGTAGTAAGTGATTTGCATAGACAAATTGCATTTTTGTTTGTGCCAGTAGGGTATTGGTAATAACTGCTACAGAATGAGTCTATAACAATTGCGTGTTTAAAAAAAAAAAAAGACATTGGTGAGAGGATGAGGTGGGACGATGTGGCATAGTGATTAGAACATCATGAAATGTGTTTCAGTGAATCGGAAACTCCAAGATCCTCAATGGATTTGAAGACCAGATAGACTTCAAAATCTAAGTAAACACCTTCTTAATGTTGCTGAAAGAATAAATATATTTGTCAAAACTTTTCATCTTAGACCGATTAGGACATTTTGCAAGAGCATCAATGTAATAATGTATTGTGCTCTATGAGAAGACTTGTGCTGCAGAGCTTGCTGCTCCCCAATCCAGGTTCCTCCAGTACAGTTACAACGCATCTACCCGAAAATGTGAAAAATTGCTCAGATGTGCCCTGTACATAAAAAGCAGGACACGTTCAACCTGGCCAATTACTGCCCCATCTGTCTACTCTTGATCATCAGTAAAGTGATGGAAGGTGTCATCGACAGTGTTATCAAGCAGTACCTGCTCAGTAATGGCCAGTTTGGGTGCGCCAGGGCCACTCGGCTCCTAACCTCAATACAGCCTTCGTTCAAGTAGGGACAAAAGCACTGAATTCCAGAGTTGAGGTGAGAGTGACAGCCCTTAACATCAAGATCGCATTTGACTGAGTGTGCCATCAAGGATCCCTTGCAAAATTGGTAATAGGGATAAATTCTCTGCTGGGTTGAGTGGTACATGATATATAGGAAAATGGTTGTGGTTGTTGGAGGTCAGTCATCTTAGCTCTAGGACATCGCTGCAGGAGTTCCTCAGGGTAGTGTCCTAAGTCCAACCATCTTCAGCTGTTTAGTCAATGACTTTCCCTCCATCATAAGGTTAGAAGTGGGGATGTTCGTTGATTGTGCAATGTTCATCACCATTTGGAACTCCTCAGATGCTGAAGAAGTCCATATTCAAATACAGGAAGACCTGGACAATATCCAGGCTTGGGCTGACAAGTGGCAATTAACATTGACACCGCACAAATGCTAGGCGGTGACCATCCCAAATAAGAGACAATTTAACCACCACCCCTTGATATTCACTGGTGTTGCCATCACTGAATCATCCATCCTGGGCGTTGCCATTGACCAGAAACTCAACTGGACTCACCATATTTACACAGTGGTTGCACAAGTAGGTCAGTGGCTAGGAATTTTGCGCAAGTAACTCCCCAAAACCTGTCCACCATCTACAAGGCAGAAGTCGGAAGTGTGATGGAATACTCCCCACTTGCCTAGATAGGTGCTATTCCAACAGCACTCGAAGCTTGACAGCATCCAGGACACAGCAGCTCACTTGATTGCCGCTCTATCCACAAGAAAGGACTACCTTCTCCACTGACACTCAGTAGAAGCAGTGGCTACTATCTACAAGATGCATTGCAGAAATTCACCAAAGCCTAGAAGGACAAGAACAGCCGATACATGGGAATACCACCACCTCAGAGTTTTTCCTCTAAGCCACTCTCCATCCTGACTTGGAAATATATCACCATTCCTTCACTGTCTCTGGATCAAAATCCTGAGTTCTTTCCTGAAGGGCATTGTGGGTCCACCTACAGCACATGGACTACAGTGTTTCAAGAGGCAACTCACCACCATCTTTTCAAGGGTAACTAAAGGCGAGCAATAAAAGCTGGTTGGTCAATGACACCCATGTCCCACGAATGAATAAAAAAAATCCAAGGTTCCAAAAAGTACAGAGGAGTTTTACAAGTTGTAGTTAGCAACTGTTTCCCTCAGAGTTTTGAGAAACCTGAATTTCATTTGGACGACTTGCCTGTGACACAATCAAAAATTGCCTTGAAACAAAATGCACACCACATGTCTCCATGTGTTCTTGCATACATAGAATTAATGATCAGTTTTGACTAGTTGTTCCAGAAAGTAACTTCATATGTTCCACATTGGAGTTTGAAATGGCAGAAGAAATAGATGTACATTTCAAAATGACTTGACAATTAAACTAGGTCAGTGTACTTCCACAAATATCAAAATAAAAGCCCCGGTTTCTTTATAGAATGTTATACGTCAGTTGCTACGATGTGGTTTGGAAAAAATTCTCAATTAATTTAAATCAGCTCTTGCTTGCAGATTGCAAGATAATTGAAGATGAGGGAGGCCATTCATTTCATCTTAGCTCCGTGGATACAGTACAACCACCCCATTAGAGCATTTATTAGATACTAAAGTGATTGCAGGATTTTCAACATTAACTCTTGAACGGAATTTGTATTAAGAACTTACTCATATTTAAATTTGACTGGCATTTACCTGAACACACGTTGCCTTATGTTTATTCAAACAATTGACTTTGAAATGATTTAACACGTCTTCAGATTTTCCATATCGTTAACTGTATACTGTATCTATAAAATTACTTATTTGCCTGTCTTTTCAAACTGAAAACATATGCAGAATAATTTTTTTCAAACTTTAACCAGATCTTGGCCACTTGGGAACAGTCTCATTTCTGTTGTCTACTCAGCTATTAATGTTTGAATGTAGCCTTTGTGTTTTGTTGACCATAGAACATAGCAAGATAGTATATGATGTGGGGGTGCCGGTGGTGGACAAGGTCAGCAATCACATGACACCAGGTTAGAGTTGCAACAGGTTTATTTGAAAACACAAGCTTTTGCAGCTTCGCTCCTTCTTCAGGTGTTCGTGAGAGACCTAGTATCAGACGCAGCATTTATAAGTAAAAGATCCCTCTCACTCTCTGTCTCTCGCTCTCATACACAATTACACGTAAATCTGTGGGGTAAATTTGTATTTGGAAATACGTTCTATTTTGTTCAAAAAACACACAATTTATAGACGGTCAGTCAATGTGGTGTTTTATAAATTCCTACTTTAGAAATAAAACCAGAATGACTCCAAACCAAAACACAGACAGATTCTAAACAAGACCTCACACCATTTCTGAAGAAGGGTTGAGGACCGAAATGTCAGCCTTCCTGCTCCTCTGATGCTGCTTGGCCTGCTGTGTTCACCCGGCTCTACACATTGTTGTCTCACACCTAACATGCATTGTCTGACCTAAAATGTCACCTCTTCTTTACACTGATAAAACTAGTTCTCTCAGGACAGTGACTTCAAAGGAATTCAGGGATTTACATATACATATTAACCAGTTAAAGCCTTCTAACTGATTAAAGATTTAACAGCATCTTAGGTTTGTTTAATACATTCTCATCAATAGTATAACCCTTCGATCTTTTACTTCTAAATTCTGTGTCTGATACTACCTCGCTCACTAATTTATGAAGAAGGAGCAAAGCTCCGAAAGCTTCTGTTTTCAAATAAAGCTTTCCTGCTCCTCTGCTGTTTGGCCTGCTGTGTTTATCCAGCTTTACACCTTGTTATCTCTGTTGAACTATAACCTGGTGTCGTGTGATTTCCGACCAAGAAAGTACAGATGGAGATTGCTTGGCCTCTTTTTACCTGTGCATGTCAAAAGTGTTATCCAGTCTGATCCCAGTGCACATCCAAGTATTCTGTAAATGCAGTGATGTTTACTGCCTTAGCACATTTATCAAGGCAGTGAGTTGAAGAAAGATAAGATTTTAAACTGGGCCTATCCAACCAAGAAGAACCACTACCATTATTTTAAAGAAGAGTTATCCTCTGTTTCTTGGCTAATATTTATCCCGTCAGCATTATTAAAGACAGATTAACTGGTAATATTTACCTTACTGTTTGTTTGTAGGAGCTTGCTATGCACTAATTGACTGCTGCTTTCTCTGCATTACAACGAGTGTGCTTCAAAAGCACTTTGGAATGTCCTCGGGTCATGAAAAGTGCTATATAAACACAAGCTTTTAACAAACTTGATGGCAGAGCAGGCTTGATAATAGGAACAGAAATGTAGAAAGTTGGAGCAAGAGTAGGCCATTTGGCCCTTTAAGCCTACCCTGCCATTCAGCATGATCATGGCTGATCATCCAACTCGGTACCCGATTCCTGCTTTCTCTCCATATGGTAGAATCCCTTCAGCCCAAAGAACTTTATCTGACTCCTCTTTGAACACCTTTTATGTTTTGGCCTCGACAGATTTCTGTGGCAGAGAATTCTACAGACTCGCCAGTCTCTCTGGATGAAGAAATTTCTTCTTATCTCGGTCCAAAAATGGCTTACCCTGTATCCTTAAAGGGTAATCCCTAGTTCTGGATTCCCTAGTCATCAGGTGTATCCTTTCTGCGTTTACCCTGTTAGGATTTTATAGTTTCCATGAAATCTTCTCTCGTTTTCCTAAACTTCATTGACTATAATCCTAACTGATCCAGTCTCTCTTTTTGTCAATCCAGCCATTCCAGGAATCAGTCTAATAAACTTTGCTGCCCTTCCCCCATAGCCAGAACATATTTCCTGAGATAAGGAGGCTAAAACTGCACACAATGTTCCACCTATCATTTCACCAAGGCCCTGTATTGCAGCAAGGCATCCCTACTCTTACTCAAATCCCCAGGCTACAAAGGCCAGCATACTATTTGCTTTATTCACCACCTTTGGCACCTCCATGCTTGTATTCAGGATCTGGTATACAAGGAACCCAGGTCTTGTTGCATTTTTAACTTTCTCAATCTGTCATCATTCAGATAATAATCTGAAAACCTCACATCTATACACATTATATTTTAGCTGTCATGCATTTGCCCACTCACTCAACTTGTCCAAAGCTCACTGAAATACTCTGCGTCCCCATCGGAGATCACTGTCCCACCCAGCTTTGTGAACCTACTACTCCGAATTCTGATGTTCTTGTGTTACAGCAGAGGAATCAAACTTCTGCAGTCACAGTCACCTCAGCAGGTGAGCTAATTTCCTCCCCCACGCAATATATTTAAACACCGTCTTGCAGAAAAAGATGATTATGCAGCTGCTCCTTTGAATTGTTAAGCTTTTCTGGCAGTCACAATATATAAAACAACTGATCCCAATGTGACTTTTTAGAGTGTCAACAAGTGGGAGAACAAAATGAATCCCTTCCCATAGGTGAAGTATCTAAACAGTTACACTCAGATGTGACTGGATTGGTGATGTTCGGTATTCAGTCCCTTTGCATAGATTCCTCCTTGTCATGCCCTCAAATCCCACTGTCCCATTATGGACATTTTGGTGTATAAGCAGGCAAGCTAAGCAAGTGAATCCTTTTCTACACTTAGCTAGTAAATGGTCGCTCCTTGTTATCTGGTTAATCTACTCCCCCAGTTCACTTGTTCAAGTGGTCACTATGTCTCTCAAGCAAGATGATGCACTGTTTTTCACGACTGGTTTTGGTGATATTCCTTTCTACATTCACATACCAATGATATGCAGGTCTTGATGAATATAGTGAATCTTATAATTCCTGAAGCAGTATTGCTGGTTTTCGAAGAGCAATTCAGCTAGTCTCACTTCCCTGCTTTTTCCATGTAGTTCTGAAGGGCATTTATTCCCAGGTTATTATCCAGTTCTCATTTTAAAAGTTACAATTTAATCACAGCCGTCAGGCTGTGCAGTTCAGATTCTAACCTCTCACTGCATTTTGAAAACTAGTGATCAGAACTGAGCACAAGACCTAAGAAACAACCTTACTAGAGAGCTCTACCAATTGAGTATGATTTGCATGCCACTGTTCTGATTGCTTTGTTCATTGTAGCTGCCTGTGAGGGTGGTAGAATCAGAAACCTTTAATAATTCTGAACAAAAATTGGATGAGCTTGAACCTCTTTACACCAGCAATGTTTAATCTAAACCTCAAAACAAACTGAAAGGTGTCGTGAATAAGGGTACTGTTTTAGTAATGGGTCATTCTGACCATAAAATGCTACGTTCAATTAGTTATTTCTGACTTACATAGGGCGACGTTTTGGGTGCTAAATTGGTGCACCTTAGTACTTTCCGGAAGGTTAAACATGAATCAAATACCTTCTGAGAGGTTGAGCGAAGGGAATCCACTAAAGACACACATACAACTGAAGATACACTTGCAATGACACGAATTGTTGGACTCTGTAACCAAAAGACCCTCCAAGATACATTTAACTAAGAACTTGAAGATGCTGCCCAGCAGCTCTTGAATGGTAATATTAACTCATGAGAAACTTTTAGTCCTGGGATTTCTGTTATTTAAAACTTCTGAAAAGTAGTATGAGATGTTCACTCATTGTGCATTGATGCCTTAACTCTGTGTAACTAAGCTAGGAAATGTTGAAGTTCCTTTTGATGTACAGCGGCAAATAAAAATATCTTGTATGGTGATCAGTAGTTCAAAAAATTAATAGCCAAATAGTTTGTAATGCAGAATTTGCTCAGATTAAGCAACACTTTGAATTTCCCTGTTATTAAAATACCTTAAGGTCCAGATTGAAACAACAGCTGTGTAGATGGTAGAAAACTAACAGAAAATGTAGCCATTATTTGACTCTGTATTCAGTCTCACTACTGGCAACTACATTACTCAAAGCCTGTCTCTATGTTCTCGCTTCACACGGGCAAATTTTTCCCCCAAAATAGATTGGCAGGGAGGAAATAGCATTGGACTATGACATTCCAGTAGGTTTTTCTGTCAGAAGTCCTGATACCAAATGCAGATATTTAGCACTGATTTGACATGGATAAGATGTGGGTTGATAAACGTGCCTGACCAGTGCCAGGGTGGCTATGATTGCAAATTTCAAATTGCATCCCGGATGATGCTGCAGATAATAAGTATTTCGGTTATTTGAGAGACTGCATGTTCCTGGAAGATAGCTTCCGATTTCTTCAACCAGTGCAATATGTTCCGTTTCAACATGCAGCAACGTGCTTCAAAAGACATCTAAGCATTTATGTTGCTCTTACTTTGAGACTGTTGTCATTGCTGACAGAGGGGGGTCTCCTGCTGAGAACTTCACTTAGTGGTATAAATATGAGACTGGTTGGAACAGTGGTCACCTGGAGTCGATGCTGGCTCAGTGCGTCATGCAGGTGAACAGGACAGGCTGGGCATCAAATTCTCAGTGGGCCTACTGCTGGCAGCTCAGATGCAAAGTTCCTCGTGAGCAGATCTTTGGACAAACTCTCAGATCAAAATAAGGAAGGTAAAAGGTATTTGCTTCAGCATCTTTGCCTGTATCCACTTTTACTGAGCATCAGGGTAGTAGTCCCTCCGAAAGGCTGTTTGCTACAATAAAGCCCAACTAGATTTTGCATGTACTGAGAAATACTGGTGATTGCCTCATCAGTTCTGTGGTCTTTCCTCATGCTGTTACTCCAAAACATGAGGTGATAGTTGTATTAACAAAAGGCTGCTTTTGAAATAATAGCAAAATTGCCTTGAAGGAAAACAATCTGAAAGTGTTCCAAAGCACTAATAACATGGCAAGGGGAGCAATCATTTGGATAATAGCCTAATGTTTTGACAACCCTCTATATTTTTCTTTAGGACTCTGCTTTTGTTGATAGTTCATTAAAATACTGTGAATTGAAGAATGAAGAGTAAATGCGTATATTTAAATGAAAAACTGTGTTTAGATGTCTTGTAGGAATCTAAAATGGTTGTTGATGTAAATAAATTTTGAATAAATGTGCATGAGTTGGCATTGATTTCTGAGGAATATTGTATTGTTTATTACAAAAGGCAGAAGATTATTGCTTGCTGAACTGTGAATGGGTTCTAATGCATTGTTTAAAAAAAGCCATAGTTAATAACTCACTATGGCAGAGCCAGTGCAAAAAATATGTTTATATAAAAGTCTAATCAACAAGCTCAAGATTCTATAAGTGCAGCGGGGTAGGGGTATTGAGGGAAGGTAGAGCGAGGCAGACAGATGACTGGGAGACATGTCATTTATAGAATCATCAATGTGTGAAAAGAAGAAAAGCTGAAGCTATCTTCATCTTGGTCCAAGGTATGAGAATCATATACCTTGATGTTTATTTTGCTGCTACTGTATATTTTTGTCACTTTACCTATAAGAAATATAATGTGGAAGTAAATCATTTTTTAAATTAAAATGTTAATTTTTCTTATAGACAACAACCCACTGTTTGAAAGAGGGTAGTGGTGACAGACACCTCATGGTATTTTTAAAAGTAGTTACACATGTACTTCAAGTTCCATAAACTTCAAGACTGTGAGCCAGGATATGAAATGTGGGATTAGGTTAGATAGCTCCTTTTTGACTGGCTTAAACATAGTGGGTAAATGGACTCCTGTATTGTACGTTTCTGTAATTCTGTTATCAAAGCATTTGCAAAGTTCTGGAAAATAAGTATGAAATGGGGGGTTGTGCAGCACAACCATGGCTTACGTAAAGTTAAAGTAGAGCAAAGTTATATTTGGCTTCATCTGAAGCCAGTGGAATCAGAAAACAGAAAAGGTGGAAACCACAGAAGGGGATTAAATACTGCATGCTCCATTGTGTATATCATAGGCATTCAGTATCCAGCATTTTTAAAAATTCAGTATTTCATAGGATGTTGGTGTCACTGTTTTGGCCAGCATTCATTTACTATCCATAATCACCATTGAGAAGATAGTTGTGAGTCATCAACTCAATTTGTCACAGCCTGTGTACTGTAGGGATACTTGGAGTGCTGTTAAGGAGGGAGATTGAGCTAGATTTGACCTAGCAATGGTGAAGGAGTAATGATAATAGTTCCAGGTCTGGCTGATGTGTGGATTAAAAGGGATCTTGCAGGTTCTGGTATTTCCGTGTGTCTGTTGGTGGCTTCAAGGTGATAGTAATTGCAGGTTTGGAAGGTGCAGCTGAAGGAGCCTTGATGAGTCGCTGCAGCATATAGGAACAACAATAGGCTATTCAAGCCCGTTTCACTATTCAATGAGATCATGGCTGACCTGTGCTCTAGCTCCACATACCTGCTGTTGGCTCTAGAATTTCATAGAATCCCTACTGTGTGGAAACAGGCCTTTGGCCCAACAAGTCCACACCGAACCTCAGAGCATCCCACCCAGACTCATCCCCCTATACTTAACCTACACATCCCTGGACACTACAGGCAATTTAGCATGGCCAGTCCACCTAACCTGCACATCTTTGGACTGTGGGAGGAAACCGGAGTACCC
This sequence comes from Ginglymostoma cirratum, assembly GCA_024137785.1. Classification (NCBI taxonomy): domain Eukaryota; kingdom Metazoa; phylum Chordata; class Chondrichthyes; order Orectolobiformes; family Ginglymostomatidae; genus Ginglymostoma; species Ginglymostoma cirratum. The sequence continues at coordinate 43,326,787 of JAHRHZ010000263.1, forward strand.
GGAGGAAACCCACGCAGACACGGGGAGAATGTGCAAACTCCATACAGGCAGTTACCCGAGGATGGAATCAAACCCGGGTCCCTGGCGCTGTGAGGCAGCAGTGCTAACCACTGTGCCACCGTGCTGCCTGTATTACTTATTTCATTTGCTGCTCAGAAATTTCAGATTTAAAATTGACAATTGATCTAACATCGGCTGCTGTTTGAGTGTTCCAACCGCTACCACAGTTTGTAGGTAGAAGTGCTTCCCAACACCTGAACGGTCTGGCTGTAATTTTTAGACTCTGTCCCCTAGTTCTAGAATGTCTAACCAGTGGAAGTCGTTTATCTTTACGTGTTACCGTTAATGTTTACCTTTTACTGTTAATATCTTGAAGACTTTTGATCAGTTCACCCCTTCAGCTTCTAAATTCTGCTGAAAACAGGCCTAATTTTACTATCAGAGTTGTCATGAATGGTGCAGAACATTGTGCACTGATTGTTCTTATATCTTAGTTAAAGCTGGGCACAACTCACCCGTAATAAGAGATGTGAACGAAAGCCCAGACACCTTGGTGAATGAGAGTAAAGTCTAATTCCAGGGGCAAAATCAATGTTGTTTGGAAAAATAGATATGCTGTAAATGTCAAGTTTATAGTAGTTGGGCAGTGAGTCCTATTTTAATGGGCATCCCTTACAGTATTGTAGGTGTACCTATACCAAATGGACTGCAGCAGTTCAAAAATGCAGCTCACCACCACTACATCAAGAGCAACTAGTGATGGACAATAAACGCTAGCGAAGCCCATGCCTCCAGAATGAATGAGTAAAGAATCACTTGCGCTCCTAAGGAAGCAGACTAAAACTAATTATTGGGTTAGGAGAACATAAGAACCTATTAGAACTGGAGCAGGAGTAGGCCATCTGGCCCCTCGAGCCTGCCCAGCCATTTAATAAGATCATGGCTGATCTTTCTGAGACTCAGCTCCACTTACCCATCCACTCACCATAACCCTTAATTCCTTTACATTTCAAAAATTTATCTAGCCTTGCCTTAAAAACATTCAGCGAGGTAGCTTCAACTGCTTCGCTGGGCTGGGAATTCCACAGATTCACAACCCTTTGGGTGAAGAAATGTGTCTCTAAATTATTCTTTACACAAGCAAAAACCTTTAATTCCACTTTTATATTTAATCATCTAGTTACCTGGAATAGAATTGAACTGAAACGTAAAAGAATTGTGCTTAAATTGCAGCCTTAGTTCTTCTAAATTATGAAACTGAAAGTCTGCAACGCGAATAACATTACAATGTTAGCATTAGAGTTTAAAGGAATAAACTGAGTTTATTGACTAATGACACTGAAAAATTAACTTCTTGCAAATAAAAATGCATGGAATTGGTAAGAGCTGGACAGAGGCTCGGAATTCTGCAATGAATAAGACCATAAGCTTTAAGAACAGAAGTAGGCTATTCAGCCCCTCACGTTTGCTCTGGTTTTCAATGAGATCATAGCTGATCTGATAATCCTCAATTTCACTTTGCCATCGTATCTCATAGCCCTTGATTCAGTCACCGATTAAAAGTCTATCTCGGCCGTAAATAAACTTAATGACCCAGCCTCCTACAGTAAAGAATTTCGTTGATTCATTACCTCAGAGAAAGTTGTTTTTCATCTGTGCCTCAAATAGGTAACTGTTTATTCTGAAACTTTGTAGCAGCAGTATGTGCAGTCTACAAGGTGCACTACAGAAATTCACCAAGACCCTGTAGACAGCACCTTTGAAACTCTCAGCGACCACCATCTAGAATGACAGGGAGAGCTGATACTTGGAAACATGTACCTCCTGCAAGTTCCCCTTCAAGCCACTCACCATCCTGACTTAGAAATATATTGCTGTTCCTTCACTGTTGCTTGCTCAAAGTCCTGCATCTTCCTTCCTAATGGGATTGTGTGTGTAACTATACCAAATGGACTGCCGTGATTCAAGAAGGCAGCTCACCAACGCCTTGAGGGCTGTTAGGAATGATCAGTGAATTCTGATCCAGCCAGCAAAGCCCATATCCCAGAGTTATTAATTGTTTGTATGTTGATTTTGTTTTCAGTTGTAATCAATAGGAAGCACTTTAATGTTAATACCGTCGGTTCTTTTTACTTGAGTGATGGTGCTGTCATGTTGTTAAATCTGTTAGTGAATTCTTGAAATCTCGATGATTACATACAAAAGGACATCGTCCAGTTGTACAATTTGTGCTTGCTCTTTTGATGCATAACCCTGCTAGCCTCTTTCTCCTGCTGCTTCCTTATATCGCTGAGGTTTTTGTTGGATTTGACTACTTATCTTCCCTTTTGAATACCACCGTTCGATCTGTATCCATCACCCCATCAGGAAATGCATTCGAAATCCTAACCACCCATTGTGTGAAAAAATCCTTTCCTCATGTGGTCTCTGATTCCTTTGCCAATTGCTTTAAATCTGTGCCCTCTGTTTATTGACCCCTCACTCACGTGTAAAATATCTACTAGACCTTCTGATGAACATTCAGTTTGGCAATGGCAGATTGATTTGTACTAAAATTATATTCCATGATTAGTTATCCCTAAATTTGAAGTGCAGGATAAGTCAGTTGGGCAAGGTTTAGGGCTCTTAGTTTATAAAAACTTTAAAATGATTGGGTTTTTTGTAGTTTGAAGTGTTGTAATGTTAATTTAAATTATCATAAGTGCAGCAAAGCAAAGCTATTGTCTGAAACTAACAGTGTGAGCTGAGCAGTCAACACTGTTCGTGATTACTCCTGCCTTTTCCTTTCTCCCTGTAAACAATTTACAATTAAACAGGAGTCTTATTTCCCCAACAGAGAGAGTGTGTATCATTTGTAAATGGAAACTGAATGCATTTATTGGAAAGAGAAACTGAATGTTGGCATTTTTCAACAAAGAACGACATAAGGTATTGTACCAATGACTTAATCATTGTTTGTGATGTGTGGTATCAGTTGACTATTATATATAAATTTTGGTTAGTTAATTATACCTAACAGACACGGTAAATGTGGAAGAGCAATGCTATTCAGTCCATAATAATTCATTTCAAAAAATGTGTTTTCACAGCAGTGTGGAGGTACTTTTAAGGCTTATCCTGTATCATCAATAATGTTTCTGTATTTCTGGTGTTTAACAAGTTTTTGTGTAATTTTTAAAATTTAATTTACTGGAATTATGCATCATTTTTGTGCAAGACAAAGGATTGGCTAACAAAGAGAAGGTGGTGTTGGGATAAAGGGATCTTTTTCTGGATGGTGGCCCGTAACTAATGGAAGGATTAGTGCTGGGTCAACAGTTTTTCACAAAGTATAGTAATGAGCTGGATGATGGAAGAAAATGTGATACTGCAAAATTTACAGATGGCATAAATAGATAGGATGGCACATAATGAGGATGGCACAAGGAGTCCTCGGGATGTAGACAGGTTAATTAAGTGGGCAAAACTTGACAGATGGGTTATAATGTGGGAAAACATGAGGTCATGCACCTTGGCAGGAAGAATGGAATAGCTGAGTGTTATTTAAATAGAGACCGCAGGAAGCTTCAGCACAAAGAGACTAGAATGGCAAGGTAGCCCAAACCTAAGCAGGATTACAAAGGAAAAAGAAACAAGAACAGAAAAATGCAAAAACCAGTGGACAGGATAATCACAGGCTAATATAAACTAATAATAATATAACTACAGATAATAAACTTAATGGGGCTAAAGGCAGAAAGGTCCCCTGGCCTTGATGGGTTGCATCCTAAAACAAGTAGCTACAGAGATGATAGTGTGCTGGTTGTAATTCTTCAAAATTCTTTGAATTCTGCAGCAGTGCCAGAGGATTGGAAAACTGCCAATGTGACACCCCTATTAAAAAACGGAAGAAGGCAAAAAGCAAGTAACTATCGACAGATTAGCTTAGCATCAATCGTTGGAAAAGTATTGGAATCAATTAATAAGAAAGCTAATAGAAGATTTGGCAAATCAGAACTGTTTTAAGCAGAGTCAGCATGGCTAATGAAAGGGAAATCATATCTACCTTGTTTATTAGAGTTTTTTTGACGAAATGTGAACCAGAGTAGATAGAGGGAAACCAAGTAGGTATGTTGCATTTAGACTTCCAGAAGGTGTTCGACAAGGTACCTCACAATGAACCCAGGGCATTGGAGGAAATATTGCATGGATAGAGAATTTAATGGTCAGGAAATAGCAAGTGGAGATAAGGGGTTCTTTTTTAGAATAGGAACCTGTAACCAGTGGGGTTCCCCCAAGTTCAATACTGGGACCGCAACAGTTTAAATATATATTAATGACTTGGCAGAAGGGAGCGAATGTACTATAGCTAAATTTGCAGATGACACAAAAAAGGCAAGTTGTGAATGAGATACAAGCAGTTTACAGAAAGAGATTGGTAAGTAAATCAGCAAAAAGTTGGCAAATGGCGTAGAATGTCGAAAAATGTGATGTTCCTTTTGGAAGGGAGAGCAAAACAATTCTTACAATTATTTTGTTAATTAAATATTATTTTGATTCAAGAATTATTTAAAGGGAGAAAACCTGCAGAAAGCTGCAGCACAAAAGGACTTGGGGCTATTTGTGCACAAAACACAAAGCTAACACATAGGTGCAGCAAGTAATCAGGAAGGCTCATTGACTGTTGATCCTTATTTCAAGAGGGTTGGAGTACAAGAGTGGGGAAGTCATACTGCAACTATACAAGTTGCTAGAGAGACTTATTGAATCCCTACAGCGTGGAAACAGGCCCGTCAATCCAACAAGTCCACACTGACCCTCACAGCACCCCACACAGATCCATTCCCCATAACCCACCTAACCTACACGTGGGCAATTTAGCATGGCCAGTTCACTTAGCCTGCACATTTTTGGACTGTGGGAGGAAACCCACGCAGACACGGGGAGAATGTGCAAACTCCACACAGTTGCCTGAGGGTGGAATTGAACCCAGGTTCCTGGTGCTGTGAGACAACCATGCTAACCACTGAGCCATCGTGCTGCCCACACATGCGGAGTATTGTGAGCAGTTTTGGTCTCCTTATCTGAGGAAAGATATTATTTCATTGGAGGCAGTTCAGAGAAGGTTCACGAGGATGATCCCTGGTATAATGGCCTGCCTTTATGATCAAAGGCTAAATGGGTTGGCACTGTACTCATTAGAGTTTAGAAGAATGAGAGAGGATCTGATTGAAATACAGCAAACTTTGTTTTAACCGGCACACGTGATAAACCAACAAAAAGTATATACCTCAAATACCATAAAGTTTACTGCTGTATTATTCTGTCCGTTATTATAGATTTTAAATTTATTGACCTCAGTGTAAATATACTTGTTCAGTCGAATGGCTGCACAAAATATCAACAGTTGATTCAATTTCGAGTCAGTTTTTCCCAAAATATTGCGATCTACCGCGATGTCTTAGTAGTCAGTTGAGAGTGTGAATGACAAGGCATTCTGCCGCTAGGTTTTATTTCAGGCACAGTTGGATTATTATTTGTGATTTATGCTGTACGTAAAGTGTAACTGTGATATGTATACCCCTGAATCATGTTTCTTTTACTTAGTGTATTTTTGCATTGATTATGTGGATCTCTTGATCAACTGGAATATTTAGTCAATTGGCACACTCCTGGTCCTATGAGTGCCAGTTAATAAAAAGTTTGCTGTATATAGGACTCAAGGGGTTTGACAGGGTCAATGCTAGGAGGATGATTCACCTCATGGGAGAGTCTAGGACCAGAGGGCATTGTCTCAAAATAATGTGTTGTCATATTAAGACTGAGGTGAGGAGGAGTTTCTTCTCTGAGTTGAGAGTCCTGTGAGAAAGTTGATTCACCTGGTTGTAACAGAATGAAACCTACAAAACAAAAGGAAATAAATTTGGAAGAAATTATGGTCAGAAATTGTTAAACTCTTTGTTGAGGCTGGAAGGTTCTGACATGCCTAACTGAGATTAAATTTGTGAACTTTACATAGATGCTCTAAAAAAACGTCGCTGGATCCTCATTTGGTCTCTGATGTAGAACAGATCATGTTGTGAGCAGTGAATATAGTATATAAATTGAAAGAAGTACATGGAAGTTGCTTTCACCTTGATGGAGTGTTTGGGGTCTGTGGCAGTGAGTAGGGGGCTAAAGGAAAAAGGACAGAATTTGCATTTTCTGTTCTTGAATAGAAAGGGCAGGGTATTGAGATGGTCGAGGAGTGGACCATGTTGTGGGAGGAATAGTTTCTTTGGAATGCTGAGAGGCTGAGAGAAAATCTGTTTAGCAGTGACATTGCTTTTAGTTGGTGGAAATGGCAGACTATAAGTCCTTTGAACACTGAAGTTAGTAGAATGGAAGATGTAGGTGAGTTTTGTTTTTGTTTTTATTTCTCCTTTGGTTTGGCTTTGAGACAGCAGCTGTGCAGTATTCACACCTCTCGATGCACCATTTGTTTCTCAACCTGTTCCATAACAACTTCCTTTCACCCTTCCCGTTTGATTGTTTTATCATTTAATCTTTCCTGTCTTCCACCCTATCACTTGCCAGTCCTTTCGTGCTGTCTGCAGCCCTCGCCACTTCTTTTTATGCGTTTAAAATTCTTTCCATTTCTAACTTTACCCAGTTCTAATGAAAGGTCGTGACCTGAACAATTATTTTTCTTTCCTTCCCTGTAGATACAGACAAACCTGCTGAGTATTTTCCGATTTTTCATTTCTGATTGGGTGTTTACAGTAAGACGTGAAAAATACTTTTTTTTGTCGGACGTTTAATTTTTATCTATTTATTTTTTCTCTCTTTGTTCTTGACATCAGTGGTGAGACAACTCAGTTTATTAATCTGTTGAGACTTCAGGTCTCTTGCTCATTCATTCGTTCACTCACTCATTAAATTTGCTCTGGGTATTTATTGAAGTGAAAGGGCTCAAGTGATGTGAACTGGTGAGCACATGTTAATGTATTTTCCTTTTTGTCATACTGCTAATTGCTTCGTAGCTTAACATTTTTTATGTTCCCCCCTCCTGCACAGTTGTTAGCTAAAGAAAGTGACAATGCCTTATTCAAAATTTGTACATATTTTGCATATTCAATATTACTGTCTGTGTCTCTGCTGTGTAAGCCTAAGTGTGTGAAAAGTGGAAAAATGTGTTAGTTGAGTAATAACTGGTTTTCTGATTCTGCTGAACTCACTATGAATTTCAGGGACAGTTGGTCTTTCAAGCCTGCTTTACAATTCATCAAGGTCATGGCCACTCATGGCATGGTAGTCACCATTACAATTGGCTTGTGTTCAAATATTACCGGCCTAGCAAGAAAGCTTTGGAAATATGCATTTATGTTCCCTTTTGAAAATAAATTTACTTTTTTCAAATTTGATTCAATTCAGAGAAATTCACATCCGTAGAATCATAGAGATGTGCAGCACAGAAACAGACCATTCAGTCCAACTTGTCCATGCCGAACAGATGTCCTTTATAAATCTAGTTCTATTTGCCAGCATTTGGCTCATACCCCTTGAAACCTTTTCCTATACATATAGTCATCCAGATGCCTTTTTAAATGTTGTAATCCTACCAGCCTCTAACACTTCCTTTGGCAGCTCATTCCATTTCTACACCATCCTCTGTGTGAACAAGCTTCCCCTTGGGTCCCTTTTATGTCTTGTCCCTCTCACCTTTAAACCTATGCCTTCTAGTGTTGGACCCCCCCACCCAGGGGAAAAGACCTTGTCTACTTACCCTATCGATGCCCCTCTTAAATTTATAAACCTCTCTACGGTCACCCCTCGGCCTCCGACACTCCAGGGAATATAGCCCCAGCTTATTCAACCTCTCCGCATAGCTCAAACCTTCCAACTTGACAACATCCTCAAATCTTTTCTGAACCCTTTCTAGTTTCACAACGTCCTTCCTGTAGGAGGGAGACCAGAATTGCATGCAGTACTTCAAACTGACCAAACCAACGCCGCAACATGACCTCCCAACTGCTGTACTCAATGCACTGTTAATTAATTGAATTTAACACAAGAATATTTAAAGTCTGCAGTATATTTTGGAAGGATCTGATTGCACATACAATAGCAGTGTCTACCTATAATGAAGGAGGGTATGCGTCAAAACTAAATCCTAAATAAACCACAGAACAATGTTTAATGTGTTCTGCCTTTGAAATATATTAACCTATTATTATGTTTGTTTTTGATCATAGCTCCACATATCACCCTTTGTTGTTTGCCTCAGTCCTAGAGGAGCAAACTGTGTTTGGCCCTTAATGTGATAAACTCCTCCTTGCTAGTACCAAGAAGAATGGGCCAGGAAAGAGGAAAATATGACTTTTATGTTGGCTTGGCATTGGCTATTAGCTCCAGCATATTTATTGGAGGGAGTTTCATCTTGAAAAAGAAAGGTCTCCTTCGACTGGCCAAAAAAGGGTCAATGCGAGCAGGTGAGGTTTTGTTTACAAACTAAATCCACTAATAAGATTCTAAAATGAGAAATGAAGTTGTTTTGATTCTCTATTCCTGCACCACCATCTCAGGGTAGTTATGTTAAATGTGGTGTTGTCAGTGTTAATGTATAAAAACCTTATCTTTTGATCAGTGCATTGGAGAGAAGAAACAAGAAGAAGAATGAGACATTGTAAACACGTGGCTACTTTCAAATAATGTACACTGCTCCATAATCTGTGCCTGCTTATTCGTAGAGATGTATTTTTATATGGGAATTATTGTTGATTAGTTAATTATTTCTGTACAATTTTTTTCTTCTGTGAACCACAGGTCAGGGAGGGCATGCATATCTCAAAGAGTGGCTATGGTGGGCAGGACTATTGTCAAGTAAGTATTAGAGCAATATGAGTTCTCTGATTAATGGGCTCGGCTCTCTCTACGTTAACATCTCATTTTTTTCATAAAACCATTAATTTCTCAAACTTAGATGTGAGAGTAAGCAGTGAGGAGGATGCAAAGGCACAGCAAAAGTCTTTTTGATAGAAGTCAGTGGGCAAGAACATACAGAATATAATGTGCAGAAATGTGAAGTTATTCGCTTTGACAAAAGGAAAAATATATTAGAAGTGGCAACGTGGGAAATGTTGATTTTCAAATGAATTTGGGTGCCTTTGTGTATGAATCACGGAAAGCTAACATGCAGGTATAATGGCAGTTAGGAAAGCTTATGGTATTTTAAACCTCTATTACAAAGGGAGTGGAGTAAGAAAGTCTTACTGCAATTGCATAAGGAGGTGGGAAACTGTCATCTTATTTAAAGTATAATATAGTGAACTTGGAGGAATTACAGTTGAGGTTCACTAGGCTTATTCCTGGAATAAAGGGATTATCCCAAGAGGAGAGATCGATCATTTCCTGGTGAGACGTGATCTCATTAAAATCTATTAATTGAGATACCGCTTGACGGAATTGATGCAAGAACAGTATTTTCCTCCACTTGGGGAGTGCAGAATGTGGGTATGTTGACTTTTAGGACTGAGCTGAGGAAAAATGTCTTCGATCTGTGAATCTTTGGAATATTGTGTTGTATAGGAGGGTAGATGCTCCACCATTGTGTGTTCAAGTCTGACATCAACAGACTTTGGTACTAAGGGAATTGTGGGATATTACGGTGTGTAGGAGGCTATATCTGAGGTAGAACATCAGCCATGATCTTACTAAATGTTAACAGGCTCTAGGGTCCAAATGGTCTACTGGTGAATTTGTTATATTCTTATTACTGAAATATTCCTTAGACAGCCTCCAGTACTGTGCCAAACGCCTGTTCTTGAGTGGAATTTGTCAGTTGGTTATCATGGGAATCTGAGCTGAGCCTGATTCTGTCCCTGCCTTGAGTTTTCCACACATGCCTTCTCAATGTTGTTGGATTATGATTATGAACAAGAACTCTGCATGATTCTCCCTTTTCTAATCCTGAATTGCTCAGGAAAGATGTAATATCGGTACAACTACACTCAGGTGATTTAACTTAAAAACAATGGCTGCCATCTAGGAAATGCCTTGGATTAAAGGGTGGCACGGTGACTCAATGATTAGCACTGCTGCCTCATAACACCAGGGGCCCAGGTTTGATTCCACTCTTGAACAACTGTCTGTGTGGAGTTTGCACGTTCTCCCCATGTCTGGATGGGTTTCCTCTGGGTGTTCCGGTTTCCTCCCACAAGATGTGCAGGTTAGATGGTTTGGCCATGCTAAATTGTCCATATTGGCCAGGAATGTGCAAGCTGGGTGGATTAGTCATGGGAAATGAAGGGTTACAGGGATAGGGTAGGGGGTTGGGTCTGTGTGAAATGTGCTTTGCAGGGTTGGTGTGGACATGATGGGCCAAATGGCCTGATTCCACACTGTCGGGATTCTATAATTCAATGAAATTGGTTGCTATTTAACCAGCTATTTACGTAACTGTTTTATATCAACTTGAAACCTTTTTAATAAATAGAGCTAATGCTGTACATTGTGGCTATTTGTAATGCAGCTTTAACAATTGTGTTAAACATTGAAAACGTTCCAGTCTTACCTGAATTCTTGGTAATCTTGGCTAAATGATTGCTCACTAAGTATTGTTTGAACTTAATTGCTGTAATTTTTGATTGTAAACAAAAAGTTGTGCCATGTTATAAAATTACGTTTAGTACTCTCCTGGCTGTGTAGGATTAAATAATTTCAAGCTAAATGCAGATTTTGTACTTTGCTATTTTGATTCAGCCCGAGTCACTCGGTTCTGGTTTCAAGTCCAGCACTAGGGCCTAACAATCAAGGCTGTTTGATGGAGGTGCTACTTATTGAATGAGATGTTTAAACCATGCCCTGTCAGTCTGCTTGGATGGTGTGTACGATTTCAAAGACGGACAGGGGAGTTATCCCTGGTACCTTTGCCAATATTTATTCCTCCACTATCGCAAGAGCTAAAGTCACCATAGTCTGAGAGCCAAAGATAGATACTCTGGTTATCATCACATTGGCGTTTGAGTGTTTGCACAAATTGGATCCCGCCTTTGTTTTATCACAAGGGAAACACACTTTAAAGATACAGTACTGGCTGTAGAAGCTTTGAGACATCTGGTCACCATGAAAATGCTACAAAAGTATAAATCTTTCTTTTAAGGACATAACAGCTCTGCTTTGTACCCACCCAGAGTTACATATGTCTTTGTCCATTTAGAAAGGTTTTTAAAAACCCTTGGCAGGCTGCACAACCTAAACAGGATGGAATATTTGAGGCCAGCTGCAAATTTTGCAGCTATTCATTGTGGTTTTGTTAAATTGTAATGTTTCATGTTAATGAACTTAAAGTTAAGCCTAAAAGATATCAAGAATTTTAATTGGCTTCTTTGTCTCCTTGCAGTGGGTGCTGGAGAAGCTGCTAACTTTGCTGCATATGCCTTTGCTCCAGCGACTCTAGTGACTCCACTGGGAGCTCTTAGTGTTCTCGTAAGGTAAGAATATTGTTGCTGCACATCAGAGGAAAAAAGCAACAAAGCTAAGTATAAAATATAACCCTAATCAATACAATATGAAAGTACACCTTAGAGCATTTTCATATAGTTTCTCTCTGGCAGTTTTGGGTCTCCTTCAAAACAGGGCACAAATTATAGCTCATCTCTGCAGAGACATCTGGCAAATTGGCACCTGGGAGCAGTCTAGATGCTGATCCATGCACACCCAGGCTGGACATGTCAGTGGCTCTCGAGTATAAACTCAAGACTTAAAAGCATATTAATTGTTGATGGATTTTAGTGTATTTTAATGCATATTGGACCATGTCCACACAGAGTGTCCATAGCAAATGAAAATTTGCTTAACAATTGTCAGTAGACTGACTGTACCAGGTCAGGGTGAAGCTGTTAATTAGCTCAATTAAGTATTGAGATGCAGTTAAAAGGCATCTGGTTATAGGTGCAAACAAGTTTTTTTTCTACCTTGGTGAGATCATATTTGTGTGCATCAGTCATGGGAAAAACAATATTTTTCCCCTCCTGCACCCTATTTCAATATTTATAGAATGTGCTATCCGTCATCTGCCAAAGCAATAATGAACTCTACAACAGCATGAAAGTAGGCAAGGAATGGACAGGTTTTTTTTTTTTTTGTTTTTGTTGGTGTCTCCTGTCCTGTGGCACTTGGGTCTCAGTACTGAACAATTCTTGAGCTTTAATTGTGATCAAGTAACTGTGGCTACATGTTGTTTTTGAATTTACTTCAGACATAATATTTACATTTCTTTATACGTTATGGTTCTGTTTCCATAGTGCTGTCCTGTCATCTTACTTTCTGAATGAGAGACTTAACCTCCACGGCAAGCTTGGTTGTTTTCTAAGTATCATTGGCTCTACTGTTATGGTAATACATGCTCCACAGGAGGAAGAGGTGGAAACTATTCATGAGATGGCCGTTAAACTTAAAGATCCAGGTATAATATCTACTTGTAGATTCTAGTTCCTTTATTTCACATTTAATTTAAATAAGGTGTAGCCTTGGTTCATTGAATAGCACCCTCGGCTCTGAGCGGAAAGTTGTGGGTTCAAGTTCCAGTCTAGAGTCTTGGGCAGAAAATCTAAGCTGTGGCACTCCCAGAAGCAATACTGAGGAAGGGCTGTGCTGACAGAATCACTGACTTTCAGATGACGCATTAAAACTGAATGCTGTCTGTGTTTTTGTAGATAGGACACTGTTTAAAGAAAATTATGGGAATTCTCCTGGTGTCCTGGCCAAAATTTTAGCCCATAACCAACAACACCAAAAATAGTCAAATATAAGCAAGGTACTGAAGATACTAGAAATCTGGAAAGACAGTCCTTCAGAAAAGTCAAAATAGAGTTGAAAAGTTAACACTCTTACTCCACAAATTAGCTGGCAGTTTATCTGATTGCTGCTTATGGCGGTGGCTGCACTTCAGAAGTACTGAATTGGCTGCTGAACACTCTTCAATGTCCTGAGGTGGTGAAAGGTGTTAGAGAAATGAGACTACTAATTTCTTAAATTTACTGCACTAAACAAGATACAGTTGAGAAATCAGAAGTGAAGAGTAGAATTTAAGAAAAAAAACAAGTTTTTTCCATTCACTTAGCATCTCTTGTTTTATTTTGTTTTGACTTTTATATGAATTGATTTGTGTCCCCTTAAAGGGTGTAATCAGGGCTACAGTAATAATTTAAAAATTTGTAATGAGATTTACCTTGTGAGGAAATCTGCTCAACTTGAGTAAGAACACATGGACCTGTTCTCCTCGTGGAGAAATAAGACAAAATGCTTCTTTCTAACAGCTGTAACAACATTTTATAAAGTGTCATTAATATGGCAAAATGTCGAATCATGCTTCACAGCATTAAGACATGGTTACCAGATGGATGTGCCAGCAAATCACGTAAGGGGGCATGAGGATAGGTGATCAAAAAGTTTGAGTAAAAACGTAAGATTACTTAAGAGTGACTTAAAGCAGAAGAGAGGATTTACGGAGGACTTGCTGAGTGAGAGGCTGGACAGCTAATGAGACAACAGAAGAGTGAAGGAAATCCGGAATTGCAAGAATCAGCGAGAGGGCACAATTTCAGGAGCACAGAAGTTTCAGATTGTGATGGGACTTAGAGATAGTGGGCCAAGGCCATGGAGGGATTAACATACAAGGGTGAGAATTTTAAAATGAAACCTTTCTAGATCAGGAGCCCATATAGGTTAATGAGCAAATAGGAGGCATTATTAGTTAAGTTTGCAGATGACACCAAAATTGGTGGTACAGTTGGTAGTGAAGAAAGTTATCTAAGATTACAAAGAGGTCTTGATTTATTGGGCCAATAGGCTGAGGACTAAAAACAGGAACAAAAACAAAGTTTCTGGAAAAGCTCAGCAGGTCCGGCAGCATCTGTGAAGAAAAGATCAGAGTTAACGTTTCTGGTCTGGTGACCCTTCCTCAGAAGGAATGTTGAGGACTGTTAGATGGAATTTAATTTGGAAAAAATGGGAGGTATTGCATTTTTGTATGACAAACAAGGGCAAGACTTATGCAGTTAATTGTAGGGCCCTGGGTAGTTTTTTTTTGAACAGAGAGACCTATGTAGTTCTTTGAAGGTTGCTTCACAGCTGTACAGGATGGTTAAGAAGGCATTAACATGTTTGCCTTCATTGCTCAGAGTATTCAATATAGGAGTTGTGATGTCGTGTTGAGGTTGTACAGGACATTGGTGGGGCCACGTTTGGAGTATTGTGCTGATTGCCCTGCTATAGGAAGGGTATTATTAAATTAGATTTACAAGATGTTGCCAGGAATGGAGGGTTTGAATTACAAGGAGAATGTGGATAAGCTGGGACTTTTTCACTGGAGCATAGGAATTTGAGGGGTGACCTTAAAGGTTATAAAATCATGAAGGGATAATGTTAGTAGCAATGGTCTTTTCGTTAAGGTAGGGGACTTTAAAACTAAGGGGCATGTTTTTAAGGTGAGAAGAGTGGTAGGTGGAGTTTAATTTAGGTAAATGTGAGGTGTTGCTTTTTGGAAAGGCAAATCAGGGCAGGACTTAGACAATTAATGGTAAGGCCCTGGGGAGTGTTGCTGAACATAGAGACCTTGGAATGCAGGTTCATGGTTCCTTGAAAGTGGAGCCAAGGGTAGATAGAGTGAGGAAGGCATTTGGTCTGCTTGCCTTTATTGGTCAGTGCATTGAGTATCGGAGTTGGGAGGTCATGTTGTGGCTGTACAGGACATTGGTTAGGTCATTTTTGGACTACACTGTGCAATTCTGGCCTCCCTGCTATTGGAAGGATGTTGTGAAACTTGAAAGGATTCAGAAAAGACAAACACGGATCTTGCCAGGGTTGGAAGGTTTGTGCTGCAGGGAGAGGCTGAATAGGCTGGGCTATTTTCCCCAGAGCATTGGAGGCAGGGGGCTGACCTTAGAGAGGTTTATAAAATTATTAGGGGCATGGATTGGTTCAATAGACCTTTTTCTCCAACAGCATCGTAACATGCTGGCTCAGGGCTGCATCTCTCCACAGTTCCACTCCATCCTCTGGCTCATTCGCTGTTCTAACAAAAAGTTGTTTTTTTTTTTCCTTTTCCTTTCAGGCATCAAGGCTGACAAGATGCAAAAATTCAGAGATACCCATGGCACTCTGGAACGTTCCTCCCCTCCCCTTTTGTCTGACTCCACCCCCTCCCCCAACCCTACTTCCTGTCAGGTATTCACCATCCCTCCTAACCTTCTGCTTTCCGATGCTGAATGTTCTGCACTCAGCAAAAGTCTCAGCTTTATTCCCCTACATACCCTCTGTAACAAATTTTGGGCATGACACAATGTCGAACTCTTCTTCCACCAACTTCATCTCTGTGCCCATTTCTTTGGACAAGAGCCCTCTTCCCATCCCACAGACTCCTTTGCTCAGTTCCAACACTCTCCCTCAACCTGGATCCCTTACTCTGGCCTATTACCTGCACACAATCTGTTCATTGAGAACTGTCGACGTGACGTTAGTCACCTCAATTTCTCTGCACCCCTCACCCAATCCAACCTATCTCCCTCCAAATTGACTGCATTCCTTGCACTTAGATCCAACCCTGACTTTGTTATCAAGCCTGCCGATAAGGGTGGTGCTGTTGTAGTCTGGCACATTGACCTCGACATTGCAGAGGCTCAGTGTCAACTCTCGGATACCTCCTCCTACCTTCCCCTGGAACATGACCACACCATGGCACATCAGGCCCATTGTTTCAACTACAGTAACTGACCTCATTTCACCTGGTGATCTCCCCCCGCCATTGCCTCCAAGCTGATAGTCCCCCAGCCGCGTTTAGCTTACTTCTACCTCCTTCCAAAAATCCACAAACAGGACTGTCCAGGCAGCCCCACTGTGACAGCCTGCTCGTGCCCCACAGTACTCATCTCTTCCTACCTTGATTCAGTTTTCTCTCCCTTGATCCAGTTCCTGCCCACTTACATCCGCGATTCCTCTGACACTTTACGCCAGTTTTGGAATTTCCAGTTTGCAGGCTCCAGCCGCCGCCTCTTTACCATGGATGTGCAATCCCTTTACACGTCCATTCCCCACCAGGATGATCTCCAGGCTCTCTGCTTATTCCTGGAGCAAAGGCCTGAACCGTCTCACCGCCACCTTCCTCCCATTTGGCCAAGTTCGTACTCGCCCTCAACAACTTCTCTTTTAACTCCTCTTACTTTCTTCAGGCCAGAGGGGTGGCCAGGGTACCAGCATGGGCCTCAGTGATGCCTTTCTCTTTGTGGGGGTACGTGGAACATTGCTTGTTCTATCCCTATTCCAGCTGCTACCCACATCTCTTTCTCCGATATATCGATGATATCATCGATGCTGCTTCCCTCTCACGTCCAGAATTGGAAAAGTTGATTGATTTTCGCTTCCAGTTTCCACCCTGCCTTCATTTTCACATGGTCTTTCTCTGACTCCTCCCTTCCCTTCCTCAACATCTGTTTCCATTTCTGGGGATAGGCTGGTCACTAAAACCACTATAAACCCATCGACTCCCACAGCTACCTGGATTATATGTCCTTGCACCCTGCTTCCTGTAAAGACACTGTTCCATTCTCTCAGTTCCTCCACCCTTGTCGCATACATTCAGATGAGGCCAACTTCAACAAGGCAACCTCAAACCTTCTTCCTCAACCGAGGATTCCCCAGCACAGTTGTTGGAAAGGCCCTCGAGTCTGACACATCTCCCACACTTCCATCCTCACTCCCTGTCTTCCCTCCAGCAAAAGTGATAGGGTTCCCCTTGTTCATACCTGTCATCCACCAGCATCTAGAAGATATGGGACGCCATTTCTGCCACTTCCAGCAAGATGCCACCACGCATTCCCCTCCCCTCCTTTGTTCGCCTTCTGCAGGGACCATTCCCTCTGGGACACCCTGGTCCACGTTTCCTTCACTCCCAGCACCCTGTCCCACAGCACCTTCCCCTACAGCAGCCGACAGTGTAACACCTGCCCATTTACCTCCTGCCTCCTCAGTATCCAAGGGCCCAAACATACCTTCCAGGTGAAGCAACACTTCCCCCGCGCTTCCCGCAATCTAGTCTACTGCATTGGCTGCCCACAATGTGGCCCCCTCTACATTAGGGGGGGAAGTAAAGTGACCACTTTGCAGAATATCTATGTTCTGCTCGCAAAAAAGACCCTGAGCTACCTGTTGCCTGCCCCTATAACACACCACTCTGTTCCCTGGCCAACATCTCTGTCTCGGGCTTGTTGCAGTGTTCCAGCGAAACTCGGCGCAAGCTGGAAGAATAACGTCTCATTTTCCGCTCGGGGGCCCTGCAGCCCTTTGGGCTCAATATCGAGTTCAGTTATTTTAGGGCCTAAATTCTCCCATGTCCTAGCCCCCGACCCTACACACCAGGCCTTGTTAACACATTGCGCACTACCTATTGTTTGTCACTAACAGTCTCCATTAACAGCTATTCACCCTCCTAGCCAGATCATTACCAACTCCTTTGTCTATCCAACTTCTTTTCTGTCTCTTTGGGCTCTATCTCCACCTATAGTTTACTCCTTAAACTCTCCGCACACCCCATCTTCTGCATATAAATCAACATTTTCCTAGCTACCGTCAGTTCTGAGGAAGGGTCACTGGACCCGAAATGTTAACTCTGCTTTCCCTTCATAGATACTACCAGACCTACTGAGCTTTTCCAGCAACTTCTGGTTTTGTTGTAAACAGACAAGGTCTTTTCCCCAGGGTGGTGGAGTCCAAAACTATAGGGCACAAGTTTAAGTTGAGACAAGAAAGATTTAAAAAGGACTTAAGAGGTGACATTTTCTCACAGAGGGTGGTGCGTGTATGGAATGAGCTGCCAGAGGAAGTGGTGGAGGCTGGTACAACTGCAACATTTAAAAGGCATCTGGATGGGTATATGAATAGGGAAGGGTTTAGAGGGATATGGGCCAAATACTGGCAAATGGGATTCAATTTAATTAGGATATCTGGTCGGCATGGTTGAGTTGGACCGAAGGGTCTGTTTCCGTGTGTAGATTTCTATGACTCTGAGAGGTCAAAGATTTAAAAGGGACCTGAGTGGTAATTTTTCCAGACAGGGTGTGGTTTGTATGTGAAATGACCTGTCACAGGAAATGGTAGATGCAGGTACAGTTACAACATATAAAATACATTTGTACAGGTACCTGAGTAGGAAATGTTTAGAGGGATATGGGTCAACACAGATCAGCAGGACTAATTGAGTTTGGGAACATGGTCAGCATGGA
This sequence comes from Ginglymostoma cirratum, assembly GCA_024137785.1. NCBI lineage: Eukaryota > Metazoa > Chordata > Chondrichthyes > Orectolobiformes > Ginglymostomatidae > Ginglymostoma > Ginglymostoma cirratum. The sequence continues at coordinate 43,345,023 of JAHRHZ010000263.1, forward strand.
CTGAAGAGTCTGTTTCCATGTTGTATGACTGTGACTGTATGACAAAAGGAGTATATGGATCTTCGTATGAGTCAGGATGTGGGCAGCAGAGTTTAAAAGGAACCTAGTCCACCAGGTTAGGTTTCCTCTCAAAGTTTTCCTCCCCTGCGCTAGCACTGAATTCTCATCTTTTCTAGTTTCTTTCCTATTTTCCCATATGGTGTATCTGAGATTGTCCTGTCCGTGTAACCCACCACTGTTCTTGCAGCTTTATATTCACTAAGGGCTGCACACTAATTTCTCTTCATGGTCCCCAATCTAGCTGATAATGTTAGCTACTTAGGCTGTTACTGTTCCCCTATTGTTTTCAAATCTGCCATTGTCATTCTCATCTTGAAAAATCCTACCCTCATTCCCCACCATCCTTGCAAACTATTACCTCGTCCCCAACTTCATGGTCTTCTAAATCTGTGGATTGTTACCTCACAAATAAGTTGTATTTACTCTCGTTCCATGTTTGAATTTAGCACATTCCGAAACCCAAGAGGATCTGATGTGCAACAGTTATAATTCGAAGTTCAAATGACATTGTGTGTGATGCACTGTCCTTCCTCATTTTCTTATTGTATCTACAGCTTTCTTCCTCCAACACTTCTCTTCCATTGTTTGACTGAGTGGAAAATCACTCACCTGGTTCCATTTTCAGTTGTGTCTGATAGTTTGAGAATTTCTTGCAGTGGATTCTCTTCACATTTCTGCCGTTATTTCTGGAATCCCATGAAGAATTATCCATGGCCCCACCTGCTTGTTTGTCTAAAAGGAGCTCTTCACTGACATTACCAGAAACACACCATTAGATTCCACATGAGCACCCAGCTATGTCTCATCATCGTCTTTGGCTCCTTGGTTGCACCCAGTTAGGCACCCAACTGCTTGATCAGTGCTTTGGGATATTAGAAATTCCCCCCAGTTAAATATTTGAATACCAAAACAATTGTTCTCTGTACCAACCACAGACTCCATTCCTTAGTCATCAGTTCTGTCCCTCTATTTTTGAGTTATTTGATGTTAAATCAAGCTGTTCTCAATCTTAATTCCTGTTTGACCCTGAGTTTAAACTGATATTGAAATTTTTAAGAGATAAAAGGTACTGCAGATGCTGGAGAATCCGAGATAACAAGCATGGGGCTGGATGAACACAGCAGGTCAAGCAGCATCATAGGAGCAGGAAAACTTGACGTTTCGGGCCTAAACCCTTCATCAGAAATGGGGGAGGGGAAGAGGGTTCTGAAATAAATAGGGAGAGAGGGGGAGGTGGATAGAGGATGGATAGAGGAGAGGATAGGTGGAGAGGAGGCAGACAAGTCGAAGAGGCGGGGATGGAGCCAGTAAAGGTGAGTGTAGGTAGGTGGGTAGGGAGGAGATAGGTCAGTCCAGGGAGGACGGACAGGTCAAGGGGGCGGGATGATGTTAGGAGATAGGAGATGGGGGTGTGGCTTGAGGTGAGAGGAAAAACAGGTTAGGGAGGTGGAGATGAGCTGGCGGCACTTTTCCTTGTAACCGCAGGAAGTGCTACACCTGCCCCCACACCTCCTCCCTCACCCCAATCCCAGGCCCCAAGAAGACATTCCACATCAGGCAGAGGTTCACCTGCACATCTGCCAATGTGGTATACTGCATCCGCTGTACCCGTTGTGGCTTCCTCTACATCGGGGAAACCAAGCGGAGGCTTGGGGACCGCTTTGCAGAACACCTGCGCTCAGTTCGCAACAAACAACTGCACCTCCAGTCGCGAACCATTTCAACTCCCCCTCCCATTCCTCAGATGACATGTCCATCCTTGGCCTCCTACAATGCCACAGTGATGCCACCCGAAGGCTGCAGGAACAGCAAATCATATTCAGCCTGGGAACCCTGCAGCCCAATGGCATCAATGTGGATTTCACAAGTTTCAAAATCTCCCCTCCCCCAACCGCATCCCAAAACCAGCCCAGCTCATCTCCACCTCCCTAACCTGTTTTTCCTCTCACCTCAAGCCACACCCCCATCTCCTATCTCCTAACATCATCCCGCCCCCTTGACCTGTCCGTCCTCCCTGGACTGAC
>JAHRHZ010000263.1:43347506-43388246 GCA_024137785.1 Ginglymostoma cirratum
ATATTGCTTTGTTCCCCATTTCTTTTAAATGCAGTTTTGGAGGATGCCTGAATATGTTAAAACATTTAGCAGTGATGAAACATACTTTTCTATCACACGTTTGACACATGAATAGCAGTAAAGAAAGCTAATGTGCAAAATCTTCATACATATTCATTTCGAATCCTGCTCACACTTTGGCACTTTAATTTGGTTTGATACATTCCGAAGAAACAAGTTTTATTTGATCATATGAGCCGCAACATTACAAATGTGTAGTATTTCATAGAATTACCTACTTCCACCTAACATAAAGCACAGGACTGCGTGACTTTCCCAGTTGGTCTTTGAGCTTTTTTCCTTTATGTAAATTGAAGCCATCAAAGCATTTGTTTCGACAGTGAGCAGATTGGTTGTTGAAGTCATTAGCATGGATGATCTGTTAATTCCACGATCTTTAGGGTGAGATTACAGTGACTTGCCATTATCAAGACCAAAGATGAGAGCTTATTGCACTGATAATCAGATTCTCTTACAGTAAGATTTCTACCCTTTGTATTTTAACAGTATGTGACATTATGAAATCTCACCCTCACAGACAGTTTCAGAAAGACTGAAAACCCTGCAGTGGTGTTGAAGGAGGACTTTAGAAGAAGGTTAATTTTTGAGACTGAAAAGACAGTAGTAGAGAGTTTATTGTACACAATGTAGGATCTCGTGCGTTGTGACTTTACCATACTGCATAACTCAACATGCTGTCATCAAGGCAGTGAGCTGTTGCTCCTCGATTTCCCCCTTCAGTTCTTCCAGTATTAATCAAACTCAATCTTGTTCTATTCCTCATTAAAGAAAAGATTGCGGAGGTATTTGTCTTATTGAGTACAAGCGTTATTCAATGTTGTTAAAATGTGTGGTCTACGAGATGCTTGGTTTGATTTCCCAATTTATGCTGAGTAAAACGATTTCTGTGGTAGCAGCTGAAATGTTATGATTAGTTTCAGTCAGGGCTTCATGACAGATTTGGCATACTGGTTCCAATTGTGGAGAAAGAGGTGAATAAAGTGCAGGCCACTGTCTACCTTTTTCTCAAAACTGAGGATTTCTAGAATTGTTCATATTAACCCTAAAAGGAGAAAAACCAAAATGTTGAATTCTCTGAATAAATTTTTTTCCTCTCTTTCAGGTTTTGTGGTGTTTGCAACTTTTGTCATCACCGTTTCTCTGATCCTTATTTTTGTTGTTGGACCTCGCCATGGGCAGACAAATATCCTGGTTTACATAACCATCTGTTCTGTAATCGGAGCACTCTCAGTCTCCTGTGTGAAGGGCCTCGGTATTGCTATTAAGGAACTGTTTGGTGGGAAACCTGTACTTACTTACTCTTTGTCATGGATCCTTTTGCTGAGCCTTATAGCTTGTGTAAGCACTCAAATTAACTACTTGAACAAGGCACTGGATATTTTCAACACTTCCTTGGTGACGCCTATTTATTATGTATTCTTCACTACATCTGTTTTGACATGTTCTGCTATTCTTTTTAAAGAATGGTATCATATGGACACTGATGACATCATTGGCACATTGAGTGGCTTCTTCACTATTATAGTCGGCATCTTTTTGTTGCATGCCTTTAAAGATATCAATTTAACATTGGCAACTTTGCCTGTGTTCATGAGAAAGGAGGAGAAGGGATTCACAGTGAATGGGAGTGTACATTATGAGCGATTAGAACACAATGTGGAAAATGAAAGCTGTACCGAGAGTTCGGACATACACTCCTCAGATATGGTTTCCTCCAGAAGAAATGGAAATATGATCACCCTGTGAGAATTGGAAACAAAAATGTTAACAGATAAAGGAAAAGCACTGCCCTGTCTATAGTAACTCTGCTGTCATAGTTACCAGAATTGAGCTGCTTTGTAAAAGGTCATCTCTGTTGGTGACTTCACTTATTGTAAAGGAGTGTCTCTAGGGACAATCATTTTTCCATCAATGTGATTGGGATGGACCAAGGGTTATTAAATTGCATTTTTATTTGCCCTATTTTTCATGGCTCTTTTTTTAAACATATTTTAAATGATGCATTGTGGCTTACATGGTTTAAGTAACTACGAGAGGGAAAAATCACCATGTAACAATGTACATAAGCCCATATTTTAAATATTTTTTGAAAACAATATTGTACTTTATGCACTGAGGGTTTTAATTTAAAATGTTTGAAATAAAATTCTTTTGGATTTGCCTTTTCTTAATATATCTACAATATATTGGAGAGAGAAAGCGAAAAGCAACTTCAGATTTCAGGTCAGGGTTCCACACATGGAAATTATGTACGAGAACAGACTCTTATTTTGCTTGTTTAAAATAAGCCTTTGCCTAGAGTTAATTCATTTTTTAAATCTAAGCCTTATGGTGATGAAGCTAAAGTCAGTGTAGCAAATTTAAAGTAGTTGAGGTGATTTGGGGATTCACAAAGAAATGTCATTTTATTCTGGCTTTCTGGCCTTTTAAAATACATTGATTTCATTATGATACCTTATAGTGTCTTTTTGTTTCTTCTACATTCTAAGTCCTTCAATTTACTCTGCAGGCTGTCATCTTAAGATGTTGGAGTTGAACAAGCTATTAGTAATATGATCTCCTTTAATTTCACCCTTTCAGAAGATTCTAGGTTCCCCAACATTTCTACGAAGTTAATGGAAGGTTCCTTAACTTGTAACCTCATAGCCTCATGTTTCTCTCACTGTACCGTTACCACCAAGCCAGGAATTGACCTGATGAGGTCAGAACAGGACTGTTTGAATGTTAAGCAATGTAAATTGCATGGGATGGAGTATGTGATTTCACAACCAATAGGTCAGATTTAAGTACTGCAGTCCTACCACATCCTCTCATGAATGGTGGTAGACTGTTAAATCACGGGAGGAGGAAGAAGGTCCACAAGTATCATCAATGACCAGTACAAAAGACGGGACTAAAGTATTTGCATCCAACTTCCTCCAGAAGTACTGAACAGATGATGCTCCTTAAGTTCCCAAATGTTCTAAATGCCAGCCATCAGCTAATTCAATGCAGTTATTATACTGGCATCCACCTGACAATATTCAGGATTGGTCAGATAGTCCTGGCCACAAAAGGCAGGACCAATTCTACCTGGCTTATACACGAACTCAATTATCAACAGAGTTATGGAAGATGCTACCATCAGATCAACTATGATCTCATTGAATAGTGCAGCACACACAATGGACTAAATGGCCTGGTTCTGTCTAAACTAAACCTTAAGCTTAGAAAGAAAAACAAGTTCCAGAAGACTATAACAAACTTAGATCTTATTGTTTACCTTGCTGGGTCTCAGAACAATCAAAAATAGGCAAATAATAAAACTATTAATGGTGCATGAGTCAGGAGTCAAAAACTTATAAAATAATTCACTGTGGCTACTGAAATGTTTGCAAATTAATTGTTCACTTCAGACACAGAAAACGGTACTAATTCAAAAAGCTATTGAATCTTACATTGCATTTAAATATATGAATATAAAACATGGTTTATATCACACCACCAAAGAAAAATTAAGTATTTTGAAGAAGTTTTTTTTTAAACAAAATTATCAGTAATTCCAGATCATACTAACTGCATATTAACATTATACACTGAGTTACGCAGCAATACAGTTCACACCCCATCACAGTCTCTGGCATATGCACTTTTGAAAGAGTATGTCTTTTCTAAGCACATGAAGGATTTTCAAATTATTCAATTGGAGAATTAAGTTCCATAAAGATAATCATAAATTCTTGTACTGACATTTTTGTAAGAAAATCAAAGCTTTGTAAAATTTGTGGCTTTATGTTTGAATGTGCTTAGTGATCAGAACAAAATAGATTAATTAATGACACATACAGGTTAACAGACATGATCTTACAGCCATTATAGAGCCATGGTTACAAGGAGATCAAAGCCAGGAACTAAATATTCAGGGCCATGTGACTTTTCAAAAGGACAGGGAAAGGATGGGATACCATTGGTGGTGGGGATGGAAAAAGTATGGTAACAAGAAATGATCTTCAATTGCAAGATGTAGAATCCATAGTTGGAGGTAAGAAGTAAAAGAGGAAAGAAACTGGTAGGCGTACTCTATTGCCCAATCCCTATCCCCTAACAGTAGGACCGAGAATAAGGACAGCATGTAACAAAAGCTGTAGATTAATCATGATGACTTTAATCTTCATGTCAGATTGGTAAAGGAAGCTGTGAGGATGAATTCATAGAGTGTACTCTACTGGTTGAAGGACAATGACAGTTGTTTAATAGTTCATGGTTCACAGCAAAGATATATTCCAGTGAGGAAGAAGGATTCTAGGAATGTGATGAGCCAACCATGGCTAACCAAGAAAGTTAAACATAGCGTCAGATTGAAAGAAATAAACATACAAAGTGGGAACGACTCATGGTAAGCCAGAGGATTGGGAAAATCTTTAGAGCCAACCAGACAAAAATAAAGAAGAAAATAAACGTTAAGGTAGTGAAACTGTGGAATTATTACAACAGAAGGCTGTGTCATTAAATATATTCAAGGCTGAGATTTTTAATCAATTGAGGGAATCAAGGGTAATAGGAGTAAGACAGGAAAGTGAATTTGAAGATTATCTGATCAGATCTGAGATTCATTGCCCCAGAGTGGGGTGAATGCTAGGATATTTAAGGAGGAGATTTTTAAATTAGTAATGGGTTGAAAGGTTATGGAGTGCAGGTAGGGAAATGGATTCGAGACCAAGATGAGATCAGCCACAACCATATCAAATGGTGGAGCAGGTTGGAAAGGCTGAACTGCCCACTGATCTGAGTTATGTTTTTGGATTCATTATTTGTTAAGCTTCATTCAGATTTTGTTTAGCCAATTCACAGATTGGTCAATCTCTCTGAAATCTGAAACATTATTTCTGAGCTTTACTGTATCAACTTTCATTAAAGTGGTCCTCTCATCCCATGTCCATGTATTAGTCCATAAAGTCTAAATCCTGTGGTCATTAGGAGTGCCCATAATGAGAATCTTTATCCCAATCATTAAGGTGTTCTTGATAAAAGATCTAGTCTTCAAAGTTTGATGCTATCTTTCCAATGCACGTTGAGATTGTGGGTAATTTGCAGATGTATATTAATTCCTAAACTTGTCACTGTTTCTTTATAAATAACTGAAACATAAAATTTGAGCCATGAACTGATTGATTAAAATTTTTTGGCTAATCTATATCTTGCAAAAACTTGAACTAACTTTTCTACACCATACCACTTTTGCAGCAATTTCTCCTAAAGGTCCTGCTCTAGGAAATCTTGTATAAACATCCATTTATGTCAAAAGATGTTGGTTCCCATTCCTGGCTTTAGGAAGGAATCCGACATAATCTGTTAAAACCCAACCAAATGGTTCTTCAAAAGTTGGTATTGGAACTAAAGATGCAGTTTTATTTGAGGTTTGGGATTTCCCCACTACTTGAGATGTATGCAATGTGGGGCAAAATTTGAACACATCTTTAATGTAATCCTAGCCAATGAAAATCTTTTAATATTTTAACCAGCGTTTTCCTAATACCTTAAGAGACCTGTCAGTGGAATTTTGTGACCCATTTGTAAAATTTCATTGAAACTCAGGTAGAATTACCCATCTGATGGATTACTGTCCTTTCCTCACCAGCTGGTATTTGAGGTGGTCTCCTTTCCACATTAAGACTTTGTTTTTCAAATAATAGCACTCAGGTATTGTCGTTGATTCCATTTCTGAGTATGCTGTTCAATTCCAAATCTGTTTGTTGCATTTCTATGAAAGAAGATGAACTAAACATATCAACTTCATTTGCTTTGCCTTCATTCATGACAAATTTTCAAAAAGTGCATTCACTAACTGAACTCGCAGATTATCTCTGTTTCTTGAACTCTTTTTCTTCTCATCTACTTGTAAGCATCTGCATGAGTACAACTCCAAGAACACTCAGCTTGACACGATCCAGGACAAAGCAGCCTGCTTGATAAGTACCCTATTCACCACCTTCAACCTTAATTCTCTTCACACCAACAATTGTAATAGTGTATTTACAAGATGCACAGCAACAAATCACACCAATTCCTTACACACCTTCCAAATGCATAACCTCTATTATCCATGTTAAGAACTAGAAGTAGGCACTTCAGCCTCTCAATGCTGCACCATTTAATATTGTTATGGCTGATCACATCATGGCTTCAACTCCACTTTCCCGCCTGCTCACTGTAACCGTTTAACCCATTACTAATTGAAAATCTCTCTCTTCAAATTTATTTAATGTCCTGGTGTCCACCTGGAAGGACAAGGGCAGCAGATGCATGGGACACCACCTGAAACTTCCCCCCACTCACATTCTTGACTTGGATGTACATTGTTATTCTTTCAGTGTTACTGGGTCAAAATCCTGGAAATCCCTCCTTAACAGTACCATGGGAGTCCCTCCAACCCCCAAAGACAGCAACAGTTCAAGGAAGTTCACCACCACATCTCAAGGCCTATTAGGAATGGGCAATAAATGCTGATCTTGCCAGTGATGTGTACATCCCATGAATGAATAAAAACAAGCTACAGGACATGGCTATGTTGAGGGTCAACTAAGTTAAGTTCTGGGAGTAACAGGAAATTCAATTACTTTTCCTAGAAATATGGATGGATATAGGCTATAATTGAATCAAGTTCAACTGCGTTAGATTACATGGTTTAGTAATCTTTTGATGAATTGTGCCAAAAGGTAGAGAATTTTACAGCCTAAGTAGAGGCTATTCAGCACCTCAAAAATGCAATCGACTTAGTTCCAGTTTTCCAACATTTTCGTGTAACTTTCTAATAATGATGATGGATTTTGCTTCCAGAACTCTCATCTGATTTTCTGTGCTCAAATGCTCTCTAACAGAGAGAATTTATCAAACTTCCCCTTCCTTTGGCCATCCTGCATCCTCACCATTCAATAGAAATAGTTTTTGCCTTGCCCAGTTCTAATTTTGAACAACTCAAGACAGAATTTCTATTAGTCAAAAGGCTGATTTGCCTCATCTTAAAACCTCTGATATTCATCTTTCTAAGTTTCAAATTTAATATCTTTTGCTCCCAAATGAGGTCCTTAACATTGGATAAAAAAAAAATTCATTGCAGGTAAACCAACTTTTAAGATTTATTCTGATGCTCTTGGCTTTTGTACTATTCCTGTAGCTTTACCAATTTTTCCTTTCTTTAAAACAAAACTTTCTGCTCTTCAGTTGATTTTAAAGTTTTACATGAGTGCATATTTCTCCTTGACAATTGATCACTTTAGTTAGATATTGAAGAGCAGCTGAAACTATAACTTTGCTTAAGTTTATAAAATTTGGTCATGGATGCTAAAGCTGGTTCAACAAGTCCCCTCCCTGTAACTTTGCCAGGTAATTCAACCTTGCTGATTTAATAAAAGATAATGATAGGTAACGGTTATGTTAATATAACTAACAACATCTGTATGACCGGATTTGACAGTTCCTTCTGTAGTTCCACTCTTATCTCATCTTTCTTCCACATGCTTGCTGTGATGTTACCTACTCCTGGAACGAAGGAGTTTGCCATTGAACCAGCTTTACCTCTATTTGCTTCCTTTGCTGTCTCTTTTTAAAGTTGAACCAACAACTCACATTCTGTACAACCATTGACCTGAGCTTCAAGTCATGCATTTATTTTCACCTTCACATTCAATGCACACAAACTGCTGGATGACTTTTGCAATGTGCTGACTTCCACTCTCACCAAAATACCACCTACAGCCTGTCCTGCACTAACAGTAGCTTCTCGACTGCTCATGCTTGCTGATCCAAACATCAAATTAAAATTCTTTGTCTACACATGCTCAATGATCTGTACCTGTATGTAATTTATGCATTTTCTCCAGTATTGAACATAGAACATAGAACCTCACCCCTGTATTTTTTAAAGAAAAGCATTACAAGTTGTTCTTTATTCAAGAAGAAATTTAACAAGGCAATTTTAAAACATGCATGCTCATTATTTTCATAGAATGATAGAATCCCTAGTGTGGAAACAGGCCAATCAGCCCATTGAGTCCACACTGATCCTCTGAAGAGCATCCCACCCCGACCCACATTCCTATAACCCTGCAGTTCCCATGGCTAATCCACCTAGCTAGCACATTCCCAGAAACTGTGGGCAATTTAACACAGCCAATCCACCTGACCTGCACATCTTTGGATTATGGGGGGAAACTGGAGCACCCAGGGTAAACCCACATAGTCACAGGGAGAATGTGTAAATACCAGACAGACAGTTGCCCAAAGGTAGAATCAACCCAGGTTCCTCGTGCTGTGAGGCAGTAGAGGTAACCACTGAGCCACTGTGCTGCCCATGCTGGAAGAAACAATGGGGAGGGGTCTTATGGTACAGCTTTTATGTTAGTGGTCTTTTCCACTTTAATTCAGTAGAATATAAACATTTCTACCTTTCAAAATACACAATAAAAGGGCAGATTGTACATAAATGCAATATTGATGTTTCACAATCACTGAAACATTCTAATTCTGCACTAACTTTCATTTGTAGTTTGAACAAATGAGTTTGCATCTTTGTGGGGCAACATATTCCTCACATCTCAATATTTACTATAAATAACATTATGCCAAATAATATTATAGAGTCTTTTATTAATTACCACCTAAACTACATACATTCTCCAGTTGTAGAATCATGGAATCCCTACAACAGGTCATTTAGCCCATCAAGTTCACACTGACTCTCCAAAGTGCATCCCAACTCCCTTACCTATCTTTGTAACTTTGCATTTCCCATGGCTAATCCATCTAGCCTGCATATCTTTGGACTGCAAGAGGAAAGCGGAGCACATGGAAGAAACCCAACATAGACACAGAGAGAATGTGCAAACTATACAGTCACCTGAGGGTGGAATTGATCCTGGGTCCCTGGTGCTGAGGCAGCAGTGCTAACGACTGAGCCGTCATGCTGCAGTTATAGTTCATAAGTGGAGTGTATATGCTCTCCCATATGTTTTGATTGTTTTGCCTAGTTTCTGACCCATCATGTTCAGCTAAAAATATTTTAAAACCAGTGCATTCTCCCTGGAAAATAATTTTGTTGTAGGAATTTTGAAGGCATACATTAGTAAAATGGATATTCTTAAGCTGACCAAGCTCAGCCCCTGGGTTGAACAGAATTGACCTTGTAATCAAAATTAAATACATTCTGATTTCTAATTTTCAGTTTCAAAACTATTCAATGCCTATACCATTGTCTGAATTGGAAGTTGTAATATTTCACATGACTGATATGGTATATATTTAATAAGATGTACAAGTTACCACCTCCCAAGATAGTTTTAAAAGATGATCATAAAACATGGGGATGAAGTCAATTTGAACAGGTGTGCAAATTTTTTCTAGGTCAAAGCATGTCAGTGAAAATATAATGGATGAGTCATGGGTAAATAATCCAGATAGACCTTCTTCAGGTGGATAGAGCCAACAATGAATGTTATTCAAATGAACTTCCAGAAGACAGGTCGAACATATAGTATTATTGCAAAAACAATAACATGCGGCCTGGGATGCAGCTTTGTGACATCAATCAGTAATTGGTTAGGTCGTTAACAGGAAGGATAAAGGATGTTGTTGTGAATGGCATTCCCTACTGACTGAACTCAGCTCCACAGATTTTCATCATATTGCTAATGATTTGGATGAACACAATTGTATGTCCCTGTTTGCTGATTACACTAAACTAGGCACTTTTACAGGTGGTGTGCATTGGCGTCAGATTCAATTGAAGCATTCAAGGAGGCATTGGGTCATTACTGGGATAGAAATAAGGTGCAGGGATATGGAGAAAAGGCAGAAGGTTGGCACTGGGTGACAGTACCTGCACCGGCTCTATGTCCTGAATGGCCTCCTACTAATGCCATAACAATTCTGTGATTCTCTGGTAACAGTTATAATGGGCACTGACAGCGAGCAGGGAAATCTACAGCCATTAGATGGCTTTCAATTTGGGGAAGTGTTAGGGCATCCACTTTGAAGTACAAAATTGCACATGTTGCTATGGTGAGACTGGAAGCTGTGGGCATGGGGAGGGGAAACATACATGACACAAATCACTGAAATATAATGAACAAGCAACAAAGTAATTAAAAGGTTTAACAGAAATTTATCTTTACATAAAGGGAACTGCAATCAAAAGACAGAAGGAATGCTTCAAAACTTTGACTGCAAGATCATAAGATGTCAAAAGTACAGCTAGGCCATTCAGCCCATCAAGTCTGCTCCACCATTTAATGAACTCATGGCCGATCTGTTAGCCCTCAATTCCATTTACCTGCCTTTTCCCTATAACACAGATTCCTTTACTGATTAAAAATTTGTCTCTCCCACTTTGGTCAGTTACCATTTTAAGTAGTGCACTGATTTTGTGTACCAAACTTCAGGAAGGACATATTGGAATTGAGAGTACAGCTTAGATTTATCAGAATGATACCAAGGCTTCAAAAATTAACTTAGGAGAAGATATATTAATTTGATTTGTATTTTCCTGAGTGTATACAGTCCATGGTTCTATTTAAGGGACAATTAGGTATGACAGGTTTAGAATAGATATAGTGAAGTAATTTCATTTTGTGACTGAATCCAGAAGAGGTCAGAACCTTGAAGTTATAATGAGGTTCTCTGAGCAAAACATCAGTTTTTTTCACACAAAGGTTACTGTACCATCTGGAACCCTTTCTCCTAAAAATGATTATGGATCCAACTGAGATTTTCAAGACAGACATTGATAGAATTTAGTTATTGATTACTGAAAGAAGGATTCATGTTAAGATGTATCTATGACAGCCTGAGAGATGAACAGCCCATTCGAGCACTATTGTTGTGCTAGTCACATGTATACCACAGGCAAAGGTAATTCACCACTAGATTTCATACAACTCACTCATTGGCCAGAAACTGGATTGGTTTATTTCCCATGGTGTACTACCTACATAAATACAATAGCTACATGTGCAGGTCAGGAACTAGGAATCCTGCAGCAAGAACTCACCTCCTCACTCCACAAAGCCTCTTAACTATCTAGAAGGCACAAGTCAGGAGCTGATGGAATATTCCCCTCTTGTTGGGATTCGGGAGACGATAACGCAAGAAGCTCAGCATCATACATGGCAAAGCAGTTTACTTGATTGACACCACATCCATAACCTCTACAACCAATGCTCAGTAGCAGCAGTGTGTACTATCTACGAGACACATTTCAGGAATTAGCTGTGGCTCCTTAGATAGCACCCTCCAAGCACATGTCCACTACCATCTAGAAGAACAAGGGTGGCAGATACATAGAATATCACCTCCTCCATGCCGCTCATCATATTGACATTGAAGTACATCACCACTCTTTCAGTGTTGATAGGTCAGAACTTGGAACTCTCTCTCTAATGGCATTGGAAGTCTACCTAAACCAAATGGATAGCAGCAGTTCAAGGTGGCAGGTCAGCAACACATTCTCAAGTGCACTTAGGGAAGGAGAATAAATGTTGGCCCAGCCAGCAATGCCCCTACATCCCAGGAATTACTTTTTACAAAAAAAAAATGCAGGTCTGTTCTGAATGATTACTCTTTCACTAATTTTTTCCTTCTGCAAAATCTGTCTTAGTCTTGTAGCAAATTGTAAACTCTTTCCCCACTATACAAACAGCAAATATATACAAATGATTACAAAGAATAGCTAGTAATGTTAATTTTTACTCACATAGAGGGCAAACCTTTAGCCAGTGAATAACCGCATTCACCCCCTCTTAAGAGCAACGATTCACACTCAGATATGGTTGCATAGACGTCAGGAACCCATGATCCTAGTTAATTTCTATGCATGTGCAAGCTAAGGCTATGAAGGTCCACTAAAAATTTGATGCGTGGGAAGTATCATAGCTGAGGCTAATCCTGCTCGGACCTCACCTTCACAAGTGCAATTTTTAACAGATAATCAATAGACAGCAATTAGCAGTCAGAAACAAAGTTGGGCTTTCTCCCTCCCATGGCCAAGGATATTGAACTAAGCTGTAGCATCCCATTAATGAGATTAATGATCTATTCCTAGATGGCTCCATATCACAAGTAGTGGAAGCGAACAACTCAATTGTGATTCAAGTGTAACAGAAAGTTGGAGAGTCTTAAAATTAGATGAAGTAGTATTTATTTCTTCCATATAACCTGGCAAAGATTTCAAACAAAGTCCAAGCTCATTTTCAAGTTTATTGCAACTATAAACTGTGGAAAAGCTTACTGTAAATGAGTTATACTAGAAAAAAATAGGACCAAAAATATTATAGGAATAGAATAGAAAATGGCATCTTTTAGTATAGCACCAGTAAACTATAAGTGCAGGCAGGTGTAGTAAAATATATAGATTTGAACAAAATTGTTAATCTTTTTATAACAATGGCATTACAAAAAAATCACATTCTGATAACATTTAAATTTATCATGAAATCTTTGCAACTAAATTTATTCTAAAAATAGCCGGTTTTATTGTTTTATTTCAAACCTCTGTGTGGTTCTTATTGCTGGTAGTGTTTGATGACAAATACATCAGTAAAAACCCTCAACCACAGCAAACCATGCACTGACCTCAAAAATAAAATAATCACCCAGCAGTTTAAATCCAACACTTCCCATCATGAAAATGCAGTGCGTCAGCCAATTTATTATGCAGGCGCTCAGAACAGTAAAGTTATGATTTTTAGAATTACAAATATCCCTGGATTCTTGAGCTGTTCCAAGAGTTTAATTTTCTCATGAGCTTGCTAGTGACTGATGAATAGGTGGCTGGAAACAGCGGACATGCTCCACAGGTACATTCTCACTGTCACCTGACTTCAGATACTTGTTCAAGATCGCAAAGATCTCATTATTGAGAATCTGGAACTTGCGAATTCTGTCAACCATTTTCTTCAAAGGCTGCAAATTAAAATAAAACAAACTCTGTAAATGGTGATTTAGAAATTATACAATGTAAAATTATAAACGATAATCAGAAATTTGGTCTCCTTATCTGAGGAAGGATGTTCTTGCTATACAGGGAGTGCAGTACAGGTCTACCAAGTTGATTCCTGGATGACAGGACTGACACATGAGGACAGATTGAGTTAGTTAGGATTGCATTCACTGGAGTTGAAAACAATGGGTGGGGAGTGGGTCTCACAGAAACTCAAAATTCTAACAGGGCTAGACAGGTTACATGCAGGATGTTTATGATAGTGGGTGAGTCCAGAACCAGGGGTCATAGCTTAGGGATAAGGAGTAAAGCTTTTAGGACTGAGATGAGCAGAAATGTCTTCATCCAGAGAGTGGTGAGCCTGTGGAATCTGCTAGCACAGAAAGTGGTTGAGGTTAAAACATTACTTTTTTCAAGAAAGAGATAGATATAGCTTGTGGGTAAAGGGATCAAGAGATTAGGTAGTGAGCTCAATGATGAGTCATGATTATATTGAACAGCAAAGGCTCAAAGGGCCAAATGGCCCACGCCAGCTCTGATCTAATCCACACGATCCCATATTATTATTAAGTTTAAGGATCCAACATGCAAACATTTCATCATGCTTGCAAATGGATATTTTATAGTGTAGGGTCTTGTGTTCCAAATTGCCTACGCATTAACTTACGATTGTTTTATTTTCTTTACTCGTTCATGTGATGTGGGCATCTCTGGTCAGGCCAGCATTTATTGCCCTTCCCTAATTGCCTAGAGAGCAGTTAAGAGTCAACCACATTGCTGTGGATCTGGAGTCACATGTAGGCCAGGCCAGGTAAGGATGGCAGTTTCCTTCCCTGAAGGACATTAGTGAACCAGATGGGTTTTTCCAACAATCGAAAATGGATTCGTGATTATCATTAGATTCTTAATTCCAGATATTTATTGAATTCAAATTCCACCATCTGCTGTGGCGGGATTCGAACTCAGGTCCCCAGAAAATTGTCTGTGCCTCTGGATTAACCATCCAGCAATAATACTGCTAGGCCATCACCTCCCCCTTAATGTACTCAGGAATGGAATCCATTCATAACCAGGGACTGCCTATACGGTTATTCAATCTTTCTAGATTTCTTCAGTGGGGATAATGTTGCAGTCAACTGACGCTACCATGACTACCATTTAACTATTTCTCAACTGGTTACTTTAAGATTCTTGTTCACGAATTGTTCCTTTTCCATCCCTTTATTGCTGTGAAATAGTTCATTATTTGGATGGGTTACATCAAACTGTGAAGTGACCATTGAACAGTACTCCACTTTTCCAATAAATGCATGGTTTCTCAAATGCCGGAATAAGTGATTTCATCATACAGATTTAATGGCAGCCAAGTGAAGATGTTCAAGGTAAACATACCACATTTTTGAGGACATCATCTTTCCCATCATGTTTCTGAACTTTGAGCAAATGATAACAGAAGTCGAGGACATCAAATCGGCGCTGCTGTCCAAGCAGGGTAATGATCATACAGCCAGCCCAGTGCAATCCATCTCCGAAGCACTGCCTGTGTGATTTAAAGGCAAGGTTAATGCTGAATAGCACAGAGAGTTTGAATGATTTGAGTTTGACCAGATAGATTATGATAGATCTTTCAGATTTGATAGGAAAGTTAAATTAGACCTGAATGTTTCCCTATATCACACCATATCAAGAAGCTAACCTAATCAATCAGCCTATTTGAACAACGTGAACTGAGGCCCTCTTATCAGGAAAATGCCTTGTATTAAGCCTGGTCTGTGCTCAAATAGCCAAACTCAATTATAGCCACTGACCTGAGGATCTTAAGATAGAGGGGGGTCAAGGTGTCTACTCTTTATTTGGGAATTCTTATTGGAACTGTGCCTGGGAGAATCAGGTTAGATCAGGTACAGATTAGATTAGATACAGGTTAGATTGAGAGATATCATTAACGCTAACAAATGAACATGGGGTGCAGCTTGTGCTGCTTTGGAAGTTAAATGTTAAAACAGCAAGGCACTTACTCTACAGTGAACTCATGTGCTCCCACAGGAATACAGTACACAAACTGCATGGCACTCCACAGCCTGTGGAATTCCACACATTCATCCACATGCATTACTCCATTAGTCGGAAGAGGTCCACGCCATATGGGATCATCCAAGAACTGCCGGATTCGTGTCAGAATCACTTCAAACATGGAGAGACCACAACACAGCCGTTCCTTTGTCAGCAGATCACCTTCTCTTGCAATTGCAACTTGCTGGTTACAGGAAGGTTTAAAAATAAAATCCAGAATTAAATTTTCATCTCTCAGGTAGGCTATCTTAATTTTCTATTTTTAACGCATAAGAGACTAATGGAATATGCAACAGTTTTAAAATGCTTCATTAACAATTACTGCTTGTGTATGTAATGATTTTTAAAAACCACTGTCCAATTTCTCAGATTTGCTCACAACGAATACCAGGATATTCCTGGGCCAGGTCAGCAAGATGGTCGAGACAGGCTTGGCAGTCACGATGAATAGGGTTTTGTGAAGGAGATGCACAGACAGTAAAACGTCTGCAAGTGTTTATATAATTGGCTTCAGTTTTCCACGGTCAATCAGAAAAATACAGAAAAGAACCTAAACGAGGAATTAGGAGGGCTAAAAGTACCATTCTTATCTTCCATCCTCACAGGAACATGCTGGTTCTGAAGTCTGATCACTGGCCTTTAAAAGACCTACATCAGATGTAGGTCAAACGGCCGCCTTAATCTCATTTCTCCAGTTCCTGCCTAGTACTGCTGTAATTAGCCTTTCCCAGATTAGCACTTTCATCCGAGAACCAATCTTATCCTTGTCCATAACTATCCCGAAAATCTCAGAATTATGATCACTGTTCCCAAAATGCTTCCCCCACTGAAACTTCAATCACCTGGCCAGGCTCATGCCCCAGTATAAGGTCTAGTTCAGCTCTTTCCTTAGTGGACCATCTTCTTTATTATTTCAAGAAACCCTCCTGGATGCACCTAACATATTCTGCCCCATCTAAACCCCTTGACACAAAGGGAATCCTAGCCAATACTGGGTAAGTTAAAATCACACACTATAACGTACTGTGAGTGAGAGAGTTCCTACACAAGTCAATTTAAAGGTTAGAAACAAGCTGCTGGAGAGGTTTTCCCAAATAAGTGTCTTTGTTTTATAAATAGTCATTTGGTAGTACAGAAGTTGAGAACTGCTTCAAAAAAACATGTTACATTGCTAGTTCTTGCAAATTGTCCTGAGAACCGCAAGCTGCAGAGTTTCCACAATACATGCTAGGCAATAGCTGGCGTTTATGTGACTTCTGCTATAGAAAATCACATTATATGGAAATCACTATCTGTACAGCAGAAAGTTCGCATTATCCAAACACCGTCCACTATTCATCATTCACGTTACAGTCAATTTGCAATAACAAAACATACGTTATAACAGAACTACCTGTATCTTCAGCAGTATCCATGTCTTTATTCTTATACTATACTATTTACACTAGGCACTGTGCAACATCTGGAGTGTAAAAGAACTGAAGGAAACCAGAGTATTCGCATCATAATTGTTCCCACAAAGAGTTGGTCATTATAAGTTTCAGAATGTGTTCTTTTACAAGGGCTGTGACATGTGCAATTCTGCTGTTTAAAATGTGAAGTCATACCCTTCATGCTTCTAACATCTAAATGTTGTTCAGCAAACAATGACTAATGTCAGAACTAAAATGCTGCTCAAGTTTCAGGTTACAAATATATCCAGTGATTTGAGAAGTCATTCAGAGGTTATATACGTCAGCTCCCGAGTATCAAATCACCTCTGTTGTCAGGAACACTCAAGGATAGAACTTTCAATGCAGTTGACAGAAAATCTGTCAAATTAACTTTTCAGAACTATTATTCATAAATGATCTCGGACAAGGAACTTCAATTTAAAAAATAACCAGTTTGTTCAGTTATTGGCCCAGTACAACACTAAAAACCTAAAAATCCATATCAATCTAAATTGATTGGCTTGGCACACTTTGTTTCAGCCTTGGGATTTATCTCCTTTTGAATTGAGGGGTAAATTCCAGACTATTGAGAATTTCAAGAATGTCCAAGTAAAATGATTCCTAGATTACCTCACTAGGCATTCGTTAGATGGAGGTGCACATTCCTCTGCTGCACAATAATGATGTCTTCCAATGAAGAATTTGCAACATGGACTGAGGATCAAATTTATAGTTTGCAGTTAAGTAACTACTAAAACATGAGTGTTTCTTAGAAGTTCTTCCACAGATATCGGTTTCAGCTGAATTGAAGCAATAAACATTGGTTCAAATAACCTTTGAATAATTGCATGTGTGTGCAAACGTGAATAGGTATTTCAAATCAGTATCCATTCAAGGGAGCTTTGAATGGTTATTTCGATAGAAATGGTGTGCAGGAATATGGGAAAAGACAGGAGATTGGCACTGATAATAGAATCAGTAGAAGCAAGAAGGGCTGAGTGGCCTCCTTCTGCACTGCAACAATTCTATGATCTTGTAACATTCGAGTTCCAACAAAATGTACTATCAGCAAAGAAATTACCTGAGGTGTTCCAAGTCGTTCTATCAGTGGAACAAGATGAAGTGCAGCATATTTAGCTTCCAGTCTCTTCATCTTTGTATCCAGCCGCTCACCCTCTGATTAATTAGATAGGTAATATTGTAAACATAAACATAAATATCATAACTTATCCAACGTAGGAAGCTTGATGCATTTCCCTATATTAATCCCTGTAATTAGCTCCTGTGTGCAAACTTAATCTTTTAGGCTCGAGTTAAATCATGAAGTTTTAAATGATCAATGTTAAGTGATTCGATTTACACTTGCTTCAAGTTTAATTTTTGTGTTATTCAAATTCAAAATACATGTAAAATACACATTTATTCAAGTAAAATGCACAGCCCTTCATTTTAGCAAGGACTGAGCTAAATCTAGAAGGACTTGATTTCTTTAAGACAGAAAATTCTTGCAAGAACTGCTATTAATTAATACCTCAATCAAGACCAACAGAGGTGTATTAAATGCCAAATATGCTTGAATAAATTGATTAGAGATTTTTTTGGAATTTTCTAGTCTTGACAGGACACTTGACAAGAGTAATGTAGTTGATGCATCTCCAAAAAAGCACTTGATGTGTCACATAATAGGCTCATCAGCGAAACTGAAGCCATAGAATAAAAGTGACAGCGGCATTAGGAATATAAAGTTGGCTGAGCACCAGGAAGCAAAGAATAATGGTGACAGTTTTGCAAAATTGAAGGAAGGTATAATGAGGGATTGGTAATTGGACCATAGCTTTCCTTGATTTGTGGAAATTACCTAGACTTTGGTGTACAGAGCACAATTTCAAAATTTTAGACGAGACAAAATGTGGGCGGATTGTAACTACAAGAAACAGTAATGGACAGACATGTAGCAGATGAAATTTAATGAAGAAAATTATGAGGTGGTACATTTTGATAAGAACAACAAGGAGAGGCAATACTAAACAAAGGACACAATTCCAAAAGGGGTGCAGCAGCAGAGACACTGGAGTGGGGTTATGTGTATACAAATTGCTGAAGGTGGCAGGGCAAACAAACAAGATGCTAGTTTTTCTGCATAGGCACAGAATACAAAAACAAGGAAGTCAGGATGAAGCTTGATAAAATACTGGTTTGGCCTTAACTATTTTTCCAGTTCTGTGTGCCACATTTTAGAGAAAATATAAAGATACAGGAGAATGGTTTCCAGGGAAGAGGACTTCAGATACAAGAACAGACTAGAAAAGCTGGGGCTGTTCTCCTTAGAGAAGGTTGAGAGGAGACTTGGCAGAAGTGTTCAAACTGACGAGTTGTCTGGGAGGAACGGTTTCAATTAGCAGAAGGGTTGAAAACCAGAGGATACAGACTTAAGGTGAATGGCAAAAATACTAAAGGCAATGTGAGGAAAAATGTTTTTACACAAGTGAACAATTAAGTTCTAGACTGCATTGCCGGAATGTATGATGGATGCAATTTTAAATGTGACTTATAATAGGGACTTGGCCATGACTTCACTCGCTTGTAGATCAAAACTGCCCAACTTGGCTTTGAATATATACACATTGCTCCAGAGAAGAAAATTCCAAAGGTTCGTGACCCTCTTAAAAAAAAATTCTGTCTTAAACAGGTGACCCAAGACTTTGAAATTGTGCCCCCCGTTCTAGATTATCCACAAGGAGAAATAAGGCTGGCAAGATTCCACCATCCCCCCCCAGGATCTTATACATTCTTGTAAAACCACTTCTTCTTCTTCAAAGCCTCACTGAACATATCACTGAACCTGAACGTTTCCTCAGAAAACATTCAATCTACGAATTAACTGAATGAACCTTCTTTGAAGAACCTCCAATACAAATATATCCACCCTTAAATAAGGCCTCCAAAAACTGTAGAAAGTACTCTAAGTGATGTCTCAGCAGTGCCCTTTACAGTTGTAGCAAACCTTCCTTACCTTTAATATTCCAGCTCCCTTGCAATAAAGGCACATTCCATATGTCTTCCTAATTACTTGCTGTACCTCATGTTAACTTTATGTACTTTATGTAATTTATTCCTCCTTTAGTTCTGTAACCAATTTGTAGCTCTTAAAAATAACATGAGCTATAATTTTAAGGCATGATGGCTTCACAATGGGGTCACGATATCAAGGTGAGAGGGGAGAACTTTAAGGGACATATGTGTGGAAAGTTCTTTACGCAGGGGGTGGTGGGTACCTGGAACACATTGCCAGAGGTGGTGGTAGACGTGGGCACGATAGTGTCATTTAAGATGTATCTACACAGATACATGAATGGGCAGAGAGATACAGATCCTTGGAAAATAGGCCACAGGTTAAGATAGAGGATCTGGATCGGCGCAGGCTTGGAGGGCCGACAGGCCTGTTCCTGTACTGTAATTTTCTTTGCTCTTTGTTCAAGTCACTGTATTCACGTTACTTGAAATGTTAACTACATTAGCCTAAAGACAATATGGGAATTGCTATTTAAGGCTCAAAAAAGCATTAAAATTATTACACTGAATTCAATGACCAGTAACTGGTGCTCCCAGCATTACCTTTGACATAGATTCTTGGCAAAATATTCTGGAATGGTGCTGCATGTAGCAAGTCACAGACTTCTTCGAGAGACTGGAGAGAGAAGACACATTCAGGCAACAATTCAGAAGCTGTGCATAAAACTATACAAGAAAATTTGCTATTGCATTACACTGAAAAAGTAAAGTGTGAAATAGTTGATTTGTTTACTTATTGTGATATTCTTAACCCATTATATTCAGTAACAGCTGGAGAACAATGTGCAATAACAAGTGAGCAATGAGCGAGGCAGCCTGATTCACAAGAACTTCCCTGGATGGCACGGCTGATTGGGAACTTCTTATAAACGGCTAAAGTGCCTTCATATCAGGAGCTAAGGGGAAATTTGGAACATTCAATAGTAATTCGCAAAAAAGGGATAAGTAATGTACTTAAATAACACAAACTTGCAGAGCAATGAGGAAAAGCTGAACTGACTGGATAATTAACCACCTTGTCGATTCCATTAGTTACCCAACAATTGCAGATGAATAATATCATATGCATTCTGACTTTTCACAATGAGTGGAAAACAACTCACTCTAAACGTTGTGCAAAACGATGCAGTATTAAAAAGCTTTACTACCCACAAAATAGATACAGCATACAAATCAAATGTGCTACTGTTCAGCATGGGAACATGTGCAAGAAAAACCTCCAGCAGCAGCCACTGCGAAGCCAAATTTCAGATATGGAGCAGCGGCTGCAGTCATCCACAAGGAGGATACATCCATGAGACTGGATAACATGGACAGTGCAGTGGTCACACTGTGATAAAGAATGCACAGGCAGAAAGGAAATGGGTGACCATCAGTCTGAAACAAGGTACTAGGCAGTAGCACAGGAGTCCCATGCTCCAATTCTCTGTCTAACAGAGTTTCTGTTTTGGTAACTGCTGGGAGAGATGGTTTCTCAGGAGGATGCAGGAACAGCCAAGTCTATAATGCCGTGAGTGGTTTTGGGGAAGGAAGCAATTGCGGTAGAGGATCCTGTTATAAGGAGAATAGGTCAATGTTTCTGAAGTCACAGATATGATTCCAAGATGTTACAGTGCCTGAATAATGCCAGGATCAAGAATGTCAATGAGTGGCAGTGGTAAATTCTGAAGGGGGAAGAGAGTACAGCCTGAGGTGACAGTCCACATCAGTACCAATTCTTTAGGTTGAAAAAGGGTTGGGATTCTGAAAACAAAATATGGGGAGCTAGGAAATAAATTTCAAAGCAGGACCCCAAAAGATAGTTCATGCAGGATTAATCCCAGTGCCGCGTGCTAGTGAGATCAGGAATAGGAGAAACTGACCTTTGCTTGGCTGCAGAGATAGTGTAGGAGGGAGGGATTTAGATCCTGTGGCATCATGATCAACCCTAGGGAAGGTGCAACCTGTACAAGCTGGACAGATTGCACCCGAGCAGCACAGAACTGTTCACTAGGACTGCGGGAGATGGCTTAAGCAAGAGCAGCAGGGAAATGGGAACCTAAGTGGGGAGACACAATAAAGGGAAATACAGTTAGAAATGAGACAGAAAAATAAAAGGTGAAGTGGAAAACAGAGGAAGCAAATTCTAGCAGCAACAGGGCTTTAGGAGTAAAAATAAAGAGTGTAATTATTTTTATTCACTCATGGGATATGAACATGGTTGGCTGGGCCAGCATTCATTACCCATCTCTAGTTACCCTTGAGGTGGAGGTGTTGAAGTGTCTTCCTGAACTGCTGCATTTCATCTTATGTAAACCCACAATGCCATTAGGGAAAGAGTTCTAGGATTTTGACCAAATGACCCATGGAGTGATGACATATTTCCAAGTCAGGATGGTGACTAGCTTGGACAGTAACATGCGGGTGGTGGTGTTTCCACGCATCTGTTGCCCTTGTTTTAGATGGTAGTAGGCATGGGTTTGGAAGATGCAGTCTAAGGAACCATGGTGAATTCTGCAGTCCATCTTGTAGATACGCTGCTACTGAGCATCACTGGAGTAGAGACTGAATGCTTGTGGATGTAGCGCCAGTCAAGTTTCTGCTTTGTCCTGTATCTGTCAACTTTCTTGAATGTTGTTGGGGATGCACTCATCCAGGAGAGTGAGCAGTATTCCATCATACTCCTGATTTGTGCCTTGCAGATCGGGAGTCAGGAGGTATGTTACTCATTGCAGTTATTCTGAGCCTCTGACCTGCTCGTGTGGCCACAGTAGTTACATAATTAGTCCAGTTCAGATTCTGGTCAACAGTAACGGCCCTCCAGCTGCTGACAGTAGGGGATTCACTGTCTCCTTCCCCTTATTGTTTCTTACCTCCAACCATATGGATTCTATATCTTCTGAGATCAGTTCTTGCTGTCGCACTTATTCCTCCTCATACCTTTTCTAAAAAAGTCACATAATTCTGAATACTAATTCTGAGTCTTTGTCTCCTTATAATCATGTCTGCACGATGGCTACAAGTAATATGCAATAAACTCTACTTGTGCCATTAATTCATTTATTTTGTTCCGAATAAAACACATTTAAGTAGTGAGCTATTAATTTTGCCTTTCTACCTTTTTTTTCCCCTCCTTTTGACCCTATTTGCTGCTGTTTCTCTATGTTTGCATACTTCATCCCTTCCTGTCTTCCTGCCCCGCACCACGTTATCATTATCCAAGTACTGTACTGCTGCCATATCTGCATAAGCCTAAATGTCCTCTCTGCCAAATCCTCCCCTCTCCAATTATTTTAAAGGTCTCTAATTGGCTTAATTAAAGCCCAAATTAATCTCATTAAAACCCTCTAATTAGTTTAAAATCTTTTGTAAGCTTACATTCACCCAAATCTCCTCTCCCTCTAATTAGTACAGAGAAGCAGCAGTGCTAGGAGAAAAAACCTTTTTTACGCAGCAAGTAATTGGGGTCTGAAATGCACAGTGTGGAGGAGATGAGTTCAATCAACGGTTTCAAACATAAATTAGTTGGCCATTTCAGTAGAAAGAATGCGCATGGATAAGGAGAAGGCAGGAGGATGGCACTAGATAAGATCCTCACTGGGAGAATTGGCGCAGTCACAATAGGCTGAATGGCCTCCTTTTGCACCATAACAAAGCTAGAATTCAGTAAAGTGTAAACGTTGGTACAGGCCAATTGGCTGCATAATCAGTTTGCATATCATAGATTATATATAATTAGCGAACTATCATATTGTCAGTAAGATTTGGCAGAAGTGGAGGGAGTTGATCTTGTAGAACAACAAGTAACTAGTCTGTGAGATACAGCAGATTAGGAGCAAAACAATGCTCTGCCTGGACTTAAAGAGCATATCTGCATTATTTTTCAAAGATAATTATTTAAGGAATCTAAGCTCCAATGGTTTTTTTAAAATCTTCAATTACTTTACCCAAAGTCGTCCTAGATCTAGGAACATAGGAGCAGGAATAGTCCATTCGGTACCTTGAACCTACTCCATCATTCTCAGTTATGGCTAATCATTTACCTCAATGCAATATTCCTGCACTATCCACATATCCACTGATGTCATTAATAATCAGTAATCTATCAATCTCCGTCTTGAGCTTAATGACCGAGCTGCCACAGCCTTCAGGAGTAGAACATTCCAAAGACTCACCACCCTCTGAATGAAGAAGTTCTCCTTCATCTCAGTTCCAAGTGCTTCCCTTTCATTTTGCGACTGTGTCCCCCTTGTTCAGGGCCCTATAGTCTGGGCAATCCTGCATCTCTACTCGATCCATCCCTCAACAATTTTAAGCTTCTATGAGATCGCCTCTCATTCTTCCCTGTCTCCTTAACCCTACCTCATACCAGACAAGATAATTCCCAGGAATCAGCATGGTGAACACTTAACTGTGCACTCACTTATGGCAAGTATCTCCTTCCTTAGCTAAGAGGGCCAGAGCTGCACACAGGTCTAATCAGTGCACAATTCAATTAAAACAAAACCTATCTGCTCTTGTACATAAATCCTCCTGCAACAGTTCACATACAAATTGCCTTTTAATTTGCTTGCTGCACCTACAGGCTAGCTTTCAGTGGCTCATGGACAAAACACTTAGGTCGCTTTGGACAGTGCACTTTCCAATCTCATCATTTAAAAAAAAAATACCCTGCACCTTTGTTTCTCCTACCAAAATGGATAACCTCATACATATCCACATTATATGCGATCTGCCATGATCTTATCCATTGCCTAAACCTGTCCAAATCTCCTTGAATCCTCTTGGCACTCTCCTCAAAACTCTCACTCACCAAGTTTTGTACATTCTACAAACTTAGAATTATTACAATTAGCCCCCACATTGATATAGGTTGTGAACAGTTAGGGACCAAATACTGATACTTTCAGTATCCCACTGGTCACAGCCTACCAATTTAAGAATAATCTACTTATTCCTATGCTCTGCTTTGTGCCAGTCCTCAATCCATGCTAGCATATTCCACCCAATCCCAGTTTCAAACATTTCCATCAAATAAGCACAGCTGCAGGACAAAAATATTAAAATTTAGTCCAATAGTCATGAACAAAATGCTTCAGTTTTGTTTAATAACCTAGTAGGTCAGACGTGATTAAAGGCCTTCTGAAAATCCAACCACTGATTCCTTCTATCAGCTCAGCTACTATGATTTTCTTTCAGGGTGTATCAGATTTATCATGCATGGTTTTCCCACCCTAAGATTACACTGGCTTTGTCAGATCAAAATTATTATTTAAATATCTAGTAACCACATCCTTTATAGATTCTGGTTTTCCTGACTATTGGCATCAGGCTAATGAGTTTGTAGTTCTTAGTTTTCTCTCACGTCTTTCTTAAACAGTGGGGTTACATTTGTAACCTTCTAACATGCAAGCAGCACTGTACAATTAATAGAATTTTGAAAAATTGCCACTAATAAATTAATCGCTAACTCTCTTAATTGTCAGGCTGATAGCATTTTTGGGCAACTTTACAACATTACTAATTAACCCTTTCTCCTTGCATAATATTACGTCTGAAAGAGACTGTGCCCTGATTGGCTCCTCAATATATCATCCAGGAATTCTTCCTCAACAGCACTGGTACCAGATTTACCTAGCCTGTATGTAGACTGGAATCAGCCATGTTTACTGTATTTCCTTTGCCACATTCACCCTAATTTCCTGATTTATACCCTGCCCCACATTACCACTACAGTTTGGGGGCCTATTAATTTCTCCATCTAATGTTTCTTAGCTCCATCCAAACAGATTTTACATCCTGCTCTTCCAACTGGAGGTCCTCTGTAACTAATGCAATGATCCTGTCCTTTATCATCTGCACTACCCCATCTCCTTTTCTTTTTGCCTAACCCTCTCAAGCATCACATGACTTTTGATATTCAGTTTCCAGTTTTAGTCATCTCTGAAATAGCAATTAAATTGGATTGTTTTCCTCATGCCATTGATTCATCTAGCCTGTTCCAAATGCAGCATGTATTCAAATAGGTTGTTTTTAATTCTGTCTTACTTTAAAAATCACTATTCTGTAATTTGACCTTGGTTGATTTGTCTCTGCTGCTTACCATTTTCACTTATGGATTTTCTACTTCTCATAATTAGCTTGGTATTTATTCTGTGTCAATTCCTTCTTAGGTTCCTGTTACATAACAGACTAATTTGAACCCTCCACAACAACACGAACAAATCTCCCTGCAAGTGTATTAATCTCAGTCCAGTTAAGGTGTAACCTGTCCTCCTTATAAGAGTCCCACATGCCCCAAAATCAGACCCAATGCCACAGAAATCTAAAGCCCTTCCTCTTGCAGCAATCATGTGTTCGGTTGCTCAACATTCATGTTTCTACACTCACTAGCACATGATAATTTGAACAATTTAGGGATTATTGCATCAGAGGTCCTGCTTCACAGCCTCATGCCAAGCTCCCTAAATTTTACTTTCAGGACCCCTCATCCTTCTTTCTAGCTCCATCATTGGTACCAATGTAGATCATGATCTCTAGCTCTTCACTTCCTCCAAAGAAGCCTGCAGCTGCCCAGTGACATTCTTGATCCTGGCATCTGAGATGCAACTTACCAACCTGGAATCACGTCTATGATCACAGAAACACTCGTTTCTTTCCCAAATGTGGAAATACCCACCTTTACTGTCCTTCCACTCTTCTTCCCCAAACTCTGCAATTGAGTCACCTGTAATGTCACTTGTTGGGCCATGTTACATAACTGTGTTGAAACACTGCCCTCACCAGTTTCAAAATGGAAACCCACTTATTGAGTGAAAAAGAGTCCGAAGACTCGTGCGTTTGACCTTCCTAGATGGCTCAGCGGTCACCCATTCCCCCTCTGCCTGCCTAGTTTTATGCTATGGTGGGATCATCTTGTTAAACAAGCTTCACAGTCACACCATAGTGACTCCAGCCACACTCAAGTTTGAAAACCCCGATTTCAAGTTGCTGTAGCTGAAGACACTTTCTGCAAATGTGATTGTCTGAGTCGCATACAGTGCCCACAGCTCCTGGCATCTTTCAGTTCTTACTGCCATCTCTGAGTGAGGTTGATTCCATATCTCAGGGTACTTGTCTTGCTTACTCCTCTAGGTGCTGTTAACTGCCTGCCATGGGGTCTTTCTCTTATATTCTCTGCTAGGTACTGCCTAACTGCGTTATCTCATATGCTCCTCTACTGCTTCATTATATTCTTTATACATGCTTCGTTATATTCTTTAAGCTTTCCTTATTCTTTCATGGTGGGTGTCACTGGCTGGCCAGCATTTAGCGCCCAATCCGAGTTCCCCTCGAGAAAATGGTGACAAGCTACCTTCTTGATCCCCTGAAGTTCATGTGATGTGGAAGACCCACAATGCCTTGAGGGAGGGAATTCAAGGATTTTGACCGAGTGACATCGAAGGAACGGCAACATATTTCGTAGTCAGGATGGTGAGCGGCTTGGAAGAGAATTTGCAGGTGGTGGTGTTACCATGAATCTAACACCCATGTCCTTTTAAACGGAAGTGGTCGTGGGCTTGAAGGATGCTGTTTAAGGATCTTTGATGAATTTTTGCAGCGCTGAATCCTCAATATTTTAAGATGACACTGTACGATGTGCAGATGACCCAAACCTTTAGGCATATTTCTGAAAGTTATGCCCTGACACTTCATATAATTCTTGGAAATCTCCTTCAGTGATTGGAAAACAAATGACAGTATATATGCATATAATAAATGACATGTAATAAAACACTCTTAAAAAATCTTAAACTACAACGGTTATGCTTGCTTTTCACTTCTGTGCAATTTACTTTGCATCACATGAAACGAGCCTGTTGCCTTCAATGGATATTTTCCCCATTTGGAAGAGGGAGGGCAGCAATACAGGTGAGCATAAAAGAAGGATCAACACCAGCTTCTCTAAATAAAACAATAGGACCACTTTGTCCGAAAATTTTCTAGACCATATATACAGCAGTTAACAAATGCTACCTACCAGACTCTGCTCAATAAGAAGACAGAAAAGAACAGCATTGCCAACTTCTCGTAAATTTTGAAAACAGACAGTCTTCAGTTCTGCATACTCCACAATGTCTTTCAGCTGATGATGGAAGAATTCCAGAATTCCTATTGTTTACAAATACAATTTGTCAACTATAGATTATTGCACATTTCATAAAAGTAAAACAAAGTAATCTAAATGTTTCTATGACAGCATCAGGATGACGAGGAACGAGGACTCCACCTGCCTTTTCAGTAGTCCAGATGGACATTTAAGATCTTGAAGTTAATCAAAAAAAGAGTAAAGATTTCTAGGTTTTTGATGTGGAGGCAGTAAATAGCAGTCTGTGTTGCAAAACTGCCTCCAGCAGAAATTGCATAAATTCACGATTTTCACAGGGTGAGCCTTTAATTGGCATGGATATGGATTTCCTGTCCAATTAAGGGTCAGTCAGAGGCCTTTCAGGTTTGGAGAAGTACCTAGCTACAGTACAAAGAAAGCAACTGGTAGGGTGCCTCAATAAGGTGTTGCCCTTCCGGCAACTTCTTAAACATTTATTTCAAAAATAAATAAAGCAGCCAGGTGACCATTGTTGTACTTTGCTCCAGGCAGGGTCTGTAGGCTCCATCTGGACAATGCCAGTTAACCTTCTAGATATTCTGTCATCAAACTCTTCAGAGATGTTAGATATTTCTAATCAAACTGTTTAGAGATGTTATTATTACCTCTGCTGCATGTTGGACTTCAACCTGGGCTGCCTGGTCCAGAGTACGGACATTATCACTGCACAAGAGCTCCCAATCAACCTTCTAAACAACACTTCATGACGCTGGATTATCTGCCTGTCTCGTGAGGTGGCCTGCCTTCTTACGCTCAAAATCACCACCTCCAAAATCAGGAACAGTGACAATCAAAAGCAGGAACAGCATCCCAAAACTAACATGCTAGATGGTGTCAACATCTAAGTCTGGAAGCTCCCTGCTGCATCTCCATTCCTGAGCGCTTTTTTTGTTGTTGGTGGTGTTTACTTTTGGTCGTCTGGGTGCTTAAATGAGCAGAAACATGTTACTAAGGCAACGATCAATTCAAAATGTTACCACTTCTATTCATTGAATGCAGATTTCATATTTTCTTTGCAACTTGAAGGCTTGCATTGGTTGAATAAAAAGATTTGGAGAAATGTCAACTGATAGCAATGATACTAAAGTTTGATGGCTTAGTGCCATACAGTTGAGCAGGGCAGGGGCTTGATAAATATTCCTTCATCAGCTGCTACTGCATTGTAGTTAGCCTTGTATGGTTGTCCTGAGATTGAGATGATGAATGCCAGCCGTGGTGAAATCCCCTCCAGCTTCCATTAATGAGACAAGCTGGATGGTCAGTAAAGAGAGGATTCCCGGTCTCTCCAAAACTGCCGGAGAAGTTTCACTCTTCCAAGTATGAGCAACTAGCTACCAGCTGTACTTAGAGTAAAACAATTCTTCCGGGGACATTGTAGCCCATCAAACAGCAGTTTTATTAATTTTCTTAAAATGTGCAGCCTCAGTAAGTAACAAACTTCTCTACAGTAGAATCACAGAATCCCCACAGCGCGGAAGACAGTATTCGGCCCATCCAGTCTGCACCGGCCCTCCAAAGAACTTCCCACCAAGATCCAGCTCCCCCCACCAAGACCCAGTGCTCCACCAGATCCCCATAACCCCACATTTACCATGGCTGATCTACACAGCCTGCACATTCCTGACCACCTCAAGACAATTTAGCATAGCCAATCTACCTTTGTTCTGTGGAAAGCAACTAAAGCACCTGCTGTAAACCCACACAGACACGGGGAGAAGGTGCAAACTCTGGACAGACAGACACCCAAGGGTGGAATGAAAGCTGGCTAACCACTGAGCCACCATATCATCTATGCCACAAAACAACGCTCAAATCCATGAAATAATCAAAAAATACATTTGATGTAGCTTATTGTCTGTAATTGAATGAAGGAAACCACTAACATCATCTCTCAATTTTTCAATCACCAGGAACAAAGGAAAATAAGGGGCAGGAAAATGTACAATTTTAAAGTCTGCTTTTAATACAGCACTGCCAACGCACCTGCCAATTTGAGTTGCCAAATCAAGATCATAACACACAAATTATTCCTCACAGCTGCCTTGAAGCTATTGCCAAGGGAACTAATTTGCATGTTGGCCACTGTACGCCCTCTTCCAGGTGAACTACATCTAAAAATCCAAGAATATGCACTTGATAATGACCACGATTAATTGACTGACTTTCAATTCTGTTAACAAACAAAAATAAACAGTTGCTGGAAATACTGACAATAGTTTTAAGCCTTACATGTTGCAGAGGGCACTTGTGGTGCAGTGGTTAGTGTGCCTACCTCTTAGCCAAGAGTCTCCAGTTCAAGTTCTACCTGCTCCAGACGTACGCAATAACATCGGTGAACAGTTTGATTAGAAAATGCCCATGTTCTAGATGTTATGTATTACATCTTAATAAAGCACACTGGTGCAGGCCATAGACTGGTGTGCATTTTCACACTGTAGGATATTAAGGGTGAAAATTTTCATGCTAGATGTAAGACACCCTGAACACCAGAGGAAATAATGAACATTAATCTGACACTTCTAAACAGCTTTAACTGAAAGTGGAATTGACTACTGAATGATTAGGTTTGTAACATCAATTAGCTGTCAACGGATAGCATCATGTACTGAATATTCATTAATGCAAAATGTGGTTTCTGGTTACCAATTTGGTCTTCGTGCATTTCTAACATTACCATAAATGGGATAGCGTGCACGAGTGTTTCGGCAGAAAGTGCAATCCTCTAGTTTATTGTTTCAATTAGTTGTTGTGAATTGGACTTGGAATTTATTTCTGTAAACCAAGCTCAGCACAGAAATATTTATAAACATATGAACAGAATACTTATGAATTTGAGCAAATAACCTTAAATCGGTCACAGAAGACAGAGTGGCAGTGGAAGAGTGCATTTCTGAATGGAGGGCTGTGACTAGTGGGGTTCCTCGGGGATCAGTGTTGGGACTCTCTCTATTTGTAATATATATAAATGATTGGGAGGCAAATGTAATTGTCTGATTGGTAAGTTTGCCGATGACACAAAAGTTGGTGGAATAGTGGATAGCAATGAGGACTGTCAAAGGGTACAGCAGAATATAGATCGGTTGGTGACTTGGGCCGAAGGATAGCAGATAGAGTTTAATCTGGAAAAATGTGAGGTAATGTATTTCAGAAGGTCTAATCCAGATGGAAAATATACAGTAAATGGCAGAACCCTTAAGAGTACTGATAGGCAGAGGGATCTGGGTGTAGAGGTGCACAAGTCACTGAAAGTGATAATGCAGGTGGAGAAGGTCATCAACAAGGCACACGGCACGCTTGCCTTCATTGGCTGTTGCACTGAGTTTAAAAATTGGAAGGTAATGCTGCAGCTTTATAGAACCTTAGTTAGGCCGCATTTGGAATATTGTGTTCAATTCTGGTCGCCACACTACCAGAAGGATGTGGTGGCTTTGGAGAGGGTACAGAAAAGATTTACCAGAATGATGCCTGATATGGAGGGCATTAGCTATGAGGAAAGATTGGAGAAACTTGGGTTGTTCTCATTGGACCTATGGAGGTTGAGGGGCGACCTGACAGAGGTCTACAAGATTATGAAAGGCATGGACAGAGTAGACAATCAGAAGTTTTTTCCCAGGGTGGAAGAGTCAGTTACTAGAGGGCATTGGTTTAAGGTGCGAGGGGCAAGGTTTAAAAGTGATGTACAAGGCAAGCTTTTTTACTCAGAGTGGTGGATGCCTGGAACTTGCTGCCGGGGGAGGTAGTGGAAGCAGATACGACAGTGACTTTTAAAGGGTGTCTTGACAAATACACAAATAGAATGGGAATAGAGGGATACAGTCCCCGAAAGGGTAGGGGGTTTTAGTTATGACGGGCAGCATGTCGGTGCAGGCTCAGAGGACCGAAGGGCCTGTTCCTGTGCTGTAATTTTCTTTGTTCTTTGCTCATGCATGATAGTACAGGATGAAATCATTGCAAACAACCCAATCCCACCATTTTCTTTTTGCCTCTCCTAAGTATTGAAAGCCTTCAGACATTCAGTTCTCAGCTTCAGTTATTCCGCAAATATGTTGCGACAACTTACAACTGTTTGCGCTGTTAATTTGTCTACCTTGCTGCAAGTGCTCTGATAGTTTAGATTCAGGACATAAATTCTTTTTAAACATTTTTATACTTTATTTTGTAGTAGAGTCTAATTTGTTGCTAGCCCTTTTTCCTCTGCCTTCTGCTTTTGCTTTCTACTTTTCTATCTTTCATTGCTATTTTTAGCATTTTCCTGTCTTGTCTCCAAATTCAGGTTCCCATTCCCTTGCTATTCTAGTTTAAATCCTTCCTCACCATCCGAGTGCCCCATGAGGATACAGGCCTTGACCCCGCTGGGGTGTAACCTGTCTAGCTTATACAGGTGCCTTCTTCCTCAGGATCAGTCCCAATGCCTCACCAATCTAATTCCCTTCTGCTACACTATCTCTCCATCCATGCATTCATCATATTCTCTTTTTCCCGATTTCACTGGTACATGGCACAGGGAGAAATCCTGACTTTGCCATCACTGACATTTGCTTTTCAATTTATTTCCTATCTCCCTATATTCTGCTTGCAGAACCTAAACCTTCACTTTCGATTACTTCTTTGCTGAAGTTACTTTGGTTAAGTTCCAGGACATCATCATTTGCTGAGTAGTCAGCAATGACAGTAACCGGCAAAGACCCAAAAATACCGAGTACACTAAACCATTGTTGCTGACATGGAGCACAACTTTGACTGTTCACATTCCTTCAGATGAATTTCACATCTGGATTCTGAGCAAATTCTTGTTCTCACTATTACTCTAATTTCATCCTTTATGAACAATACCACCCCCACTCTTACCATATCTTCCACTCTGAAAGATTTGACTTTAGCCAGATATTGCTATCTAGTGCTGTCTGTAGGTTGAGAAATTCAATAAAATACAATATTCCAGACAACTGTGCCACAACAG
The DNA here is from genome assembly GCA_024137785.1 of Ginglymostoma cirratum. NCBI lineage: Eukaryota > Metazoa > Chordata > Chondrichthyes > Orectolobiformes > Ginglymostomatidae > Ginglymostoma > Ginglymostoma cirratum. The sequence continues at coordinate 43,380,200 of JAHRHZ010000263.1, forward strand.
AACAACATGCAAATTCCTGCCCTCATTTCCTTACATTTGAATTCTATGGTGTCACCCAGATAACAATAATGGCATCATGGTCAAGCTTGCACTGGCCCATTCCTAAACATCTCACCTTGTGACCAATGGGATATCATGAAAGGCACAGTAGGTAAAAGAGATCTTTTAAGAAAACGTAGGGCATTTGAACCTTCATAAAAGACTTTTCCGTTAAATATTTTTTAAAAATTCCCTAGTTATCAATATTTACAAATACATTTTATAAAATTAATCAACACCAAGGACAGTATAACAGTGGCTGAAAGAACTTTTGACGAGGACTCGTCTACTGAGGTGGTATGGGCTGAGGTCAGAAACAGGACAGGAAAGGTCACACTGCTGGGAGTTTTTTTATAGGCCTCTGCAAAGTTCCAGGGATGTGGAGGAGAGGATCGGCAAAACGATTCTGGGCAGGAGTGAAAGGAACAAGGTGGTCATTATGGGAGACTTTAACTTCCCCAACATTGACTGGAAATGCTATAACTCTAGTACGTCGGATGGATCAGTTTTTGTCCAATGTGTGCAGGAGGGTTTCATGACACAGTATGTCGAAGGGCCGACAAGAGGGGAGGCCACACTGGATCTGGTAATTGGTAATGAACCAGGCCAGGTGTTTGATTTGGTGGCAGGTGAGCACTTTGGAGAGAGTGACCATAATTCGGTTACGTTTAGTTTAGCGATGGAAAGGGATAAGAACATGCCACTGGGCAAGAGTTATAGATGGGGGAAAGGCAATTATAATGCAATTAGGCAAGACTTAGGAGGGATAGAATGGGGTAGCAAAATGCAGGGGATGGGGACAATCGAAATGTGGAGCTGGTTTAAGGAACAGATATTGCGTGTCCTTGATAAGTATGTCCCTGTCAGGCAGGGAGGAAGTGATAAGGTAAGGGAACCTTGGTTTACAAAAGAAATTGTATCTCTTGTTAAGCGGAAGAGGGAGGCTTATGTGACATTGAGATGAGATGGTTCAGATGAGGCGATGGAGAGTTACAGATTAGCTAGGAAGGATTTAAAGAGAGAGTTAAGAGGAGCAAGGAGGGGACATGAGCAGTCATTAGCAGGTAGAATTAAGGAGAACCCTAAAGCTTTCTATAGGTATGTGGGGAATAAAAGGATGACTAGGGTAAGAATAGGGCCAGTCAAAGATAGAAGTGGGAAGTTGTGTGTGGACCCTGTGGAGATCGGAGAGGTGCGAAACAAATATTTCTCATCTGTTTTCACTCAGGAAAAGGAGAATATTGTAGAGGAGAAGACTGAGATACGGGCTATTAGACTTGAAAGGATTGAGGTTAGTAAGGAGGAGGTGTTATTAATCCTAGAAGGTGTGAAGGTAGATAAATCCCCTGGGCCGGATGGGATTTTTCCGAGGATTCGCTGGGAAGCTAGGGAGGAGATGGCGGAGCCTTTGGCCTTGATCTTTGAGTCGTCATTGTCTACAGGTTTAGTACCAGAGGACTGGAGGATTGCAAATGTTGTGCCCTTGTTCAAGAAGGGCAGTAGAGATGACCCAGGTAATTATAGACCAGTGAGCCTTACGTCTGTTGTAGGAAAAGTTTTGGAAAGGATTATAAGAGATAGGATTTATAATCATCTAGCAAGCAACAATTTGATTGGAGATAGTCAACATGGATTCGTCAAGGGCAGGTCGTGTCTCACAAACCTTTGAGTTTTTTGAGAAGGTGACCAAGCATGTGGATGAGGGTAGGGCAGTTGACGTGGTGTACATGGACTTCAGTAAAGCCTTTGATAAGGTTCCACATGGTAGGCTATTGGAGAAAATGCGGAGGCATGGGATAGAGGGAGATTTAGCAGTTTGGATTAGAAACTGGCTTTCTGAAAGAAGGCAAAGACTGGTGGTTGATGGAAAATATTCAGCCTGGAGTCCGGTTACAAGTGGTGTGCCACAAGGATCTGTTTTGGGACCACTGTTGTTTGTCATTTTTATAAATGACTTGGACGCAGACATAGGTGGATGGGTTAGTAAGTTTGCAGATGACACTAAAGTCGGTGGAGTGGTGGACAGTGTGGAAGAATGTTGCAGGTTGCAGGGAGACTTGGATAAAATGCAGAATTGGGCTGAAAGGTGGCAAATGGAGCTCAATGCAGATAAATGTGAGGTGATGCACTTTGGGAAGAATAATAGGAAGGCAGAATACTGGGTCAATGGGAAGATTCTTGGTAGTGTGGATGTGCAGAGGGATCTTGGTGTCCAGGTACATAGATCCCTGAAAGTTGCCACCCAGCTTGATAGTGCTGTTAAGGCGGCATACGGTGTGTTAGGTTTCATTGGTAGAGGGATTGAGTTCCGGAGCCGTGATGTCATGCTGCAACTGTACAAAACGCTAGTGCGGCCTCACCTGGAATATTGCGTACAGTTCTGGTCACCCCATTACAGGAAGGATGTGGAAGCATTGGAAAAGGTGCAGAGGAGATTTACCAGGATGTTGCCTAGTCTGGAGCGAAGGTCTTATGAGGAAAGACTGAGGGACTTGGGTCTGTTCTCATTGGAAAGAAGAAGGCTAAGAGGGGATTTAATAGAGACCTACAAAATGATCAGAGGATTAGGTAGGGTGGACAGTGAGAGTCTTTTTCCTAGGATGATGACGTCGGCTAGTACGAGGGGGCATAGCTGCAAATTAAGGGGTGATAGATTTAAGACAGATGTCAGAGGCAGGTTCTTTACTCAGAGAGTGGTAAGGGCGTGGAATGCCCTGCCTGACAATGTAGTTAACTCAGCCACATTAGGGGCATTTAAACAGTCCTTGGATAAGCATATGGATGATGATGGGATAGTGTAGGGGGATGGGCTTAGATTAGTTCACAGGGCGGCGCAACATCGAGGGCCAAAGGGCCAGTTCTGCGCTGTATTGTTCTATGTTCTATGTGGGCTTTGCAGGCTGGAACAGCATTTATTGCTCTCCTTGGTTGCCCATGAGAAGTTGGTGGTGACGGTAACAACGTGTTACTCTGATTTTATACACAACACTGACTTCCACTATAAAAACAGAAATTGCTGGAAAAGTTCTGCAGCTCTGGCAGTATGTGAGGACAGAAATCAGAGTTAACATTTCGGGTCGAGTAACCCTTCCTCAGAACTGCGTCCTGACAAAGGGTTTCGGCTCGAAATGTTGACTTTCCTGCTCCTCGGATGCTGTCTGACCAGCTGAGTTTTTCCAGCTCTACATTTATTACTGAGTGCCACATTATTAAGCAAAATTTCACTTCTGTGGGGTGCATATTTCAAAATATTCTCACTAAATACGGTTTTAAAGAAAAACTGGCAGAACAGACAAGATATTCCAGCTTCTTCTCCACTGATGAACTTCATTTTTACTTTCTTTTTAAATATAAAATGGTTCACATTATGTGGGCAATGCAGGTTCATTGAACATCAACCTTCAGAAAAAGAGAGACAAGGGCATGCTCAGTTGTGACTAATTAATTATGAAGACAATCTTTATTGGATTGGAAAGTGCTGACTGGAAATTGCAGTGCCTCCTCTTAAAAGAGCTGGGAAGGGTTAATAATAATACTTGTCATCAATAGTTATTCTTGAATCACTGGATGATCCTAGAAGCCTGCAGTCGGTCTCAAGTTCAGTCATCTGAAAGCAAGCTACAACTGGCCTCTGGTGATTCAATCCCTCAAATTTCAGGTAGCCACCTTTATGTTCAAGTCTTCTGTGACTTTTTCTCTGCTTAACTTTGTAGACTCATCCAATAGAATAACCGCCCTAAATTGTTTATTCCTCCAAGTTTGGTCTGCAGTGTACTTCCCGTTCCCAGCACGAGCAGCCATGATTTCACCCACTAAGGCTCCATATTGTGGAATTCCCATCTTAATTCCCTCCACCTTGCTCCTTCCTTAAAACTCTTAATTCCTATCTCTTCAACTAAGCACTTGATCACCTTTTTAAGTCCCCTTCCTAGCCTTATTGCCTTTTTGTTAATTCATTATAATATTTTCCGCATTCCTTTTATTCATCCAAGGGGTGTGGGCATTGTTAGCAAGGCCAGTATTTATTGCCCATCTTTGATGCGGTGAAGGTGGTGATGGTGAGCTACCTCTTGAACCACTATAGTCTTTGGGTGTAGGGGCACCCACATTGCTGTTATAAAGAAGGGAGTTCCAGGATTTTGACCCAGCAACAATGAATACAGGAACATAGGAATTAGGAGCAGAAGCAAGCAATTCAGCCCTTCAAACCTACTCCACCATTTAACATGATCATGACTAATACTATCCTGGTCTCAACTCCACTCTCCTGCCTGCTCCCCATAGCCTTTTATCTCACTTTTCATCAGAAACATATCTATTTCTTTCTTGATTCTGTTGATTAATTCTGCCTCCACTGTGCTCTGGGGCAGTGAGTTCCACAGATTCACAACCCTCTTAAGGGAGTAGTTTCTCCTCATCTCAGTTTTGAACCTACCACCTCTCACTCTAAATCTATGACCTCTCATTTGAGACTGTCCCGTAAGGTACGCTCAGCTTCCATATCAACCCCTTTTAACATTTTATATATGTCAATCAGATCCCCTCTTATTCTTTCTGAACTCCAGTGAGTACAAGCCCAAGCTATTCAGCTGCTTCCCATACAATTGTCCTTTCAGCGCTAAAATCAAATTGTTGAACCTGCTCTAGATGAAGGAAGGAATCGCAATATAGTACCCTGTCAGGATGGTATGTGACTTGGAGGGGAACATGCAGGTGGAGGTGCTCCCACGCATCTGCTGCACTTGTCCTTCTAGGTGACAGTGGTCATAGGTTGGGAAGATGCTAAGAAGCCTTTGAGAATTTTGAAAGAACATCTCATAGATGGTACATACTACTGCCAACGTGTGCCATGGTAAAGGAAGTGATGTTGAAGGTTGCGTTTCGGGTGACAATGAAACATATTGTGGTTGGTTGGCTCGCCAAGCTGGTTCATTGTTTTTCTGCAGAACCAGCTCGGCGAGCCAACTAACCACAACCTCCACAACCCAAGCTACAAATCTACTCTAAAATCTTACAGAAACATGTTGTTGTGCCCTAGATGTCTCTTGTCTTTTGGATAAGCACCCATCCAAGCAAATGGAGATTATTCCAACATATATGCGGCTTGTAAATGGGAAATGGAAGCAAGTTACTTGTTAAGTTCCAAGTCTGTGACCTACTTTCATAGCCGTAATATTTATATAAACTGATCCAGTTTAGTTTCTGGCCATTGGTAACCCTCTATGTTGAAAGTGGGGAATTCAGTAGTGATAGTGTCATTGAATGTCAAGGGGCAATATTTAAGTCTTTTCTTGCTGTCGATGGTTATTCTTGTCACCCAAGTGCCAGGCAATGTTACTTAGCACTTATCAGGTCAAGCCAAGATGCTATCCAGGTCTTGCTGTATATGGAGACAAGACTGTCTCAGTACCTGAGCAGTCACAGATGTCACTGAACAATGTGCAAACATCAGCAAACATCCCCACAGCTAACTTCAATGTGGATGGAAGCTGTTGGATAAAGTTTTTACGTAAATAAAGTTATTGCTGCACCAGTATTCTCACCAACAGTCTTTACTTAAAAAAAATTATAAGGAAGCTTGAAGGTATTAAAATAGTCGTAAGACAGGACCTGTTTCAACCTAGCTCACCTTCTACTGTCAAAGGTCTAATACCACACGAATGGAATAATTCTCTAATTTTTTCTTTATTCATTCACAGGATGAGGGCATCACCAGGCAGCATTCGTTCCCATCCCTAATTGCCCAGAGGGCAGTGAACAGTCAACCATATTGCTATAGGTCCGGAGTCATATCTAGGCCAGACCAGGCAAGGACAGCAGTTTCCTTCCCTAACAGACATTAATGAACCAGATGGGTTTTTCCTGACAATTGACAGTGGATTCATGGCCATCATTAGACTCTCTAATTCCAGATATTTATTGAATTCAAATTCCACCATCTGCCATTAACTTAAAGAGGAGAGGAGAAAATGGAACAAAGAAAACTGTAACAGAGATCATCATTTAAAACCTACAGCAGTTTTTTTTTCTGCTGTAACCTTTCATTTATCACAAGTTCATCTTCGCTTAGCAATATAAATTTTCACAAGTTCAGAAATTCTATAATTCATACTAACCTGGTGAACCATACTCATGTCTAGGTAGGCGGCAGATTTTAGGCATCACTTCCATTAAAGTCTTCACATATTGCAAAATGGTTCCTTGTAGCTGAGATTAAACATGTAGAGTGGTTTCTGTTAATACAACAGCAGCAATGCATTTTTGTAAATCACAAACATTTAATTTATTCAATAGGCCTTGGTTATTACACAGAGAATGAAGAATCTCTGAACAGTTTAATTTCTTAATTTCTACCTCCTAATTATCTAAAAAGAATTTTGAGTACTCAGCATAGCATTGCAAATACAAACATTTTCCTTTGCCTCACGATTCTCTCCATATCTTCCTAATTCAAATGTTTGATGTCATCGACAAAGCTTTAATTAAATTTGTATGCAGTCTGAAAGTAGAACATCTTTAAAGGATTAAATGCAACAATCAAACTACCCGTTCACATTTTGATAGTGAAATATTTATGCATTGAAATTAATCAATATCACAAATTAAGTTTTGCTACTTCAAATCAAGTCAGATAGAAATTAGGATTTGTATCAAGTTAAAACTCTAAGTAACTCTACAGGCAAAACTGTGCAACTGAGGCTTTAGTGCGATCAAATTTCTAGAACAATATAGTGGCAGTTATCATAACACCGAAGCAAATCATTTAGCCACGAACTCTACACCAAGGTGCGTCTCCACCTAATCTGAGCCCACCACTTTGCTCATTTCACACATTGTGTATTTTTTTTCTCCCTTACCAAGCAATTGCTTAATTCCTTCCAAAACCAGGTCAGATTGTGGTGGTGATGACAAGGAAATTTTGTATTTAGTGGAACACAGATTTCAGTGATTATCAAATGTGTCTTATTCTTGACTTTGGAATAAAATATCAGACGTGGTTAAACTCCAACTCAGCAAAGGGTGGGTAGGCTCTGGCTTGAATTAGTCAATTTCTGTTCTAGTCCCAGGCGCTGCCAAATTTATATGACAGCCTCCTTGAATGAGCCTACACGCAGACAGCTTTTTAAATTTAGTCCATGTCAGAACAATTGTCAAAAACATTGCATCTAATAATGCCAATATTGAGTGCTTTGTAATGGAATAATACTCCAATTTAAGAATTGCTAATACAATCTATTTGTTTTCTTCCACTTTTCAACCTGATTACATTGATCTTTATCTGATAAGGAAGAAGCATAAGTAAACATTCAAAAACTTGTGACAGATTGTGATCTGTTGTGCATTCAGGATAATGGGTCATCACATCCTGAGAAAATGCTTTATAATTAGTCAGAAACGAAAAAGGAGCGATAAAATGTACTCCATTGTATAAAATACAACCAGAGGCTGACCATGTAACTGTTTTAAGAGGTTTCCTTTAGCATATTAAAGATTACTTGCAACTGCAAAAACCATTTGGAGATTGAATAATTGTGAAAGATTCAGATAGTAACAATCCAATTTTACAAAATATACTTACTAGGCTTTTAACAACTTTCAGCAGTTCCTCCATCACCACAGCAATTCCTTGATAACCGAGAAGCTTGCAAATCGCTCTAAAATGTGGAGGGCCCACAAAATTTTTGTAGTTGCTGTAAATACTGCTGTAAGCCAAGTTCAGTGCCTGCAAATAAATATATGGTGATAGTGACTGTGACATGATCATCAATTGTTGTGAAAACACATCTGGCTCATTAATGTCCTTTAGAGACGAAAATCTGTCTTCCTTCCCTGGTATGGCCTACATGTTTCCCCAGCCCCACAGCAATATGATTAGCTTTAGCCCTCTGAAATAGCCTAACAAGCCATCCAGTTCAAAGACAACCCTTGAAAATAAAGAGATAACAAGGTGTGGAGCTGGATGAACACAGCAGGCCAAGCAGCATCATAGGAGCAGGAAAGCTTGACG
>JAHRHZ010000263.1:43388646-43478929 GCA_024137785.1 Ginglymostoma cirratum
AGGAGCAGGAAAGCTTGACGCTTCGGGCCTAGACTCTTCATCAGAAAGGGTCTAGGCCCAAAACGTCAAGCTTTCCTGCTCCTATGATGCTGCTTGGCCTGCTGTGTTCATCCAGCTCCACACCTTGTTATCTCGGATTCTCCAGCATCTGCAGTACCTTTTATCTCTTATCCTTGAAAATAAAGAACATCCATCAGACTTTTTGTTTGGCACAACATAAAACAAAGGCATATCATTTCAATTGCATAAAGAATGTGTAATTAATAAAGATCGATCACTGGAGTAATGTATGAAGTACCAAAATGTTCCGCAGCTAATGCATTACCTACACGTATGCAATTTTTTTTACTTCAAACAAACACAGAAATTCAAATGTTGATTTTTAAAACAACTATAAATTATAGGAAGATAGCGTGAATTCAGCTGACTGCAAAATTTGATGTAAAATGAAGTTTTTAGTCCCATTCGAATTTACAATCAACGATCCAAACAGTTTAAAAAGCTATTATTTTATCATTAATTGGCTATGTCTGTCTGAAAAACTAAAATGATGTTGTATGCGGTCAACATAGCTCAACAGTAACATCTTCATCTCCAAATCAAAAATTCATGAGTTGAAGTTGCACTCCACGAAACTGGATACAAAATGTACAATGACGCTTCAGTGGACTACATGTGGAATGGTTCACTGTTGGAAGCGCAGTCTTCAAGATAAGACATTAAAATACTGCCACTTTTCCAGTGTACTTACAAGATCCAAAGGCTCAAAAAACAGGTGATTTTTCTTTGTCCCCACACTAATATTTATCCCTCAACCAAATATCACCATACGCAAGGTTTAACTTTATTTAATCGTTCATAGTAAACATCTTCTGTTCTTAGACGCTTTTTACCAACATAACCTTAAATAACACGGATAACAATATCTACAAGGGAGGTCACCCGAAGAATAGTTCTCAAAATTGACACTTAAAGGTGGCCGCAGGATGTCCGCATGACGAATGCAGTGAGTGCTCCAGCATCATTACGTCAACATAAAAGATGACATCAACAACAGAATGCACATTCATCCTGTGAGCCCGAAGATAATGATTTCCTATATTTGAAAGAAAATGAAAATCCGGCAAAAATGATTTTATTTTCTTAATTCATCATGCTACTTCACAAAGAAAGAATTAGCCACAACAGACATGTGCCAGTACAGCATAAGCAGCATCTGATTCACTATATTGCACTTGAAACGGAGGCTTGCATGATTTGCTAATCATGAAATCCATGCAAACTTTTTACTGCAGATTGTTAATGTATCAAATTTATAGGCAAGTAATATAAATGATTTATGCATTTACTGTCAAAAGGGTTTTACATAGCTCCATGTTACACATCTTGAATAAGACTGTTCCATCAATCTTTAAGTTTAACTAGGAATTTACAAATTTATTCAGTATTGATCTTGAAAGCAACAAAGTCAACTGATAAACAACCAACTTGCCAAACATTGCCTGCATAATTGAATAATGATACAATCTTTTTAAAGATACAGAACAGAAATTACAATAACCATGTTTGTAATAGTGGATTGAAAATAAATACTTCAGTTACAAAGTTAAAATAATTTTAAAAAGGTTCTTTAAAAATGAGATGAATATCAAATTTGAACAAAAATGTGAAATAATCAAAGACACAAAATAGTCATAGGCTATCAATGAGGGAGGGCAGCATAAAGTATGAATAGGGTGCAAGGATGAGGGGGAAGGGAAGCTTGGCACAGGACAATGTGAAAATAACGACACAAGAAGAGTATGGCTGAACATGCTCCTACAGTACCCTCCTCTCCAGAGGCCACGACGGGTCTGTTCCCCTCTCTTGATACACAAATGGTTGAGTGGAAAATTGGATTCATGGTCAAGGGCAAAAGGCGGCTGAATCAAATGGGTAAATGGGCTAAAAAATGGCAGATGGAGTTCAATCTGGATAAATGCAAGGTATTGCATTTTGCTACAACAAACAGGGGCAGGGCTTATACAATTAATGTTAAGACCTTGGGTAGTGTTGTAGAACAGAGGGACCTAGGGGTTCAGGTACATAATTCTTCGAAGTTTGCGTCATAGGTAGAGAGGGTGGTTAAAAGGCATTTAGCATGCTTGCCTTCTTTGCTCAGTCCTTTGAGTAAAGGAGTTAGGAAGTCATTTTGAAGTTGCACAGGACATTGGTGAGGCCTCTTCTAGAGTACTAAATAAAAACCAAAAGAACTGTGGATGCTATAAATCAGGAACAAAAACATAAGTTGCTGGAAAAACTCAGGTCTGGTAACCCTTCCTCAGAACTGATGGTGGCTGGGAAAATGTCAGTTTATATGCAGAAAATAGGGAGGAGGTAGGGTCAGGAGTAAACGATAGGATAGAGCCCAAAGAGGGAGAAGAACAGCTGGACAGACAAAGGGGTTGGTAATGATCCGGCTGGGAGGATGAATAGTTGTTAATAGAGACTGTTAGTGACTATGACAGTTGTTGTGTAATGGTATAGGATATCAAGGGCGAGGGGCTAGGACATGGGAGAGCTTAGCCCCTAAAATTATTGAACTCAATACCGAGTCCAGAGGGCTGCAGGGCCCCTGAGCGGAAAACGAGGTGTTGTTCTCCTGGCTTGCATTGAGCTTTGCTGGAGCACTGCAGCAAGCCAGACACAAGAGATGTTGGCCAGGGAACAGGGTGGTGTGTTAAAGTGGCAGGCAACAGGTAGCTCACAGATGTTCTGCAAAGTGGTCACCCAGTCTATGCTTTGTTTCCCCAATGTAAAGGAGACCACATTGTGAGCAGTGAATGCAATAGACTAGATTGTGGGAAGTGCAGGTGAAGTGTTGCTTCACCTGGAAGGTGTGTTTGGGTCCTTGGATACTGGGGAGGGAGGAGGTAAAGGGGCAGGTGTTGCGCCTTCACCGGTTACAGGCGAATGTGCTGTAGTGCCATGGGAGTTGAAGGAAATGTGGACCAGGGTGTCCCGGAGGGTACGGTTCCTGCAGAAGGTGGACAAGGGAGGGGAGGGGGAATGTGTGTCTGGTGGTGGCATCTTGCTGGAGGTGGCGGAAATGGCGTCTGATGATCTTCTGGATGTGGATGCTGGTGTGATGGTACCTAAGGACAAAGGGAACCCTATCACTGTTGGGATATCCTCAACTGAGACTTCCTCAACACCATTGTCGACAGGGCCCTCAACCGGATCTGACCCATTTCCTGCACTTCCGCCCTCATCCCATCTCTTCCCTCCCGCAACAGTGACAGTGTTCCCAGCTACCATCAGTTCAGAGAAGGGGTCACCAGACCCGAAACGTTAACTCTGATTTTTTCTTCACAGATGCTGCGCTTTTCCAGCAACTTTTGTTTTTGTCTTTACTGGAGTACTGTGTCCAGTTCTGGTCACTTAGTTATAGGAAGAATATTATTAAGTTGGAGAGGGTTCAGAAGAGATTTATCAGGATTCTGCCAGGTAGTGAAGGTTTGAGTTATAAAGAAAGGCTGAATAGACTGGGACTTTTTTTCACTGGAGCGTAGGAGGTTGAGAGGCAACCTTGTAGAAGTTTATAACATCATGAGGGGTATAGATAGAGTTAATGGTAGGTATTTTTTCCTTAGGATGGGGCATTTCAAGACTAGGGGGCACATTTTTAAGGTGAGAGGAGAGAGATTTAAAAAAGACATAAGGGGCAATTTTTTTTTTAAAACACAGAGGGTAGTTCACATGTGCAACGAATATCCTGAGGAAGTGGGGGGGGTGTGTGCACAATTACCACGTTTACCACGTTTAAAAGACATTTGGAATAAGTACATGAACAGGAAAGGTTTGGAGGGATATGGGCCAGGAGCAGGCAAGTGGGACTAGTTTAGTTTGTGATTAGGTTTGGCATGGGCTGGACGGACCGAAGGCTCTGTTTCCGTGTTGTAAGAGTCTACCACTCTATACCAACTTGACATGTAGGATTGGGGGAGGAAAAAAAAATCCAATCCTGCCTTTTTCGAAACTGTTTCTGCAGATTCAATTACTCGCAAGAATGAAAGCAGCTTTCTAGAATCAATCTTGAACAGCTGACTGACATACTTTCAACCAAACACTTTTGAAATCAATCACAAGTAGGCAATCCGGCACTGAGTGTTTTAGCAAAACTGTGCTTACGGCTAGCATATAATGGAGTCAATCAATCTTGGGACTGACTCAGTTTTCATCTTGTATCCACACAATTATTCCAGTAGGGGTAGTGAGACAGCAATCAGCTGAAGGAAAGACAGGCTAAGAGAAGACAAGCTAGATATATACAGGTCAAGGATTGAGCATTCTTGACCTATAAAGCTGAGCCACAGACACCATAGTTTATTCACAAATGTCAGATGACATTTTCCTGTCTCTATGATTTTTGGTCCTATTTTTATGTTACCATTTAACATGAGAAACCTCCTATCCAAACATTTAGAACAGAAATCTTGTTCGTGAACAAATATCTGCAACATTCTACACTTTCACTGTGTGCTGAGGAGTGAGACTCTGAACTTTCCTAACAGTTACTAAAACTCAACATCCACAGGCATGTTAGTAAATTAATGAAGACCAAAATAATTGTTGAAAATACATAACAAACTAGTCAGCATTTGTAGATTGTGTTAAGTGCCTTGTTAACAGCCTTACTTGCCTCATTAGTATTCAGCTTCCCATCTTAAACTTTCAGACAAGCTTGAGATCTGGAAAACCTGACAAGGAAACAACAGCATGCCTCTGGCAGATTCAGCTCACTGCTTGCTTCGAATAACCTCATGTTAGAAACTGAGCATCAGCATCTCAGGGCTTCCCCTGTGGGCACCAACCTCACAAACCACAGACAGCACCTGGCGTGTACTAGCTTCTAATACTACTCACAGTACATCTCTGATCCACTTAGAGATTCTGCACTTCAAGGCTGCACTAACAACTGTCACTGCAATACTGCAGCATGAACACTTCCCACTCTCACACTCATGGACTGGACCAGGATGTGTGTCCAGGTTCTTTGCTTACTGTCATAGTATCCACTGACTAAGCCTACACAGCATCCATGTTTTACACTGTGTGTTTTGCCTCTAAAGCCAGAGTTGTCTCATGTTACTGTTGTCTTGCCATGCCATTTAGCACCAACACAAATCCAGGAAGCTTGTCATAGTTATGAGCAGACTTCTGTCAAGTTGAGGGGAATAGTCTTCATTCAGGGGCCCCTGGCACAATAAGGTCTGGATATAAGGTGGGTAAGAGCGAGGGGGGGAAAATGGTCCAGGCCAGTGAGACTCGTACAGCATGAGCCTTTTGCCACTTTCACACTCAGTCAAAAGTCACTAAGCTGGGTCTTTCTGATTTAGTTTCAAGGATTATGAGATATATTATTTTGTCACTTTTTTAAAAAAATCTGATTTATTGTTGCTAACTCGTTTCATTTAATTGGATGTATGTTTTGGCAATTATCAGTTTAGCACTAAACTTTCTTCTGGCATCATTATTCTCATGCTAGTAGTATTTATCAACCTTAAAAAAGATCAATATTTAAAATGATTGTCAAACAGAATGATGAATAAATCAACTGTCGAGGGAACCCCTCCGAATTATTCAGTTTATCCCAAGGTACAGTGCACAATTTTAATCTCAGTCTATTCTGTCTTGAGACTATTCTGCAAAATGGAAAACCTAGTCATACTTCAGGATTTCAATATTCATCAATCAAATCAGACTACAGCCTTTTAACTGCAAAGTACAGTTCCAACTGGAATTTTTGAAGACTGCAATGATCAAAATTCATCGAACAAATAATATTTTGCAGCATTACTATCATATATTAGAATGTATGCTGTATTTGGAAAAATACCACCTAGAAGGACAAGACCAACAGATGGGAACACAATCAATTCCAAATTCCCTTCTAGGCCACACACAACCCTGATGTGGAGCAACATGTTGATTCTTCATGGTCAAAATCCTGAAATTCCCTTTGTAACAGCCCCATTGGGTGTGCCTGCTATGGACCATAGTGCTTGAACAGGAGGAGTGAAAACCTCCTCGTGGGCAATTAAGAATAAGAAACAAATGCTGGCCAAGCCAGAGGTGCTTACATTCTGTGAAAGATGAAAAAATGATTTGAGTGGAGACAGAGAAAAGATTCAGGAAGTAACTGTAATTTACTTGGCCTCATTGTCCAAAAACAGGCCATTTTCTAGAGATGATTCCACTGGCTCCAAATGAGTATGATTTCGTTATTATATGGGAATCTGGACTTTTAAAGCAGTGGTAAGACAGATCTTGGTTTAAGTCTGTGAATTGATTGATTTGTTTAAGGTCAGAAAGTCATTTGGAATAGTGAAGTAAAAACATCAGTTCCGAGAAAGCACATGATTTCAGCTTTAACGGAAGAAGTGTTTACAAACTGGAATGGATAGAAGTGCAGATGCTGGAAGTCAGAAACAAAAACAGAAATTGTTGGAAAAACTCAGCAGGTCTGAGGAAGAGTCACTGGACCCAAAACAACTCTTGATTTCTCTACACAGATGCTGCCAGACCTGCTGAGCTTGTCCAGCAACTTCTATTTTTGATTACAAAGTGGAAGTTTTATGACATAGAGAAAACAAACTGAGGGCCACCACCGGTTTGAGTTGCTTGCACATCGCCAGCTCAGGAGAGTTTAATTTACAGAATTTCAACACTGTGAAAGTTTGTGAAGCCTTCGAGCTATGAGAGAGTGCGTAGAAATTTTGAAACCTGTCAAAACTAAAGAGATTTAGGATATCAGAATTGGAAAGACAACTTCAGGTCACCAAAACTGGAAAGATTCAGTTAATTAAGAAATTTAAAATTTAAAATTTAAAATAGCAGCGATACTTCATTGGGAATAAGTATCTGGAAAGGATATTAATGGTAGAGTTGAGAAATCATTTTTGCGGATTATAAGAACTTTTCTAAACTATTATATATTTTTCCTTTTTGTAATAAATATATGCACATTTATTAAAGAATACTCGCAGCATTGAGTGAATCTGTTCTTTGACTAACCATCACGGTAACCAAATGCAAAATTAAATTTACGAATATCAAGCCAGGTTTCTTGGGAATGTGACTTGTCCTGTATTACCATCAGTTGGGCTCACATCATGAGTCAATCAGCATGTTTTAGGAACTATACAAATGACTGGATGCCCTTGTGGATAATACAGTATTCAATTTAGTAGAGAATCACACTGATGTCTTTGCTTGACTTGTAGCACAAGCCCTTGAAATTGTGTGTGTTGAATAAAAGCAGAACAGATGCACGGGCATTGAGAAAGGTTCTTAACATTAAATCAAAATTTAAATTTGGAAAGGTCCTTTGAGGAAAAGCTGAAAAGAATTTAAGCAAAGTGAAACAAAATGAGTTAATGAAATAATAGTAAAGCAAAAAGTAACATAGGCCAAAAGGAATTTGAATTAAATGAAAATGAGCCTTTATTAAAATACGTTAGGCGGTTATTAATACTCAAAAAGGCTTTTATACCAGTTATTTCTAGAATTGCTAAATACAACACAGATTATGTTACAAAAAAAAGCACTACTACGTGTTCATGTATTTAAATCAATAAATAAAGATTATTGCTCCGAGTAAAGAGCTTGGGCATGGTTTAGTATGATATTCTGGCTATATTGGAAGGTTATATTATCTGACCAAGGAAGCAGCGAAATAACAAATTTCATAAAGGATCAATGGGCTAACATAATTGCCCATGATCAGAGATGGTGCAAGCCTGAACTATTTCTTTACTTGTAGGTGCGAAGAAAGTACACACAAGGTGAAATATTTCTGCAAGTCAAAAAAAACTAAAGGATAAGGGAGAAAAACTCAAAGTTCTGAAAAAAAAACAAATCTAGTTTAGATTCGAGATACTGACAAATAATTTAAGAGTAACTGGAAAGGTCAAGATGGGAGATTAGAAGCATCATTATGGCTGTTTTAGGGAGGATATTCCTGCGAATACATCCAGGAAGTTATTTGGCTGGAACTGAGAAATAAGAAAGGGATGATCACCTTATTAGGATTGTACTATAGACCCGGCACTAGCGAGCAGGAAATTGAGAAACAAAATTTGTAAGGAGATCTCAGTTACCTGTAAGAGTAATAGGATGGCTATGGTGGGAGATTTTAACTTTCCAAACAAAGACCGAGACTGCCATAGTGTTAAGGGCTTGGTTGAAGAGGAATTTGTTCAGTGTGCACAAGAAAATTTTCTGATTCAGTTTGTGGATGTACTTACTAGAGAAGGTACAAAGCTTGACCTACTCTTGGGGAGGCGATGGCCTAGTGGTATTATCGCTGGACTGTTAATCCAGAGACCCAGATAATGTTCTGGGGACTGGGTTTGAATCCTGCCATGGCAGATGGTGGAATTTGCATTCAATAAATATCTGGAATTAACAGTCTAATGATAAGCGTGAATCCCTTGTCAATTGTCAGGAAAAACCCATCTGATTTACTAATGTCCTTCAGGGAAGGATACTGCTATCCTTACCTGGTCTGGCCTACATGTGACTCCAGACCCACAGCAATGTGGGTGACTCTTAACGGCCCTCTGGGCAATAAATGCTGCCTAGCCAGCAACGCCCTCATCCAGTGAATGAATAATAAAAATTAAGGCAGGGCAGGTGACTGCGGTGTTAGTGAGGGAGCACTTTGGAGCCAGTGACCATAATTCTATTAGTTTTAAAATAGTGATGGAAAAGGATAGATCGGATCTAAAAGTTAAAGTTCTAAATTGGAGGGAGGCCAATTTTGACAGTATTAGGCAAGAACTTTCAAAAGTTTATTGCGGGGGTGGGGGTTATGGATTTTCACAGGTAAAGGGATGGCTGGAAAATGCGAAGCCTTCAAAAATAAGATGATGATAGTCCAGAAACAGTATGCTCCTGTTAGGGTGAGGGCAGGGCTGATAGGTGTAGGGAATGTTGGATGATTAGAGAAATTGAGGTTTTGGTCAAGAAGAAGAAGGAAGTTTATGTCAGGTACAGACAGCAAGAGATCGAGTGAATCCTACAGGAGAAAAAAAGGCATTAGTAGTGTACTTAAGAGGGAAATCAGGAGGGCAAAAAGGGGACACGAGACAGCTTTGGCAAATAGGGTTAAGGAGAATCCAAAGGGATTCTACAAATATATTAAAGGACAAAAGAGTAAACAGGGGGAAGAATAGGGCCCCTTAAAGATCACCAAGGCCACTTATGTGTGGAACTGCAGGAGTTGGGGCAGACACTAAACGAGTATTTTGCGTCAGTGTTTACTGTGGAAAAGAATACGGAAGATACAGAATGTAAGGAAATAAATAGCAACATCTTGAAAAATGTCCATGTTACAGAGGTCATGGTGCTGGACGCCTGAAAATGCATAGAGATGGATAAATCCCGAGGGCCTAATCATGTGTATCCTAGAACAATGTGGGAAGCTAGGGAAGTGATTGCCGAGCCCCTTACTGAGATACTTATATCATCAATAGTCACAGGTGAGGTGCTGGAAGACTGGAAGTGGGCTAACATGGTGCTGCTATTTAAGAAAGGTGATAAGGAAAAGCCAGGGAATTACAGAATGGTAAGCCTGGTATCGGTGATGGGCAAATTGTTGGAGGGAATCCTGAGGGACAGGATTTACATGTATTCGGACAGGCAAGGACTGATTAGGAATAGTCATCATGGCTTTGTGTGTATGAAATCATGTCTCATTAACTTGATTTGACTTTTTTTTGAAGACGTAAAGAAGAGGACTGATAGGAGCAGAGCGGTGGACGTAATCTATGTGGACTTCAGTCAGGTATTCGACGAGGTTCCTCACGGTAGACTGGCTAGCAAGGCGAGATCACACTGAATACAGGGGAAACTGGCCATTTGGATGCAAAATTGGCTCAAAAGGTGGAAGACAGAGGGTGGTGGTTGAGGGTTGCTTTTCAGGCTGGAGGCCTGTGACCAGCAGTATGCCACAAGGATCGGTGCTGGGTCCACTGCTTTTCATAATTTATAGAAGTCATTTGGATATGAACATAGGAGGTACAGTGTGTAAGTGTGCAGACTAACAGCAAAATTAGAGGTGTAGTGGACAGCAAAAAAGGTTACTTCAGAGTACAATGGGATCTTGATCAGATGAGCCAATGGGCCGAGGAGTGTCAGATAGAGTTTAATTTAGATAAATTTGAGATGCTGCATTTTGGAAAGGCATATCAGGGCAGGACTTATTCAGTTAATGATAAGGACCTGGGGAGTGTTGCTGAACAAAGAGACCTTGGAGTGCAGGTGCACAGTTCCTTGAAAGTAGAATCATAGGTAGATAGGATAGTGAAGGCGGCGTTTGGTATGCTTGCCTTTATTGGTCAGTGCATTCAGCATAGGAGTTGGGAGATCATGTTGAGGCTGTAAAGGACATTGGTTAGGTCATTTTTGGAATACTGCTTGCAATTCTGGTCTCCCTGCTAGAGGAAGGATGTTGTGAAACTTGAAAGGGTTCAGAAAAGATTGATAGGGATGTTGCCAAGGTTGGAAGGTTTCAACTACAGGGAGAGGCTGAATAGGCTGGGGCTATTTTCCCTGGAGTGCTGGAGGCTGCGGGGTGACCTTATAGAAGTTTATAAAATCATGAGGGGCATGGATAAGGTCAACGGACAAGGTCTTTTCCCGGGGATGGGGGAGGGCATAGGCTTAAGGTGAGGGGGGAAAGATGTGAAAAAAGGACCTAATGGGCAGGTTTTTCATGCAGAAGGTGGTGGATGTATGGAATGAGCTGCTAGATGAACTGGTGGAGGCTGGTACAGTTACAACATTTTAAAGGCATGTGGATAGGTATATGAATAGAAAGGGTTTAGAGTGATATGGGCCAAATGCTGGAAAATGGGACTAGATTTATTTAGGATATCTGGTCGGCAGGGTCAGTTTCTGTGCTGTACAGCTCGATGACTCAATGTTCCACTTCCTTTTCCAAAAAGAAAAGGAGAAAACAAATCAGGCAACTAAAGATTCATTAGATTTTATTATTCTAGATAAAACGAAGACATCAAGTGTAAATGCAGAGTACAATTGCAGTGCAAAATGTATTCTTCAAATGATTGTGGTACCAGGTTTCTTGATTTTTGATTTATTCCCCCAATTTAGGATTTTGGAATTGGCAGATGCTGAAAGATTGTACTTTAAAACTAAATAATTTGCATAAATTTAAAAATAGAACTGCAGGTATTAACATATATTAAAATCAGGTGAACCAATGGAGAAATAGGACAAAAACAGAAATTGCTGGAGACACTTTTGCAAGTCTGGCAGCATCTGCAGAACAACAGTTTTTTTCTGTACAGATGCTGCCAGACCTGATGAGTTTCTCCAGCAATTTTTGTTTTTGTTTCAGATTCCAACATTCATAGACTCATCAAGTCAGAGTTCTACAGTACGGAGACAGGTCCTTTGGCCCAATCGGGCCCATGCTGACCAAAATATCCATCCACACTAACCCAATCTCCCTGCACTTGACCTATATCCTTCTAAGCTTTTCCTATCCATGTATTTGTCCAAAAGCCTTTTAAATGTTGTTAACGTACCCACTTTAACAACTTCCACTGGCAGCTCATTCCGTGTGAGTAACACCCTCTGTATAAAAATGTTGTCCCTCAGGTTCCCATGTATTCTTTACCCTCTTACCTTAAACTGATGCCCTCTAGTCCTTGATTCCCCAACCCTGGGAAAAATACCGAGTGCATTCACCCTATCCTCTCACGATCTTATACACTTCTATAAGATCCCCCCTCAGTCTCCTGTGTTCTAAAGAAAAATGTCCTAACTTGTCCAACCTTTCCCTATAACTCAGTCTCTTGATTCCTGGCAACATCCTTGTACATCTCTTCTGCATTCTTTCCAGTTTAACAACATCCTTCCTATAGCAAGGTGACCAAAACTGAACACACTACCCCAAGTGCGGCCTCACCAACATCCTGTATAACTGTATCATAACTTCCCAACTTCTATATTCAATACCCTGACTGACGAAGGTCAGTGTGCCAAAGGCCTTCTTCACTGCCCTGTCCACCTGTGACTCCACTTTCAGAGAACCATGCACCTGAATTCTAAGGTCCTTCTATTCCACTACACTCCTTGAGGCCCTACCATTCACCAGGGAACTCCTACCTAGATTTGACTTTCCAAAATGCAACACCTCACACTTACGTATATCAAACTTCATTTGACATTTCTCGGCCTACTTCCCCAGCTGATCAAGATCCAGCTGCAATTTCAGATAACCTTCCTCACTTTCCACGATACCACCTATTTTAGTGTCATCCGCAAACATATTAATTATGCCTTGTACATTCTCATCCAAATCATTGACTTAGACAACAACAGCAATGGGTCCAGCATTGACTCCTAAGGCACACCATGAGTCGAAGGCCTCCAGCCCATCAAGCATCCTTCCACTATTACTCTCTGCTTCCTACCATCAAGCTAACTGAGTAGTGAATTTGCCAGCTCTCCCTGGATTTCATGCAATCTAACCTTCCAAAGGAACCTACCATGTGGAACCTTATTAAAGGCGTTACTTAAATCCATGCAGACTACGTCTACTGCCATGTCCTCATCAACCTTCCTGGTAACTTCAAAGAACACAAACTTGTGAGGCATGATCTCCCACGCACAAAGCCATGCTGACTACTCCTAATCAAACCTTGTCTTTCTAAATGCATCTAAATGTATATCTTATCCCTCAGAATCTTGTCAAGTAACTTCCTATCACAGATGTTAAGCTTACTGGTCTATAATTCCCAGGTTTTCCTTTGCAGCCCTTGTTGAATAAGGGCACAACATTCGCTTCACCACTCTGGCCCCATCTTCAGGGACCTCACCCGTGGCTAATAATCATGTAAATATAACAGCCAGGGCCTCTGCAATTTCTTCTTTAGCCTCTTGCAGGATTCTTGGATATATCTGTTCAGGACCAGGAGATTCTTTGTCGCCGTTCTCCGTCTTATGTCAGAGAAATGTAACAACGGTTGTTGTTAAGAATGTTGCAAGTTATACAGTGAGATTCCACAGGGATTGGTTCTAGGACTCTTAATTAATATAATTAACTTAGACGTGCACATGCAGGACACAATTTCAAAATGCGCCTGCCACAAAACCTCGAAGTGCTCAACCGCTCTTAGTGCTAAAGGGATCAAAAGGTATGGGCAGAAAGCGGGAATAAGGTATTGAGCTGGATGATCAGCCGAAGGGACCGAATGGCTTACTCCTGCTCCTATTTTCCAGGTTTCTATGCACTGTGAGCAGCTTTGACATACTTCAGGAGAACATGGATTGGTGGAATGGGAAGACTCATGGCTGATGAAATTTACTGCAGAGAGCTGTGAAGTAGTACATTTGTGCATTGGGTACAGAAGTAAGGATGCTATAGTGAACACTTATATAACACCGGTTCAGCCTCAACTAGAGTATGAAATCCAAATTTGGGAACCATACTTGAGGAAGGTTAGGAAAGAGGTTGAGAAACGAATTACAAGAATGGTTACAGGGATGAGGGAGAAAGAACCAAGGTCAAATAAGGAAAATCTTTTCTTTGCAGTAAGAGATTAGGATCAGGAATGCACTATCAATGAATGATTCAATCATGATTTTCAAACGGAAACTGGGTAATTATCTGACCAGAAAGAAATTGTGGGGCTATATGGAAAAGGCATATAAAAGGCAGAGAAGTGGGACTAGTTGAGTTAGTTTTGCAGAAAACTAGTAGGGACATGAAGGACAAAGGAAAATGTCCAGATTGGAGTCTCTCCTCTCTAATTATTGTTTGTCTTTGCAAGAAATGAGGCCTCAAGCACTTAATGTCCACAGATGCTTTGTCAATATGTCCAGATAAAACACATTGCCAGTTTAGCTATTTACATAAGTAGCCCAATATTTGATACAGCAATCCTTTGCCTACGGCTGCGTAAACGTTCAAGAAAATGAAAAAAAAAATCATTTATATAGTGCTTCACTATATAGTCTCAAAAATATCACACCAACTCATATTCAATTAACATTTTTAACAGGCCAGATTGCTGTCAAATAGGCAAATGTGACAATAACCTGATCGCATAACTATGTGAAATGGTTTGTTAGTCGTAATTCATTAAGCTCCTTTTCAAAACAGGGCAAGTTACATTTGACTGACCAACTAGCTTAAGTAATGAAGGCAATGGATTAAATATTCAGAAGCCACAGATGCTGCCTTGGCATACATTTTACCTTTATATGCAGTGTTAAAAATATTGCATTATAAAACCTATATAAAAAGAATTCAGAGATAGTAAGAACTGCAGATGCTGCAGTCAGAGATAACACAGTGTGGAGCTGGAGGAATACAGCAGGCCAGGCATCATCGGAGGAGCAGGAAAGTTGACGTTTTGGGTCGGGACCCGAAACGTCAGCTTTCCTGCTCCTGTGCTGCCTGGCCTGCTGTGTTCCTCCAGCTCCACACTGTGTTACCTCTAAAAAGCATCCATGTTAGTTGGGCAATGGTAGAAACAAATGGAAAAATTGAAGGGAAAAATTAAATTTTTCATATTGTTGCACAGTAGAAAACTTTAATAACCCATGTATATGTTTCCTGCATTAGAAAGCTGTTTCTGGAGCATTAAACAGCACCAACTTTAACATGGTATTTTTGATTTTTTAAAACAAGTTGTGAATCTGATGATGTTTTTGCATCACACAAACTATAAATTGGTTTCTCCTATCTGCCTGTCTACCCTGCCCAAGTCGCTTTCATTGATGTTGCAAGAGCAACCATTTATTAAAGAAATGCTCAGAGAAACCTCGTTGACTTGAGTATAATGAAAGGTTGTAGCTTTTTTGAAAGTCAGGGCATACTTAAGAGATTTATAAAATTATTTGGAGAAATAAAAGCATAAAGGAAAAATTTGTGGTTTCTGTCAACAAGCAACGTACAGGACAACACAAATTAATGGCAAAAATGAAACATGCAAATGGAATTGAGGAAAATGTGGTCATATGGAATAATATGCATTGGAAGGCAGAAAGCAAAAAGACTGGATAGAAGACCACTTCCAAGAATGGATCAGTTTAGTGAGTTCCATTCAATAGTGATCCATGTTGGAACTGATATCATAGCATTAAATGATCCAAAGCCAGGAATTTGGCGAAATTGATGACACCAAACTTAGTAAGGGTGGAGAGAGATGATACGAGGTTGGAGTTGCAAGGAAGATGGCAGATCATCATAAATGTTGTAAAACACTTCATGAGCATCCAGATTGGTAGGATAGACAGGTAAACAGCAGCTGCAATTCATATAGAAAACGTGAAACCAGGTCATTTTGGAAGTAACGGAAAAGCAAGTACAAGTTCTGACACTTAACTTAACTCTATGTCCCTGGTGATTGATTCCTCCATCGAGGAGAGTAGTTTCTTTCTGTCTAAGCCGCTGATAATCTTATACATCTCAATCATGTCCCTGTCCAATCTCCTCTGCTCCAAGGAAAACAATTCCAATCTCTTTTTAATAAACTCTACAGCTCAGGCAACATCCTGGTAAAGTTCCTCTGCAACGTCTCCAGTGGTATCACATCCATCCCGTAACGTGGATTCCAGAACTGCACACACTAGTCTAGCTCTAAATCAATAGTCTGGCCTAACCAATGTTTCATGCAGTCCCAGCATAACCTTCCTGCCTTGAACTCTATGTTTCAACTAATAAAGGCAAGTTTAAACATGTCTCAACCATCACCTTCTGTTTCTTGCCACTCACCCAATTCTGGGTCCAATTTGCCAAATGTACTTGCCTGCTACGGGCTCTTATCTTTGCTATCATGTAGGACCTTATCAAAATCCTTGTTGAAGTCCAAGTAGACTACATCAAAATCATTACCATCATTTACACGCACGATCACTTTGAAAAATTCAAAACAAATTGGCCACACATGACCTCCCCTTAAAATCATGCTGATTGTTCTTGAATAATCCCTGCCTCTCCAAAACTAGATTAATTCTGAAATAGCCGAGCAGGCTACTCAAATTAGGGATGGACAGGAAATGCCTTTTATGTTCAATTAAATAAATCACAAGGAGTGGCAGGTGGAATCTGTACCTAGAGACCTACTGTTAGGACAAATTGACAGGGACAAAGCAATGTGATGACCCAGAGAAACTGTATTTGGATTTTTTTGTGCAAGTGAGGGGAGTTGTACTCAGAAGTAAAATAAGATGAAAATATGCATCCGAGCTCCAATGCATTTTCAAAGGCTAGGACTGCGAGCTAATGTGATACATCAGTACATTGGATGAAAAGTTAAACATTGACCTTCTTTTGGCTTCTTATTTATAAATTTAATGGACAAAACTCGTGCAGCTGCACTGCTTCCACCTTTTTGGAAGCAATTATTGTCTTGATATCAAGAGAAAAGCACCTATCTTTGTCAACATGCACTTCCTTGTGTCTGCAGTTGAAAAAAAATGTGCTTTTGATAAGAAACATTCAAAAAAATCATCTGGGATTCATTATCCAGGTTGCTCTTAAATAATCTGGAGGAAAAACAATGAAGGAACAGATGCTTTGACATTTATAGTAAGAAAAAATGGTTTATATAAATAGCCAGTGTTTTGAAATTCTCTGTACAAACAAAAGAAAACAAATATTGCAATCATTCAATTTGTCTGAGTTTCTCTGACCCTTGTTCTCTGCTTGAAATCATAAACACCTGGCATACATGAACTATTTCAAAAAGTTTTTGAAATTCATTTCCCAGCTTGTTTTGGGATTATTTAGAGGATCAAAATTTTTTGAACTCTGCTACAAGAAGAAACCACAAGAATTACTTTGCAACTTTGCGCCTCATCTAGGTACCTTGGCAGACTACAGTCATGCAAAACTTGCCCATAAAGATCAGGTAGGTGTAAAGGACCAACAAGTTCAGCGCCCACCCAAATAAATTGCCATGTCCTCATTTCTGGGTCCCAGAAGACTCATTAAAATCTGCTCACTGATTCTAGCCAGATTCCAAAAAAATCTCTCTAACAGCACAGAAAAACCCAATATTACATTCCTTTTCATTCTTCATGGCTAAGGCATTTTGCTTAACACAATGCGTACACATTGTGGTCAGCTTAATTTCTCTACCGTTATTCCCAAAAGGTGCTGTTACAATTTTCTGTTTTAGGTTGCTTTTGTACCTTATTTGCCAAACTGCCTGGCACGGCACTATTGATATTTGAAAGTGCACCAAAACTCAAAGCAAGTTGCACTTCCTCCTTTTTTGTTTAAAGTACAGTGTACACTCTAGCTTTGTCGGATGGACAGCTGGTTTGCGAAGCAGAGTGACGCCAACAAGCACAGGTTCAATTCCCGCTCTGGTTGAGGTTACCATGAAGGGCCTACCTTTTCAACCTCACCCCTCAACAGAAATGTGGTGACCTTCACGTTAATGTCACCACCAGTCATCTCTGTCTAATGACAGAACAGCCCTAATGTCCTTTGGGGCTACTGTGATTTTATGTGCAGTCTTGGATAAGCAAAGATTTCCTTCAACTAAATATTGGGAAGACAGATTTTCACTGCCATTGATTTTGGTTCCCATTGTAAACTCCATTCCTCAATGACTGAATCAATCCCTCTTCTCGGCAACAGTTTGAGACTAAACAAATTTGTTCACAATCTTGGTGTTATATTTGGCCCTGAGTTCAGCCAGTCACATACCTGCAACACCACCTATTTTCATCTTTGTAACATTTATATAACTTTGCTAATCTCAATTCAACTCTGTGTGAAACCCTTACTCATATCTCCATTATCGTTAGCCTCAACTATAGCTACATACTTGCAACTGGCTTCACACATATTAATCTGTAAACAGGAGGTCATCCAAAATTCTACTGCCTGTATTTATTGATACTGCAGCTATACAAAACCCTGGTTAGACCCCACTTGCAGCACGGTGAACAGATCTGGGCACCACATCTTAGGAAGGATATATTAGCCTTGGAGGGAGTACAACATAGGTTTATATGAATGATCCCTAAACTTCAGGGTTTAAGTTAGGAAGAGAGAGAGTGTACAAATTGAGCCTGTTTTGTCTAGAATTTAGAAGGTTAAAGGACAGCATAATCAAAATTTTCAAGATATTAACAGAAAAGACAGAGTAGATAATAATAAGCTATTTCCACTGGTTGGAGATTCTAGAGCCAGGGGCACAGTCTGAGAATTGGGCCGGACCATTCAGGAGAGATGTTCAGAATCAGAGAGATACAGCACGGAAACAGACGCTTCAGTCCAATTCGTCCATGCTTACCAGATATCCTATATAAATCTAGTCCCAATTGCCAGCATTTGGCCCATACCTCTCTTAAACCCTTCCTATTCATATACCCATCCAGATGCCTTTCAAATATTGTAATCGTACCAGCCTCCTCTGGCACCTTATTCTATTTGAGCAACACCCTCTACACGAACAAGTTGCCCCTTAGGTCCCTTCTAAATTTTTCCCCTCTCACCTTAAACCTATGCCCTCTAATTTTGGACTACCCCACTGCTCCCTCAATCCCAGGCAAAAGACCTTGTCCATTTATCATATCCATGCTCCTCATGATATTATAAACCTCTATAAAGTTGCCCCTCAGCCTCCAACGCTCCAGGGAAAACAGGCCCAGTCTGTCCAGCCTCGCCAAATAGCTCAAACCCTTCAACCCTGGCAACATCCTCATAAATCTTTTTTGAGCCCTTTCAAGTTTCACAACATCCTTCCTACAGCATGGAGACCAGAACTGCATGCAATACTCCAAAAGTGGCTGAACAAACGTCCTGTAAAGCTGCAACATGACCTTCCAATTCCCATACTCAATGCACTGAGCAATAAAGGTAAGTATAGCAAATGCCTTCTTCACTATCCTATCTACCTGCGACTTCACTTCCAAGGAACTATGAACATGCACTCCAAGGTCTCTTTGTTCAGCAACACTCCCCAGCATCTTGCCATTAAGTGTATAAATCCTGCCCTGACTTGCCTTTCCAAAATACAGCACCTCACATTTATCTAAATTAAACTCCATCTGCCACTTGTCGGCCCATTGGCCCCTCTAAGGAGGATGGCACAACCATTCAGAGAAGACAAGGGTTGTGCATCAGGTATACAGAAATGGCGGGATGCGTTCATAGAATTGGAAGAACTGGAATGGAGAGAGAGCTGTGTGGAGCATAAAGACAGTCATAACACAGTTGGTCTATACACAATATTCTACACACAAAGAGTGGTAGAGATTTGCAGCTTTCTTCCACAAATGGCAGTTGATGCTAGATTAATTGTTAGTTTTAAATCTGAGATACACGGACATTTGTTAAGCAAAGCTATTAAGTGATATGGGCCAAAAGCAGGTACATGGAGTTAGGCCACAGATCAACAATCTAATTAAGTGGTGGAAGAGGCTCAAAGGGCTGAATGATCTACTCCTGTACCTTTGTTAACTCAACAGTTTCCACTAACCTGCACTTATGCTCTCTGACTTACAATGGCTCCGACCAAACAATGACGTGGTTTTAGAATTATCACCTTTGTTTTCTAAATTCTCCATGGCTTCAACTTCCCTATCTTTAACCTTGTCCAGCCCCACAATCTTCAAAGCCATTTGAGTTCTACAATTTCTGACCTCATATGCATGTCTGATTTTAATCACTCCCAATTGGTGGCCATGCCTTCGGTTACCTCAGGCGTAAGCTCTGCAATTTCCTTCTTGCACAGCTGCTTCCTTAAAAGCTTTGGACCATCCAAATATTTATAGCTTCTTGTCATCTTTTATTTCATAAAGCTCCTGTAAAGTGTCTTGGGACTTTTAATTCCAAAGGCACCATATAAATTGTTTTTGTGGCAACGATGGGGGAGGAATTTCCAGCAGCCATGAAGTGATGTTTATATAAATATTCACGTGAAAATTGTTTGATATTTATCTTCTATACATAGCAAGAACATACTCAGTTCTGGGAAACAGCATGTTCAGTGGTAACTTCCTTATACTTTTTAAATATCTGTCCCATGTGTACGACAGCACTTGCACCCAAAATACAAGAACAAACCTTCAGAGTAACTTGTCCATTTCTCAGTCATTGAATTACTGCAATATATTGTTAAAAAAACTGATGATCACATTCAGCCTTCCAACATGCACATATCTTTAAAACCTGTCACATGGTTGACCCCCAACTCACTTTATGCTTTATTCTGGAGATAGTGAGGCAAGTCAAATACAATGGGAGTTCAGAAAGGAAATTGCCACACAAGGATATTTACTGAACCACTCTGCAACAAAACACATGAGAAAACAGCTTAAATAAATTTTGAGAGACTTATCAGAAATTATTTTTAATTTCCAAGCCACACACTTCCATTTAAAGATTGGTGGAACCACCATAATGAACATGGAACACAGTTCTTCTGATTTGTATTCATTTATGTGCTACTGTATCACATCCTTTTAAGATTCTACCTACGGGAACAAACAGAATAAGCGAGGTGACAAGAAACTAAAAGACTAGCATAATTACAATTTTCATTATTATTGAGTTCACATGGAAAATAATAAACTTTTTTTTAAAATCTATTCTACCACGACTTTCAGCACTTTCCATTAAAGGTAATTAATGTGATTAACAAGAAACCACCAGTAATAATTCAGATTAAGAATGCACATAAATCCAGTTTTAGGACTGATGGGGACATCATGTTAATTCACAGAAAAACATCTACCTTTAATCTGGTACCTGAGTGTTTTCTGATCAAATTAATTCTTGGTCTGTGCTCTCAAATATCACTGTCATATATCAATACTTCATTCTAACCTTACGCCCAAAGCAATCGAACCCAGTGAACACAGCAGAACAAAATTACACAATCCAAGCACTCTCTTTTCTTTCCCATATAAGAAAGCAGCAGTTTCTCATGAGGATTGCTGCAGAACCTCTTGAACATGCACAATGCTGTTAACCTATTAGTAGTGTAATTAAAAACAAAAGAATGAAATATTGCGAACATCCTGCTGGAGTGTGTAAAAGCCAGTAGAAAGGCAGCAAGATCTTTTCAGTATTTTGGTGAGCTGTGAGAAGACGACTGGCAAATGAAGACGACAAAGAAAATCAACTAACAAATGAGGCACTGAGAAGCTGTCTTTGGACATTTCTGCGAGCATATCATTAACTGTAAGCTTCCCTTCACATCAGGGTAAGTTTTAAATTTGATCTCTTCTTTACAATATTATTTAACCTTCAAATTTGTGAGAAAGATACTCAAAGTGCACGAATGACCAAACAGAGAGCAATACCTGCAACATATGCACACAGTAATGCATTCTCCCCTCAGTGTCTGAGCTCATTTCTAAGCCAATGGAGAGCAATAAAAAACAGGACAGAAAATGCCAAAATCTATGCCAATTAAGAGAGACTGGTGATAAAAATGCAGTTTGTGCAAATGTTAGTGCATTTATCTGAAGCTTAAACTGTATGCTGCATTTTAATTATTTACAAATATATCAGGCTTACTTAGCCCTGATGATGCATTTGGAAATTAATATATCTAAAACTACTATAGTCTTTTATTTGCAATTAAAAGGTTCTACTGAAGCTTGTGCTTCCAATAGAATATTCATGAATGACTCCCACCCTACAAAAATGAAACACCACAGTGACAACAGATTCTGTTTTAACTCCTACACCTTGAGTGACAGACAAATAAGATAGTACAAAAGACACTATTTTTATTGAATGGACAATTTGTAGAATAGGAAGAAATAAGACTTAGCTGAATTATATTCTTAAATCAAAGGACTCAGGCTTGACAGTTGAAATGATTTGAAGAATTGCTCATGTCAGGGTCACAACTGACACTGGGTAAACTGAAAGAACTGAACAAGTTGGCTGATTGAATCTTAGCCTCCTCAAAGTCCAAAACAATTTATGAAAATACTAATAAGCATGTTCAGCTTCAAATTTTGCCACAGCACATATTTTAAATTACTAAAGTTGTATCTCTTGATAGCATGGCTTCTTTTATACTCAACTAATATTTGTTATGCACATTAATTAAGATGGCAAGGCTGTGCAGCTTAATAACAAAAAGCCATAACTGGGTTTTGAAGTCAAATGACAAACACAAAAACCTCATTTCAACCCCAACAGCCAAGAGAGAAACAAAGATTGGCAGTTATAATCACCCGGTTGACTTGTCCCCTGATGATGTCAACTGATCCCACTTCTCTTCTAGTTTACTTCACTCTCTTGAGCAGGCAGCAAGTTCAACTGCTTGAAGCCAATGATGTCTTTCTTCAAATCAACAAGTTTGAGTCAGATGCTAGCATCATGAACCAACTGCAATTTCAAAGTGCAGACTGAACTTATTTTCCTGGGAGTTTAGAACAGTAAGGGGTGACTGAACCGAAGTGTACAGGATCTTGAATGGTGTTTATAAGGTGGATGTGGAAAGGGTGCTTATTCTTCTGGGTGAGTCCAGAAATAGTCAATGCTGTTTTAAAATTAGGGATCACCTGTTAGGGCAGAGATGAGGACATTTTCTTTTTCTCTAAGAAGGTTGGGCAACATTCGAACACATTGCCTCAGAAGACAGCGGAGGTTGGGCCACGGAGTAATTTTAAGGCAACGAGTAGATAGGCTTTTGTACGGTATATGAATCAAAGGGATTAGATGGGTAGGTGGAACCTAAAACACAAGCAAATTAGCTATGAACTTATTGAACAGTAGTGCAGGATCAAGAGGCCAAATGGCCTACTTTAGTTTTGAATTTGTACGTTTGTAACATGTAGTCTTAGTAAGGAGGTCATTATGGTTTCCCTGCCAGTTAAAAAGAGCAGGAAGGGAATCCGAGTTCAGAATAGTTCAAGCAATTCCTTTTTTAATGGGAATGGGGAATGAGGATGCACAAAGAAAATTCAGACTCTCGTTTCTAGGCCTTCTCTCTCTTGCAAAATTGTCCTTCCCGGTAAATTACCTTACTACCGGCTGCTAATCCTTTGGTGCTTGCTGGTGACCCTGTGCCAGCCAGATTTCCACTCTTCAGGCAGGTAGCAGACCAGCAGTATGCAGTTGAGGCCCAGAAGTTAATAATTGCTTGAGTTGGTACCCACTCACCTGATTCCTAATTACATTTAAAATTGGAGCTGCGGAGATGCTCTCAAATTTTTTTTTTGAAATAATAAAAAATACTCAAAGTGCAATTAAATGTTTTAATAGTACTTAAATAATGTAAAATGATCAGATCTCACAACAAGCTGCACAAGGAAACACATCCAAGAGATTTCCTTTCCCAAATATTACAAGAACTAGAACCAAGAATGGAGTGCCTTATCACACCTACATAAGAACATTAGAAACACTAGCAGGGGTTGTCTATACAGCCCCTTGGAGCCTGCACCACGGTTCAGTAAGATTTTGGATGGTTTTATACCTCAGCCTATCCCAAAATCCCTCGATTCCCTTAGTGCCAAAATATTGCAATCCCAATCTTGAACAGCACCATCAGCTCAGAGCCGTAGATAACCAAAGAATTTCAAAAATTCACAAGCATCCATGTGAAGAAATGCCTCAGTTCAGTCTGAAATTACTATCCTCTTATCTTGTGACTATTTCTTTCCAAATTGCAACTCTCCAGCCAGGGACAAGATCCTCTCATCATCAATTATGTTAACAGATTCTGAAAGAGCTTAAGTGCAATGAGATCCCTCTCATTCTTCTTAAACAAGAATATGAACCCATTCCATTCAACCCATTCTCATAGGACAACCTTTTCATTGCAGATACCAATCAAGTGAAGCACTGTTGCAATCCCTCCGGATAATGCACATGCTGCATCTGGCGATGAGGCCAAAATGGAGTGTAATGTTCCAGGTGTGATCTCACCAAAACTCTATAATTTTAAGATTTCCTCATTATTATGTTTCAATATTTGTGCAATTAACAGTAACATTATTTGCCATTCTAATTGCTGAATTTTTTTTAAAAATACAGTCATGGTATGCAGGTGTTGCTGGGTGAGCGATCATTTACTGCCAATCCCTTACTGCCCTTGCAAAGGTGGCAGTGAGCTGCATTCTTGAATCACTGGTATCATGTACTGTAGGTACACCCACAATGATGCTAAGGAGGGGGGAATTCCACGATTATGATCCAGTGACACTGAAGGAACAGCAGTGTATTCTGAAGCCAGGGTAGCGAGTAACTTGAAGGGGAAATTGCAGGCAGTACCCTTGGCCATCTAGACGGTTGTGCATTTGGAAGGTGCTCTCTAAGGAATCTTGATGAATTTCTGTGGTGCAGCTTGTAGATGGTGCACACTGCTGCTATTGAACGTCAGTGATGGACTAAGTGAACGTTGTGCCATTCAAGTGGGTTGCTTTGTTCTGGATGGCGTCAAATTTCTTGAGTATTGTTGAGAGTTGCATTCATCTAAGCAAGTCAAGAATATTCTGTCACATCCCTGACTTAGAGATGTACAAATCATGATGCATGCCAGCTCTTATCAGTCTCTTAACTTTCAAAAATATATTCTCAGTGGGGAGGCGATGGCCTAGTGGTTTTATAACGGTGCTAGACTACTAATCCAGACAGCCAGGTGATGTCTTGGTTCTAGGTTCAAGGTTCAATTTCCACCATGGCCGATGCTAGAATGTGAAATTAATAAAAATCTGGAAGTAAGAATCTAACGATGACCATGAAACGATTGTTGATTGTTGGAAAATCTCATCCAATTCATTAACGTCTTTAAGGGAAGGAAACCGTTGTCCTTTCGTTGTCTGGCTGACACACAACTCCAGACCCACAGCGATGTGGTTGACTCGACTGCCCTCTGGGCAATTACAAATGGGAGATAAATGTTGGCCTAGCCAGCGATCCCACAATCCCATGAATGAATAAATTCTAATTTTTGGATTTTTCTCAAAGTGGATGAATTCACATTTCCACAGAGTTTACTTCAACCTCCATCTTCTTGCTCACTCAACCAGTCTACGCTCTTTTGCAGCCTCTTTATTCCAACCTCTTAGTTCACTTTTTCACCTAACTTTGCAATCAGTAGAAAATGTTGATGCACCGCACTCAGACTCTACAGCTAACCCACTGATATAAATCGAAAATAGATGGAAATGCCTGGTTCTCCATCTGTTAGTCAAACCTCAACTCAACCGAATATTTTACTCTAAGTCTCATAACTCAAACTTGATATTTTGTTAAACAGCAAGTCAGATTTTGTTTCATTATATTTCTAGACATGCAATATATTTCAGTTGTTAGATACCAGAAGGAAGACTAAACATGTGACTCAATGTCTCAGCATATTTCAATGGGACAAATAGAGTGTTGCATCCACAGCATTTTGGTAGATTACACTAAAATGATCAGGAAATGCCAAGCACACCATTTTTACTAAAAGAAAATACGTGTATTAATAGAAAAGAGTTGTTCTTAAAAACTGCTAAAACTTTTTTTTTAGTCTTTAAGACATGGAACATTGACTCGCCAAAAGTAACAAAGGGATAGTAACCTCAACAATATAGGTTACTTATAAAGCCTGAATAACAAAAACTTTGGTCTCAACCTAATCAGACTTAGTCCCTTATAACCACTTAAGCACAATAATGCCCCACAAAGTTGAAATGAGGGTTGATGTGTGCTTGTGCGTATGAGCGGGTGTAGGGTTTAACTGCATTCCATTTTTTAACCTTATTTAAGTCCATGGAAAGTAAATTCATGAGTAGAGAAATATAAAAACACCCCATGCATGTGATTTGTGAAGGATCAATAATGGTGGTGCAACCACTCCGTTGACAAATCAGAGAAAACAAATTATCAGGCATTAAGGTCATCAATGCATATGATCTTTAAAGTTGCACGTTTTAAAAAAAAACCACAGTGCTCAAATGTTGCCACTAGATGGTGCCGCTTTGCAACCACAATCACCACAAAAATCCTATCTACAAGAGATAATGGACAACAACAAACCTACTGACAACGGGATAGTTTTATATATTTTTTTTGATGATTAATCAAAAGACCAATCTGAGAGGGGTAGGGTCTGCTACAAGTGTCACAAATTGGGTGGTTGACTACTAGCAGTTATAAAACGAGACGGTACTGCAGAAATGCAGCAGACCTGACTGCATCAATAATGAGAAACAGCAATCCAATGTGGCTCTTATCCAAAACTCATTAGCTGTTGTTGTGAATTGCTGTCTTTGACATTGCCAAGTTACTGTACCCACCATCTTTGTGGTAAATGCCAAGCCATAAGTAATGTATAGTTCCTTGAAAGTGGAGTTGCAAGTAGACAAGGTGGTGAAGGCAGCTTTTGGCACACTTGCCTTCCTTGGTCAGTGCACTGAGTTAGCATGTCATGCTGTGGCTGTACAGGACGTTGGTGAGGCCACTTTTAGAATTCTGGTCTCTCTGATATAGGAAAGATGTTGTTAAACTTGAAAGGTTTCGGAAAAGATTTACAAAGCAGTGTCAGAAGCTGAGGGTGATCTTATAGAGGTTTATAAAATCATGAGAGGCATGAATAGGGTGAACAGGCAATTCCATTTTCCCAGGGTAGAGGAACCCAAACTAGACGGCACAGGTTTAATGTGAGAGGGGAAAGATGATAGGAAACCTACAGTGTGGAAGCAGGCTATTTTGCCCATTGAGTTCATACCGACCCTCATCCCACTCCTTGCGCTATCCCTGTAACCCTGCATTTTCCGTGGCTAATCCACCTAGCCTATGCCTCTCTGGACACTATGGGCAATTTAGCATGGGCAATCCACCTAGCCTGCACATCTTTGAACT
Organism: Ginglymostoma cirratum; assembly: GCA_024137785.1. Taxonomy (NCBI): domain Eukaryota; kingdom Metazoa; phylum Chordata; class Chondrichthyes; order Orectolobiformes; family Ginglymostomatidae; genus Ginglymostoma; species Ginglymostoma cirratum. The sequence goes on from JAHRHZ010000263.1 coordinate 43,415,501, forward strand.
GTGGGTGGAAACCCACGCAGACATGGAAAGAATGTGCAAACCCCACAAAGACAGAGGCTGGAAGTGAATCCAGGTCCCTGGTAATGTGAGGCGGCAGTACTAACCACCAAGCCACCATCCTGCCCCTGAAAGGGACGTGAGTGCCAACTTTTTCACGTAAACGCTAGTGCACGTATGGAACAAGTTGCCAGAAGGGGTAATGGAGACTGGTACAATTACAACATTTAAAAGGCATCTGGATAGATACATGTATAGGAAGGGTTGACAGGAATTTGGACCAAATGCTGGGAAATAGGACTAGATCAGTTTAGGATATCTGGTTGGCTTGGGTGAGTTAGATCAAAGGGTCTGTTTCCATGCTGTGTAACTCTATGATAATGGTGCCATTTGCCTCTGTTAATGGCATGTGTTTTCTTGGTGCAAGATGCATTCTTTAGGGCTTTCATATCAGGCTTGCAAGCATTCTTGCAGAGGGGTTTTGGGAGTTTGTCGGGTGTTCTGGAACCAGCTATTTTAGCATACACAAAATTCTGGAGAATGAATCAGTCTTTCATCCTGCATCTGCTTGTTGAATGCTAGCATTCTCAGAATATTTGTCTTCAAAAAGAGTGTTGCATCCATGCTTTGTCCCCTCATGGGTTACTCAGAAGGTACTCCTGACCAAAGTGAAAACCTTTTGCTTCCTTTCCAGATCAATATTAAGTTGTCCATGCACCACAAAAAGGTTCTATCAATACATTTTCATCCTAATGGTCAGCTTGTCATTCATTTAATCATGCATACTTTGAGGTGGCCAGAAGTGGCAGTAACTTGCCTCATGCCTGCATTGAATTCTACATCAAGAATCAGACTGTTTGTCATCAAGGATCCAAAGTCACAGCATTTGCTAACCAATTCTGACAGTGTTGTTTAGTGGTATGAAAGGGAAGATAGGACACTGTGTCCCATACTGTAGTTTTCTTGACACGTATCATAAGGAGGACATATTATGCACCGTATCATCTGCATAAGGAAGTTCACAGATCAAGATGTGATTTATTTTTCCCTTCATTTTCAGTGTGGACAGATTGTAGGGTTTGACCTCGTACACAGATAAACTTCCATAACTGCAGCAAAGGCAGAGGTTAGGAGCACAAAGAAGAAAATCTTCTTTGGGCGGCACGGTGGCTCAGTGGTTAGCACTGCTGCCTCACAGCGCCAGGGACCCGGGTTTGATTATAGCCTCGGGCGTCTGTCTGTGTGGAGTCTGCATGTTCTCCCCGTGTCTGTGTGGGGTTTCCTCCGGGTGCTCTGGTTTCCTCCCACAGTCCAAAGATGTGCAGGTTAGGTGGATTGGCCATGCTAAATTGCCCGTAGTGTTCAGGGAGGTGTGGGTTAGGTGGGTTGTTTGGGGGGAGGATCTGGGTGGGATGCTCTGAGGTTCAGTGTGGACTTGCTGGGCCGAAGGGCCTGTTTCCACACTGTAGGGATTCTAATTCTAATAAAATGAAAAACAAAAGTGGTCATTAGAACACAGCTCTGTCATACTCCATTCTTAGCCCAGAAACTGTCCAAGGTATTTGATGTTATCATGAAATATGCAGATGAGCCCAGCAGCTTTCCTGGACTGTCTATTTTCTACAATATCGTGAAGAGTTCTGCCCTGCTGACAATGTAGAAGATTTTCCTAAAATCTAGGAATGCAAGGAAGACAGAAAAAACCTGTTCCTTACGTTTCACATTGAACTGGCTAAGGAGATCACATTCATCGTAGATTTGTCAGCACATAAACTGCACTGTGGTTCTGGATATACTCTGTCTACAAACTGATGGCACCCTAAAATCATGATTTGAGCAAAAGGCCGTCCCAGGGTCTGGGTTAGATGTATCGAGCTCGGCCACAGCAAGTCTGCTGTCTGGCTTCAGAGTGAGATGAAGCGTCAACTAATTCTTACAGTACATACAGGTCATATGTTTAATGCTGAGATGGGGATTTTATTGAAGGGTTTTAATTGTTGAAGCAGGGCTCGACCGAGGAGACTCTCTTTTGATTGGCCAAGTGGTTTGAATCAGGAGATTTACACCTGAAGAGTACTCTTTTAAACTTCACCAAATTAATTATTTTAGTAGAACAGAAGCTGTGGGAGCTGATGGGCATCAACGCTATCCACCATGTCCAGATCTGCAGCAAACGTTGGCTGCTCAATGAACTTTGGCTCGGAACTGCCGAGCTGGCATCGGAGCCATGGACACTGCAGAACATTAAGGTGATGGCAGAAAATAAAAGCAGATGTTAGAACCAGAGTCAATAATAATGGTAAGAAGTCAAAGGTTAAGGCTCTTTATCTGAGTGCACACAGCATTTGTGGCAAAATAGAAGAATTTATGGCACAAATGACAATAAATGAATATGACTTGATAACTATTGCAGACATGTGACTGCAGGGTGAAGATGACTATTAACTCCATATTTAAATGTATTAAATGTTCTGGAAGATAGGCAAATTGCTAGAGGAGGTAGGGTAGCTTTATTAATAAATGAAGGTGTCATTGCCATGGTGAGTCATGATATAGACGCAATATATCATGATATGGAATCAGTTTAGGTGGAAATACTGAATAGCAAAGGAAAGACATCATGGGTGCAAGCACTCACATGCCACAGAAGAGCTGGCTCTCTGTCCGACTAAGTATAAACTGGGAAATAAGAGAGGCACTGTAAACATCACAACTGATTTTAATTTGCATATTGATTGGACAAATCCAATGGATGACAATGGTAGACGGAATTGTACAGTGCACCAGGAATTGTTTCTTAGAGTAGTACATTTCAGAACCTATCTTGGAAGAGAGAATTTTATATCTAGTCATTTGCAACGAGGTAGAGTGAATAAGGGATCTAGTAGTTTATAATCCTCTCGTGGGTAATGATTACATAGTAAAATTTCAAATTCAGTTGAGACAGAGTAACATATGTCTCAAATCAGCGTCCTCAACTTAAATGAGGGCAACTACAAACCACGAAGAATCAGTTGTCTAAAGTGGGATGGGAAATGGTCAATGGATGAGTACTAGCGGACATTTAAGCAAATGTTTCACAACACTCAGCAAAAACTTATTTCAGCTGAAAAGGACTCAATGAGAAGAATGAACCACCCATGGTTAAAAACGGCGTTCAAGGAGAGTATCTAATTAAAAACTAAGAGATGCAAAGTGATGAAAATTAACAGTAGGCTATAGAATTGGGAATTTATCTTTAGGAACCAGCAGAGGGCAACTAAAGTGAAGAGGGCAAAAATTGACTATGAAAGTAAGATGACAAGAAATACAATATGAAACAGCAACTGCTTCTACAGATTTAGGAAGAGGAAGAGAATGCCTAAATTAAGTGTGGTATCCTAGGAGGGAAATTGGGAAGTTGCAGATAATATGAAACAACATTTTAGCATTTGCTTTCATAGTGGAGGACACTGTAAACATCCAAAAGATAACAGGTAAGCAAGGTGAGAGTGGGAGGAAAGGTATTCTAACAGTCTCGATCAGGAGGGACAAAGCATTTGACAAACAAACGGGACTTAAGACAGACAAGTCACCAGGATTTGATGGCTTGCATGCAAGAATTTTAAAAGTAGCTACATTGATAGTGGAGGCATTGTCAAAATATGCCAGACTCATTGGGTTCCAGCGTAGCTATTTTTAACCAACCTGTTCAGAGATATTATTACACATGTCTAGGACTAGAAGCCAGGTCTTCTGGCTCAGAGGTAGGGACACTACCACTGTTATAAGAGCCTAGGATTCCAGCAAAAGTATGATGTACCTGATCAAGAATGGAGACAGAAAGCGAGAGACTAGGTCATTAAGCTTAACATCTGCCACTGGAAAAACATTAGATTTGTTATTAAAGAAGAAATAGCAGAATGTTTAAGAAAGTATAACAATATCAAACAACATCAACACAATTTTGTGAAAGGGAAATGTGTTTGACAAGTTATCTGGAGTTCTTTGATAATATAACAAGGACAGTTGATAATGGAGAACCAGAAGATGTAGTGTACTTGGACTTCTAAAAGCCATTCAATAAGGTACCACTCAAAAGGTTGTTGAACAACACAGCAGCTTATGGTATTGTGGATAATATCTCAACAACGATTAACACACAGAACACAGCTGGGATGAATGGATCTTTTCCAGATTGGAAGGCTGTAACTGTTAAGAGTACCACAAGGATCAGTCCTAGAACCTTAACTATCAACTATAAATATTAATGACTTGGAGCAGGGAGAAGAGTTTAACGTGTACAAATTTGCTGACGTTACAAGAGCAGGCAGAGGACATGTTGCAACGAGGACTTAAGGAATCTGAAAGGACATATAGATAGATTGCTTGAGTGGGCAAAACCTGGCAGATGAAGTTTAATGTAGCTACATATGAGGTCATCTCTTTTGGTAGAAAGGAAGAATCAAAAGACAGACTATTACTTAAAAAGCATGACTCCAAAATGCAGTGCCAACAAATCTCGGTATTCTGGTGCATGAAACACAATAAGTTAGTATATATGTGCAGCAACTGATTAAGGTGGCAAATGGAATTTGATCAATATTGCTAGGGGTTAGAGTTTAAAAGTGGCTAGGTCTTGTAACAACTATATGGGATGTTGTTGAGGTGAAACCTGGGTAGTGTCTACAGTTTTGCACTCTACATTTAAGAAAGGGGCAGCATGGTGGCTCAGTGCCAGAGATCCAGGTTCAATTCCAATCTCGGGTAACTGTCTGGGTGCAGTTTGCACGTTCTCCCCATTTCTGTATGGGTTTCCTTTGGGTGCTCTGGTTTCCTCCCACAGTCCAAAGATGTGTATGTTAGGTGGATTGACCATGTGAAATCGCCCATAGTTTTCAGGGATGTGTAAGTTAGGTGCATTAGCCATGGGAAATGCAGGGTTACAGTGATAGGGTTGGGGGATGGGTCTGGGTGGGACGCTCTTCGGAGGGTCACTGTGGACTTGTTGGGCCAAATAGTCTGTTTCCTCACTTGTGGGGATTCTATAATAAAGGATATATTGGCAGTGGAGACAGTACAAAAGATTCATTTGGCTGATTCACAGGATGAAGTGGTTGACTTATCAAAAATAGCTACACAGTTTAGGTCTTAGAAGAATAAGGGGTGATCTTATTGTGACATACAAGATTCTGAGGGAGCTTGACAGGATAAATGTTCAGAAGATAATTCCACTTGTGGGGAGTTACACAAGAGACTGGGGGCCAGTTACAGAATAAGAGGATACTCGTTTAAACCTGAGACAGGATGAATAGTGAATATCTGGAAATGAACACATCTAGAGTTTTAAATTCAGTGCTGTCAGGGTTTTTAATTGGATGGATTTAGTGCAAGGTGAGGTAATATATAATATGCAAGCTTTGTTAGCACAGCAAGATTCTAACATATCAAATCAAAAACTGAGCTGCCAAGCATCTCTTATTATTAAGTTTCTGAAATCCATCCAACACCCTTGTTAAAAATCACTACAGTACTGTTATCTCTAAAATGGTGCACAGACACATCAGCTCTCTTACCTCAGTCCCAAGGTTGTCAGTGGTTCAAATCCCACCTCAGGTGTTGAGAACAAAACAAAGTAACACACTGCAGTACTGAGAGAGTGCTGTACTGTCAAGGTGCCAATTTTCAAAGCATTGTTAAAGCAAGGACCCATCTGTCTCTCATCAAACTGAGAGGCAAACCTATGGTATAAATTCCAAGAAGAGTAGCAGAATTATTCTTGATGTTCAATACAATATTTATCCTTCAATCATTCCCACTAAAAGTTATACTTTCAAGAATCATCTGTATAATTTGTACCTTCAGATATGTGCTCTAACTGCATTAATCAAAAGCTAAATACTGCTGTTTGTAGGAGTTTGTCATGATGCCTACTTTGTAACATGGACTCTACTTTAAAAGCTCTTCTTCGGATGTAAACTGCTTTGGGCATCCTAGATAATGTGGAAAATAGCTAAAGTCAGCTATTCAATCCATCGAGGCAGTGACGCAATTTAGTATGAAGATGGCTGATTCTCTATCACAATGCCATACTCCTAATCTCTCCCTACAACCTTTGATGTCTTTGTGTATAAAATGCATTTTTGACTGTGGTTGTGAAAGAGACTACATAGGCATATTTTTTTTTAACTGATCAAAGATTCTAAACAAAGCATGATGCTTGCGGTCACCTTTTTTATAAATTTACCATGCTGCGTCGCAAGAGAAAAAGAAAGAAAACAGTATATTTTCATTGCTACTTGTCTTTTAAATATGAGCCAATCCACCATACTGTTTATAATTGAGTGACATTTACAAAGAACTGCTTGATTTCTCAAACATATTGACAGCGAAGCTTGCTATTTAATTATACTCCCAATCATCATTCCTATAATTTGCAAGTTCAGAAATGTGCTCGAACAGCACTAATCAAAAGCTAAACACTTCATGTGCTGATCTGCTTCTTGTCTTTAACACTCAGCATGATGAGCACATTTCTTACAGCAATGGTTTCTTTTCACTTACAGAACGCTCTGAACGCAACAGATGAATACAACAGTGATCGCTTTATCATAGGTACTCCTACGTGACTCACATGATCTTCTCCTGTGCGCACAGTAATAAAATTAAAAATAGTTCTCATTATTAGAATTTAAAAGCTGCAGCCTAACTGCCTTCACAGATAGATCAAATATTTTACCTAAATTACTATAACTAAATTACATGATGGAGATCACTATACAAAATATATCTTCTACATCTGCAATTGTGACTTGGTCCTCAACTGCTAACTGTGCCGAAAATTTTTACAGCATCATGTACCATCCCAACTGGAATACACTACTGTCTGGATACCCAAGGAAAAATTTTCAGAAAGAAGAAAAAGTGCCAGTCAGTCAGAATTGGCTGGCCATTGAGAAGTTGACTCCACTGACCATGTACATCTTGTGCATCACCTGCCAACCAGCCAGTCCCACTAATGAGCAATGTACAATTTTTAGCACAGCACCCCAAAATGCCGCTACGGTAACCAGCAGGAAGAAAGACCTTGCTCTGGGAATATGGTTAACAAGCAGCGTTCTTCTCTTTATCATTGCTGGTATACTATTATATGGCTGCCTCCACATTTGGTGCTGCAAGAGGCGAGAACGCCCTGAAGGCTTGAGCTCTGATCATGCAGGAACACAAGCTTGTAAGACACGAGTGATGGAAACAGCACTTGAAGATAACTCAGATATGCCCTGCAATGTCATTGTCAATGCTGATAGTGGAACCAGTGAGAATGTCCAGGTGAACACCATAACTGAAAACCCTTTCACTAGCATGCAAGTTGAGAAATTATCTGCAAGGAGCAGCAATGTGAATAATGGATGAAAGTCAATACTGCGGTAATTAACAGCAAACGTGTATATGATCATTTAAAACATTGGAATATCTGAATAACTGCAATTTTACTAGTCTGGTCACAGTTTTTTTTGGCTTGGATTATGTTAGATCTAAATGCTTTTCACTGGCTGTCTTTTTCAGTCTATGGTAATTTATATGTAACTTTATCAAATGTTCATGGTGCTTATTTTGTGAAATGGCAGAAGTGAAACAGACATGGGATTTCACCTTTTATTTGTGTTTAAATTGGTTTAATTTGTGTGCAGCAATTTCATCCTACTGTATTATTTCGCAGAGGCTAGGTGCCAGTATGGTAAACTGTGAACACCGATATTGACATAAAAATAAAACAATGTGTAAAGAGCGTCAGTTTGTGGCCCATTTTATAGGTTATCCAAGGTTGAAATTTGAAGAAAGGGAAGTGAGTCATTTTATTAAAGGTAAAACACACCATTGAAGTAATATTGTTACTAATTTGTATACAAGGCATGGTGCCACATTTTCTCAGAATGGAAGAAGCAAGAGATCTACAGTCAGTTCTGCTACAACTCTATCGTTGTGTTTCTGCTCAACTATTGTGTTATAGAAAATCGCACTATCGAAATAATGGGGCCTATGGGAAAAGCAGGGCTAGGGCAGACCACCGAAAAATACCATTCAAAAATCACTCAAAGGATAGCACTATTTGAATAAATGTCTAATTCATACCTTATAATGAAATAAAGGTAAATTTAATACCTTATCTTGAAAAAAATATCAAGATAACTTGATAGGAGAGGAAGTTTTGAGGTTGCTCTGATGTTAATGCAGGGGCTGAGGGTTGGCACTAATCATCATCAGCACCTTCAGGTGCAGTCGTGGCTGCAGGGTTAGGGTGAAAAATAGTTAATCCAGAAGTGGATGGCTGTGGTTTATTGTCTTACGACTGTTTCTCGGGGGGTGGCTTAAGAAAGACATCCATTTCTAAAGAAGGATCCCGACTTGAAACGTTACCTTTCCTGCTCCTCTGATGCCGCCTGGCCTGCTGCGGTCCTCCAACTCTACACTGTGTTGTCTCTGACTCTAGCACCTACAGTTCTTGCTACCACCCAGTTTCTGCTGCTTTGCCCTTTTTCTTCTTTCATGAAGAAGCTCTTCATAGGGTGCCAAATAACATCTTATTCCACGAACTGCTACCCTGCTGTGTTCTGCATTGTAGTCATTGTCCTCCGAGAGCTGCAACTGCTTCTCAATTTCCCTCAGGATGGAAGACAAAACAGAAATGGAAAGCTCTTGTGGTTCTGCATCATGGACATCATCTTCATCTCCTGCTTCCCCTTCCCCCTCAGGGACAAGTCATCATAGTTCAGCTGTAGACAGGTCTTCAAGGTTGGACTCAAGCAGATCTGCAACATCCTCACTCTCCACTTCTTTAGATCCAACTTGTTTTGCAAGATCAACACAATGTTCTTTGATTCTTGAGAGCTCCTCTGACAGATCAAAGTCTTTAAAAACTTTGAAAAAATGTGGGAGAAGCTACCACCAAACTGCATGTAAGCAGTCTTTACTGACATCACCCCAGGTCTCCATGATAACGTCAATTGTATTGTTGATGTTAAAACTCTTCCAAAATTGAAGACAACTGTCCTTATCCCGCTTAGTTACTGCAATCAGCCTCTTAAATGTGTGCCTTAAATAATAAACTTGAAAAGCTGCTATGGCACCCTTCTCCATGGTTTGAAAGAGAGGGGTTGCGATGAAATTGTGTTACAGCCAACACAAGTCTGTGGTTTAGAAATAGCATTCCCCTATTCGTCAGTCGCATTATAGTCAATTTGCATTGCCAGAACACGTGTTATATCAGAACCAACTGTATCAGCAACAAAATTATACAAACTAAACCAACTGGCCCTATTTGAAACAAAGAGTTAACTGAGAATCAGACAGAAACAATCCAACAGCCAGTTTTAGATCGCACATTGCTGATTCTCTACAAAACAGGACTGATTTTATTCAATAAATACCAGTTTTTATGAGAACAATAATTTCAAAAAAGGTTGAAACCTACACAAATTGTGCTTTATGTGGATAGGGATATATAAAGTTTAGCATTAATTTTGGTATCTTGGATCAAATTTAGTCCAGAGGAATGGAATGAAAGTATCTCAAATGCTGACTATTTACAGTGCACATGAAATGAATTTGGAAAGTCTTAAACCAGTTCCTAGTGTGCACGTTTGCAGAGAATAAAACGAATACAAATTAGGTAATGCCACTTAGCGGTGACAAGGAGGATGAGAGTACACATAGAAATGTCACATTTGTGGAACAGTATTGTTGGAACAAAGGCTCTGCAGCACAAAATGTAAGTATGCCATATATATGAGCGAGGAGTGCTTCACGTGTGCACTGTGATGCTCAGATTTTATTCCGTGCTACCCCCAGCACAAAAATGATTCATCAAAATGAATTAAACAAATTGCTGTGAATAGATCAGCTGCTGCAGTACAAAATGTTCCGTTTATTTAACTGATCAGGCAAGCATTTCCCCTTTTCACCTCCTACCTGAATACCATTCCACTTCTGTAACCATCTTTCAAATGAAATTTCTTTAGCCGCCACTTGCTCAATTTCATAGTAGACTAAAAATCCATGAATTCAAATTACTCCAACGAAATTATGCTTTCCCACATAACTACACAGATGGCCTTCAGGAAGAGATATGTGACAAATAATTTTAGTACTAACAGAGGCTGCAATGGACCTGACACCCCAAATAATTTCCATGGAAAACGTTGGCTGCGTGACCAGCTGTTAATTTGAATTCAACTATGAACTGTTTTATTCACAATTCATTCAGAGTTCAGCTAAAGGTAACGTACAAGCAGTATGGCTAACAGTGTGATCACAGTGTTGCAACTTTAAAGGTAGGTAGTACTTTTATTGCTTTTAAAAATATTAGCTATTCATTAATCTTAGCAACAGCATCAAGTCGCAGTGAAAAGCAATTCTCCCTCAGAGCTGTTCAGCAATGAAGCAAGCCAGGAAGTTAGGTTACCTTCAAGTCAGCCCCTTCAACCACTGCACACGCTTGTATGTGCAAAAAAAAATTAAAGGGTTTGTAAACTTAAATGAACTGGCGAGGCACTAGAAAAGCATTGAGAGTATGTTGGTGTTGAGTTTTATTTAGTAGACAAAGTACACCAATTACTTTAGTTAAAGAATTTTGCCAGCTCTAGAGACAACAGTAAAACAAATACAAAGACAAATTTCTCAAAGAATCTCCAGAAACTTCTAATTTCTTCAGTACTCATGTGAATGAGGCACAAAGTAATGTATCTTTGCATTTGATAGAATATTTAATATTCCTCCCAACCACACTAAAGCCTCTTCCACCACCCCCACCAATTCCTTCCCACTCCCCTGTGATCTTTTTGTTTAGGAGGTCTGATCTTAAATCGTGTTTTACAAGTAATCAGTAATGGACCACAAAATGGTGTGCAGTGAACGAAATCGGTAAGCAGTACACCTGAGCCTACGTGGAAAGCAGCTTCTCATGGAATGAGATCTGGTTCAACTGATTTAAATGTAGTTAACTAGATAAGGCAGTCAATTGTAACCACTATGCCACATTTAGCCGTGCTTCATGCATTATAGGTTTACACGCAGCCTGTATGGAGTGCTAAGTATACAGAATTGAAGTTATAGCTGACTAAAGCTAAAATCTTGCTCTTACAATAACCAGGATTGAAGGTAGCAACCAAATACATAACATTTCAACTTTTAAATTTTACACCGTGCAACCCCATTTTGAAGAACTCTCAATTCCCCAAATTAAGAGTCAAATTATCGATTTCCTTTAGTTTGAAATAACGAGAACTAGGCCCTTTAAAGTGATAAAAATGTCTCAAGGTGCTTCATGGGAACCTTATCACACAAAATATGACAACAAATCACAAATCTAAGAGAAAACAGAACAAAGAACTGTGGATCCTGGAAATTGGAAACTGGAAACAAAGAAATTGCTGGAGAAACTCAGCAGGTCTGGCTGCACCTGTGGAGAGAAAGCAGAGGCAACGTTTCAGGATTACTGAACTCAAAATGTTAACTTTGCTTTCTCTCCACAGATACTGCTAGACCTGCTGAGTTTCTCCAACAATAGCTTTTTTTTGTTACAAATCTAAGATGTTGGGCTTATAGAAGTTGCTCAGAAGGGGAACAAAAGCTAGAAAGGCGGAGGAGTTGGTGGCAAATGGAACTGAATAAAATTGGGAATGCTCAAATGACTAGAAGCTGGTATTGCAGAACTGGAGATGATCACATAGATAGGGAGGCATTTGAAACAAGAATGAAATTTTAAAAACTAGAATCATCGAGAATTCTCGGTCTTCCTTCACAGCACATTCTGGGATCAATTTTAGCTCACTCCTGCCTCTCCATTATAGTCCACCATTTACAAGGCATAAGTCAGGAGCATGATGGAATAATTTCTACTGGCTCAGAAGACTACAATTCCAACAACACTCAAGAGGTCTGACACCATCCAGGTCAAAGCAACCACTTAATTGGCATCCCATCCATTTCCTTCATTGTAGGGTATGCTGTAATTGATTGCAGCAGCCTTTCACCATCTGCTCAAGGGCAATTAGGGATGGAAAATAAATGCTGGCCTAACCAGTAACACATATATTTCATTGATAAATAAAACAAATCTCAGTACTATTACAATAGAAGGAAATGAGAACTGCAAGGAAGGATAAAAACAATGAACGCTTCTGACTATCTTTGATCTGAAATGTTAACTTTGCTCCTCTCTCTTTCAACAGATACTGTCTGATCTGCTGCAATTTTCCAGTGTGTTTTTTTCCCTGTTTTTCAGTACTATTAAGAATAATTACACAGTAAATTTTACGCAGAATGTACATCATCACTGTTTCTAATTTCCATGATTTTGTTGTATTCAAAAGCTCAATGCAAATTGGGAAAATTGAAGCTCAGAAGCATGGGAATTACAAGACAATTAGATTTAATACAGATAAACATGGAATACATGGAATATGGGGAAAATAGGCAAGGTAAGTATTCCCAAAATAACCAGAAAAGAGCAACGGATGAAGTTGTAAGGAACGTGCCCAACCTCTTGAAACAGTAATCAACAGAATGTGAGCAGAGTCCATAACTACTGTCATTTCTATAGCATAATCAAGAAAAAGAAAGTCTTCAATAACCAAGAGTTTTCAGATCAGTATTTCATCAAAACAAGAGCAACACATGCAATCTACATGATGAAACACCTTTAGGCATACATATAAAACACAGAAAAGCAGGCAACAACAATTTTTAATGGCAAAAGTAGAAGAGAAGCATTATTTTCAAAATGGTCAATAACAGACACCTTTTAAAGAACACCAAAGAAAGACTATTGGTTATTTCAATATGCAGAACAAGGGGAACAAATTATGATAAACAATAAAGTACCATGGCCTTAAAACAGAGTAAGATTTAATTTCAGCACTAAATATTAAATTTATACTGAAGTAGTCAGAAAAAAAAAATCTAAATGTACTGAAACACTGGTCTATTTTCCAGTGTAGTATATCAAATGTATCCATATATTAGAATCCCTACAGTTGGGAAACAGGCCCTTCGGCCCAAGAAGTCCACACCGACCCTTGGAGCATCCCACCCAGACCCATCCCCCTATAACCCACACACCCCTGAACACTATGGGCAATTTAGCATGGCCAATCCACCTAGCCTGCACATCTTTGGACTGTGGGAGGAAACCGGAGCAGCCGGAGGAAACCCACGCAGAGACGGGGAGAATGTGCAAACTCCGCACAGACAGTCACCTGGGGCTGGAATTGAACCCGAGTCCCTGGCGCTGTGAGGCTGCAGTGCTAACCAGTGAGCCACCGTGCCGCCCTACCTGAGCCACCGTGCCGCCCTACAGTATATGAGGGAAAAAAATGGCCAGTCAAAATTAAATCAATCCTCAACACCTGTAAGAGTCAGGTAAATGGGTATGAAGTTTAAATCAAACAATTACACTCCAAATGAATCCCCAGAGGAATCGACGCCTGTGAATCATATTAACTAACACACACAAATTGAAAGGTATTCATTATTGTTTCTGAAAACAGGTAGAAAATATTGATTTTTCTATCTGAGCTATATTTAAAGGCTGCTTGATATGTTACCATGGTGTCTGGCTGCTTAGGGAATATCGAAACTACAGATTAAAAATATAGCCAGTATTATTAATAATAACATTGCACGCCACTAAAACTGTTCCATAACGAAAACAACTGAAGGGGGAGTTGATGGACCTGGTGGTATTATTGCTAGACTATTAATCCAGTGACCGAAGCAATGTTCTAGGGAAATAATAACCAAAAAACTGCGGATGCTGAAGCAAAAACAAAAATTGCTGGGAAAGTTCAGCAGGTCTGGTAGCATCTGTGGACAGAAATCACCATTGTAAACGGTGGAATTTGAATTCAATAAAAATCTGGGGAATAGAGAGTCTAATGATGACCATGAAATCATTGCCAAATATCAGAGAAAACCTAGTAATGTCTGTTAGGGAAGGAAAGTGCCATTGTTATCTGGTCTGGCCTACCTGTGACTCCAGGCCCACACAAAGTGATTGATTGCCCTCTGCGTAATTAGGGATGGGCAATGCTGCTGTAGCCAGTGATGCCCACATTGCACATAAATTGATTTTAAAAAGTGCTTCAGTTTCACTTATTGTTTCGTCACCACCCTGATGCAAATTTGGGTAGAGCACCTGTAGACTGGAAGGTAGGACGTTACAATTTGGTAACTGTAAAATATTGGCATTTGTAAAATGCTACGGTGAAAGCAGTGCATGGTCCCTTTAAGAGATTACATGCTATTTCTATGCTTAGAGATTCAAAAAAGGATGTTTGCAGGCAGCAGGTTGTGGGTTTGCAGGTGCACAGAGCACCTTATTTGAAACATTTGTATCAAAAGGCTGCATTGTTAGCAGGCCAAGCAGCAGTGTTGTTTTGTTAACAAGACAACAAGTTTTAAATTTAGCCAATTAATTTGAACCAGATACCCACATACCAAAAATCAATTAAAGTCTGATGGTTTTGACAACATAGGACCAATCCTATTGTAAGAAACTGATATGTCATTGTATAAAAGAAGGGGCAGTTGGGCAAAGACAGGACAGCTAACTACCATCTGGAGAGAGCTAACTGCCAGATCAACTCTCAAGAGAGAATTGCTAACTTTCACAGTCTTCTCTAAGTTTTAGGGAAAGAACCGTCTAAATCAAAAGTACCTACAGCACAACTAGTTAATATTCCTGACAGAAGAATTTGACAGAGAAGGCGTTCCTGACAGCACATTTGAAGGAGAAGGCAAGAACATTCCAGAAGACACGTAACATGACTGTAATTTTGAGAGACTTTCAATTCTGTTCCTTCTTTTTTATTTTATTTTATATAAGGGGGACTTGTTATTGGAACAGCATACTATGAGAATCTTGTTTTATTTGGAAATAGTTAATAGTTAGAAAGGGTTTATTTGGTTTGTTAATAATTTAGTTAATTTGTTCACGGTTTGAGTTAGATAAATAGATTGTCACTGCTTGATTCTAAAGTGAATGTCAGGGGTTTATTTTATTTAAGCACTGAAAGTTGCAGAAAGACAGGTTACACCACCTTTCACACTCCTTTTAATAGATTATTGGGCAAGGCACTCCTCTCTGGGTGTTTCACTTTTAGTTGTCAGAGAGGGGTCAACCTCTGGTTTATAACAACCCCAAAAACAAAGCCTGGTTCTCCATCTCTGCCATGACAGAGAAATCACTACCAAATGGGATAATGCATTAAACCCATCATGCCAGTACCAGCTCTTAAAAAGAACAATTTGTTAGTTTCACGTCCCTGATCTTTTCCCATAATCCTGATAGAATTTTCCATATTTAAGTACACATCCAAGGCGCTTTTGTAATTCACTCTTGCATCTGCATCCAAAACCCTTTCAAGCAATGCATTTCTTCATATTTGTTCGAAATTACTATCAATAAAATAATTAGCTGGCAAATTCATAAAATCATACGGTTACAGCACAGGAGGAGGAATTTCAGGCAGTCAATCTCTCTGGCTCTCTGTAAGAGTAATTCAGTTAGTCCTACGTCTCCGTTCTTTCCCCAAAACGCACCATCTTCTTTTATCTTCAGGTGTCAATTCAACTTCCTCTTGAAAATCACAATTCAATCCATCTTCAGCACACAAAAGCAGTGCATTTCAGAATCTAACAGAATTACTGCTGCATTAAAAAACTGTTTTCTGATCTCACCTTTAGTTATTTTGCCATTCCCCTTAAGTCAGTCTTCTCTAATTCTGGGCACCTCTGTGTAAGGGAATAATTGGCACTATTAATTCTGCTTAGTCCCAAGACTTTTTTTAAACCAGGTTTATCAAATCTCTTCTTTGCCTTCAAATGCAAGCAAAATGCTGAAGTGCTGGAAACGTGAAATAAAAACAAAGTGCTGGAGAAACTCTTCAGGTCTGGCAGCTTTGGTGGACAGAGAAAAACACTATGATTCACTGCATAAGAAAAAGCATTCTCCTCTTCTATCTGGTTAATACATAAACTATTTTACATGTTTCTACTAGTAACCAACAAAATCATCTGAATTCACTTTCCCTTAATTATAATCACCACAGCCTCCTACCATGCTTTGTAACTACCTGCAAAGTGTCCATGGGAAAGGTTACGCTCTCTACCAATTTTATTCTTTAATTTTTTCACGGGATGTGACCTTTGCTGACTGGGCCAGCATTAAATGCCCAATCAAAATTCAAAACCTCACACTGGCAAAAATAAAACAGAGAAAGAAAAGTAAAAACTCATTTACATGAACTTCTAGACGCTGATGTATAAAAAACTTTGTATATGCAGTTTCAGGGGAACTGAAGTATGACGTAACTGCTGTGTCAGCTTTTGCGGTAACCAATCAAGAATTAGCTCCCAAATTTACTCTAAGGCCTGTGAGTTTGTGTCTCTTCAACATTTCTACTGACTCAAACCATTAACTATTTAATACTGTTCATCAAGTCGTAAGCCACAGGTACATCTTCCACTCCTTTGCCAGCTACACTTGGATTGAACCAAACTTTTCAAAATCAGAGCATCCTGTTTGATTTACTCTGATTCTATATTGGCACCATCACAAAGATGGTTTCCTTCCATTTCCATAACGTCAGTCAATTCTGACTGTACTGAAACCCTCAGTCATGGCTTTATCAGCGGCCAACTCAACTGTTCCAATGCTACTCCAGCTATTTTCCTGTTCTTAATGATACATAAACATCAGCTTATTCAAAATGGAGCAGTTCATATTCCCAATCATCCATAACCACTACATTTTCTTCAATATTTGGTTCCAAATTTTCCAATGTCACAAATTGAAGGTTCAGATCCTTACTTTCGATTTCCTTCCTATCCCTGTAAAATATTTTCTCCTGTAAGGGGTAAGGGTGCAGTTGACAAGATAAGTATTTATTGTCCTTCTCCCAACCACCCTTAAGTCAACGACACTGCCATGGGTCTGGAATCACAAATAAGCTAGGCCAGGTTAAGGTCAGTGGATGCACTAGTGAACTAGTTGGGTTTCTATGTCAATCTGATTGCTGCTTATATACCATACTTTCCTCCTTTAACTCCAACATTAAATTAATATAAATTTGGCAATGTTATGCTGAGCTTCCCTGTTATTGAAGATGGTGATATTTGTAAAGACTCCACTTTGTGTTAGTTATTTAACTGACCACGATTCACAACTGAAAGTGGCAGGACTGTAGCACTTGGTTAAACAGTAGCTGAATCACTTCCCTCCAACTGGAAGCCTCTACCACAGGTGTAGAACCACACTAAGATCCAGTCAAGCTCTTTTTTCTTAAATAGAAAGTTCCATTATTTTCTATCATTCAGCAATGACTTTTTATTCTTGGAGATTCTGAAAATATATGCAATAAGTAACATTAATGAAACCTATAATACTTTCAAGTTTTCCTTTTTTTAAATAATGCACTTGCAACTTGTGATTTTCAGCATAATGGTTGCAATTCCCAGCAGTCCAATTTGCAGCTCAAGAGATGTTTCATTACCATATTGCATCAATTCAAGCCTGCTGACTAAATTCAGCCCGAATTTATTCCTCTTCTGTGGGAGCACCACAGAACGAATTGCTGAATACAACTATAATTACTGTAACTGAATCATCTTATTAAAAAAAGGCAATTTACCTCCTTTCAACATAAACGGCAGAGATAAAAGCAAGCACAGCACAAAAACAGAGAGACTAGGAACTAAGAACAAACTCAATATCTTATCATACATTGCAGGTACACAGATCAAGTAATCTGTACTGAGCTGGAAATTTTAAAATTCTCATCTTTGTTTCTAAATCCCTTCATGGCCTTAGCATCGACCGACCCAATTCTGTGCATTCTCATTTGATGAAAGGTCACTGACCTGAAATATTAATTCTGTTGCAACCAGGCCAGCTGAGTACACTCAGCATTAACTGATTTCATTCCAGATTTCCATTATCTGCAATATTTTTCAACGATGTTCGTTTATTCACTCCACGATTGGTATCTGTGCTCTCGGCCACATAAATTTGAAATTTGCATCCTGGATCCCTCTGACGCCTTAAGTCATCCCTAAAAACCTAACTAATTGAAAAGGTTTTGATCATTGGCCTAATATTTCTGAGTCTCAATACCAAATTTTGTTTCTGAGGATCTGAGGGGTCTTGAGAAAGGGTCACCGGACCCGAAACGTTAACTCTGATTTTTTGTTCACAGATGCTGCCAGACCTGCTGAAGCTTTTCCAGCAACTTCTGTTTCTGTTTCATAAAGCTTCTGTTCAGCACTATAGGATATTTCACTAAATTAAAAACACTACATAAATGAAAGGCCAATACAAATCACTTTGCAAGAATTGGTTTAAATTTCAACTTGGAAATAATGACCTGCAAGAGACGATATCTTAACTAAGTTATTATTCTAAACATACGTATCCAAAAATTAGTGAAGAGGATTTTCCAAGGCAAATTGGGCACAATATGTCTTTAGAATTTAAATGCTTAGGTCGATGTTAGGTGGTCCATCTTGATTAATTCTTATTTGACTTTCCTATAGGTATTTGATACAACTAAGTGGCTAACCGACCATTTTAAACGGTAGTTAATGTCAATCACATCAGTTAACCATAATCCCACCATTTTGTCTCCTTAAAACCTGTAACAATTTTCCTTTATACAACTAGACTAGTTTATTCCTGAAGCCTGGATTCTATCAGCTTACCCATGCCTCTAGTGTTTATCTGGGCTTTCCTGCATATGCTCTCTTGTAAATTTCCAGTGTTCTTTACCCATTCGTAACCTGCCTTTTTAAGTTCTGCTAATTATTACAAGTTAAGGGACACAGAATAGTAACTGCACGGAAATTCTTTGGGACATTACATTGTGTAATAAGCACAGTGGTAGAAATGCATGACATTGCTTGAAAATTTCTCTCCAATTCAGCTTGAGTCATTGGTGGCCTTTAAAACATTTTTTGAAACGGTTTAAAGTTCTAGTCAGGACAAGAAAATCTACTGAAGATTCAAATTTACAACTTTATTTCAACTGTGATTGTGTTCTTTTGCGGATATACTTCCAACTTTAAGTTATCCTCACTTCTGGTTGTGTACTGATCCTGACCTTACATACTCCAGCCCCATGCAAAAGTGTCTCATGTCCTGAACTTTGTTCCTCCAAAACTGCAACAGCTTATATAAATCCAATGCAAATACAGCTGTATCCTAATACAGCAGCACTCACCTCTGAGTCAGAAGGTCAAATATTCAAGATATGCTCTACAACTTGAGAACATAAATGTAGGCTGACACCAGTACAGTATTAAGGCTGTGCTCTATTCAGATATGCTGTCCATTGACTAATACTGTACTAAAGGGATTTTGCCAGCTTTGACATATTCACAGGATGGCAGAGAGGTGCATTCCAAAGGAATTTTTGAAAGCAATGGGACACAGAGCCCAAATTCCAGTAGGACACAATAAGATTTGCTTTAAGGATGTTTGCCAGAATGGCACAGAGGTCCAAAACACTGATTATTGCACTTGGGAAAGTCAATGACAAAGGGACATGATAATGTCACCTGTGGATCAATGTGCTCCAACATGACAACTAGCGGCTTTGCAATAGATGCCATTACTAAAACCACAGCCCACAGTAACACCTGATTAACGCTTCATACGCGTCAGTTTTGCAGATCTTGTCTCTCTGAGATTGGCCTCTTCAGCCACCAGCAAAAACACATCATCTGAAGCTACCCCATCCCCCTAAGGAATGAAATTGCTGATATCCATTATCTTATGTACAATATACAAAATTCCCTGGCTGTCACTCATTTGTCATGCGATGCCATCAAATGAGGTTACTGGTTTTGATGCTGACTATGTTACGAGACCTTGGAAACTGACTGTTGTATTTGCCGAAGGAACAACATTGACTAGATCTGAAACATAATGTAATAACTTCTTATGAAGAGTTTTAGGATGCCCATGGAAGTTACTATGTAAATGCAACTTTATTCTTTAGATGCAGAATAGACTTCGGGACAGACCTAGCACAACAGACAATTAAGACTCAGTAGTATACACTCAGCTACATCTCCATTGCCTATTTGTCCCAAATTAACCTTTTCTCCCTCCCAACATGAATTCAGGCTGCTTGGTTCAACACACAGATGTGGCAATCAGGTACATTACTCTCCCATTGTGTAAGGCGCAGAATCACTTCTGCACTGGTTTGGAAACAAATATCCGGTAAACAGGCTTTTATAGAAGATATGGGGAAAAGAAAAGGGATGGAATATGCACAGAAATACAGCCATTAAGGAAAATAAAAACAGAGCGCAAGAAAAACAAACTCGCACAGAGAACAAGATATATGCATCGAGGGAACAAGAGAAACTCAAACAAAGCTAGAGATAATGACAGGGGGACAGAAACAGAAAACAAAATTTTTAAAAAAGTGCAATACCAAAAAAAGTAACACAAACAATAGGGAAGAAGAGGAGTGAAGACAATTACATTGACATTTAGTTTTTCCTCAATGAGATTCACCTGAAAGATTCACCATACGATGTCCGATTTAAAATTAAATAAAATACATTCCCAGTCTATTGTGGGACACAGCTACAGAGATGTGCTAATACAAATTTGAAAACTGTTTCATGTATTTTGTTCATCACACTAATTTTCACAATTACATTTTGGGTACTCTGTTTATTACAGAGAATGCTCATTTAGAGATCTTAGCCACATTTGGTTTGTTGATATCTCCTCAAAATTGAAGAATCTCCTTTTTAGATGGCCAAATAAAATTTTGCTGATTGAAAAAGACAGATGTCTTCAACATTTAATCAACGTCTTCAAATATTGATTTATTTTGTGTCTCCAAAATGAAAACAATTAAAATAAAACATGGTGTAGAATGCACTAACCTTAGTTCCATATAAATACTGTGGCTGTGCATTTGGTTGTTTATCTCTTTGAAACTCTTGGGAGAAGGGCAGTACAGTACGCACAAACCTGTGGGAAGAGGAATAATAATGAAAGGCGCAATATGTCACTAAAAGCAACACAGAAGTGTTATCACAGTGTGGCACATGGTGCAAATGTATTTCAAATAAAACAAAAACATAAATGAAGCTCTTCTACAACTAAAACAAATATTGAATGAACCAGAAAGATCTTGGATTCAGTCCTTTGTTTTAACAAAGTTAATGATAATGGTACCTGGGATGGGTGACTGGCAAAAATCAGCATAAAATTGCCTCTACCAGCTGCAGTTACAAATGATGAGTTAGGCAAAGGCACAGCGGTAATGTCCTAGACTAATGTTTTCAGTACATGGGTTAAAAATCCCACCAGGGCAGCTGGTGGAATTTAAACTCAATTAATAAATCAGGAACTAAAAACTAGTCTCTGTCACCAATTAGATAATTATGACAGAAATAATCATTGCTGCAAATACACACCTGTGCCCATATGCAGAAAGATCCAGACAACATCCATAGTTGGGCTGACAGGTGACATGTAGCATTTGTGCCGCACAAGTGCTGGGCAATTACCATCTTCAACAAGAAAGAATTCAACCATTGCTCCTTGATATTTAGGGGCATTCTTATTGCTGAATTCCCACACTACCAACATCTCAGGCCAGAAACTGAACTGTACCAGTCATACAAACAATATTACCACAAGAACAGGTCAATGGTTAGCATCTCTCAATGAGCAACTCACTTCCTGATTCCCCAAAACCTATCTCACCATCAACTAGGCCCAAGTCTTTCAGAATAGTGGAAGTAGTGGCATAGGAATAATGTCACTGGGCCAGTAATCAAGAGCCCAGTCCTCAGTAAAGGGTTCACCTTTATCCCCCTCCACCCTAATATCAACGAACGTGGCTCATGCTTGGACGTTGAACAGTTTCTCCACCACCTCCACCTCCGCGCTTACTACTTTAATCGTGAGCCTAACCCTCCCCAATTGACCCCTTCTCCCGCCTCCAACACACCCCCTCCTCCTAGACACCACCCCAAGGCCTCCTACCCTCCCTCGACCTCTTCATCTCCAACTGCCGTCGAGACATCAATCGCCTCAACTTTTCCACCCCTCTCACCCACTCCAACCTCTCCCCCACAGAACGTGCAGCCCTCCACTCCAATCCCAACCTCACCATAAAATCCACAGACAAGGGAGGCGCAGTTGAAGTATGGCACACTGACCTCTACGTCGTCGAAGTCAGGCGCCAGCTCTCTGACACCTCCTCCTACCGCCCCCTTGATCAGGACCCCACCCCAGACCAAAACGTCATCTCCCAAACCATCCACAACCTCATTACTTCAGGTGACCTCCCACCCACAGCCTCCAACCTCATCGTTCCCCGGCCCCGCATCGCCCATTTCTATCTCCTTCCCAAAATCCACAAACCTGACTGCCCTGGTCGACCCATTGTCTCCGCCTGCTCCTGCCCCACCGAACTCATCTCTACCTATCTCGACTCCATTTTCTCCCCCTTGGTTCAGGAACTCCCCACCTACGTCCGTGACACCACCCACGTCCTCCACCTCCTCCAGAATTTACAATTCCCCGGCCCCCAACACCTCATCTTTACCGTGGACATCCAGTCCCTATACACTTGCATTCCCCAGGCAGACAGCCTAAAGGCCCTCTGCTTCTTCCTGTCCCGCAGGCCCAATCAGTGCCCCTCCACTGACACCCTCATCTGCTTGGCTGAACTCGTCTTCACCCTTAACAACTTCTCCTTCAATTCCTCCCACTTCCTACAGACAAAGGGGGTGGCCATGGGTACCCGCATGGGCCTGAGCTATGCCTGCCTCTTTGTAGGAGGCGTGGATCAATCACTCTTCTGAAGCTACACTAGCCCTATCCCCCACCTCTTCCTCCGTTACATCGATGACTGTATCGGCGCCACCTCGTGCTCCCACGAGGAGCTCGAACAGTTCATCCACTTCACCAACACCTTCCACCCTAACCTTAAGTTCACATGGACCATCTCTGATACCTCTCTCTCCTTCTTGGACTGCACTGTTTCCATCTCCGGCAACCACCTGGAAACCGATATCCATTGAGCCTGCTGCCTCCCACAGCTACCTAGAATACACCTCCTCCCACCCACCTTCCTGCAAAAATGCCATCCCCTATTCCCAATTCCTTCGCCTCCACCGCATCTGCTCCCGGAATGAGGTATTCCACTCTCGCACATCCCAGACATCCTCGTTTTTCAAGGACTGCAACAACCCCCCGACAGTGTTTGAAAACGCCCTCGACCGCGTCTCCCGCATTTCCCGCAACTCATCCCTCACACCCCCTCCCCGCAATAACAACCAAAACAGGATCCCCCTCGTCCTCACATACCGCCCCACCAACCTCTGGATCCAACGCATCATCCTCTGACACTTCCACCATCTGCAATATGACCCCACTACCAAAGACATTTTTCCCTCCTCACCCTTATCTGCTTTCCAGATGGACCACTCTCTCCGTGACTCCCTTGTCCGCTCCACACTTCCCTCCAGCCCCACCACACCCGGCACTTTTCCCTGCAACCGCAGGAAGTGCTACACCTGCCCCTACACCTCCCCACTCACCCCCATCCCAGGCCCCAAGAAGACCTTCCACCTCAAACAGATGTTCACCTGCACATCTGCTAATGTGGTATACTGTATCCACTGTTCCCGATGTGGCCTCCTCTACATCGGGGAAACCAAGCGGAGGCTTGGGAACCGCTTTGTGGAACACCTACACTCGGTTCGCAACAAACGATTGCACCTCCCAGTCGTGAACCATTTCAACTCCCCCTCCCACTCCTTGGATGACATGTCCTCCTGCAGTGCCACGATGATGCCACCCGAAGGTTGCAGGAACAGCAAATCATATTTCGCTTGGGAACCGTGCAGCCCAATGGTATCAACATGGACTTCACAAGCTTCAAAATCTCCCCTCCCCCAACCGTATCCCAAAACCAGCCCAGCTTGTCCCCGCTTCCCAAACCTGTCCTTTCTCCCAAACCCGTCCTTCCTCCCACCCCCATCTCCTACCTACCAGCCTCATCCCACCCCCCTTGACCTGTCCGTCCTCCCTGGACTGACCGATCCCCCCCCCAACTCCCCACCTACACTCACTTTTACTGGCTCCATCCCCGCCTCTTTGACCTGTCTGTCTTCTCTCCACCTATCTTCTCCTTTATCCATCTTCTATCCGCCTCCCCCTCTATCCCTATTTATTTCAGAATTCCCTTCCCTCCCCCATTTCTGAAGAAGGATCTAGACCCGAAATGTCAGCTTTCCTGCTCCTCTGATGCTGCTGTGTTCATCCAGCTCTACACAGGCTAATGTTCTCGGGATGCAGATTTACACCCCACCGTGACAGATGGTGAAATTTTAATTCAAAGTCATGCAAGACATCTTTACCACTATATTCAAGTTATCTTTATTAAAGGACACACATCAATTGTACTTTTAATTTCCTGCCATATATGGATGTTAACTTGCAGTGACTCATGAACAAGGATACACAAATCTCTTCTTTCCAGCCTCTCATTACTTAAGAAATACCCTGTATTTCTGTTGTTATTTTTAATTCACTCGTGGGATGTGGCCACCGCTGGCTGGCCAGCATTTACTGATTGTCCTAAGTTGCGTTTGAGAAGGTGGTAGTGAGTTGCCTTCTTGAAACGGTGCAATCCACGTGTCGTCGGTAGACCCACAACATCCTCAGGGAGGGAATTCCAGGATTTTAACCCAGCAGAGTGAAGGAATGGTGATATATTTCCAAGTCAGGATAGTGAGTGGCTTGGAGGGGAACAACAGATGTGGTAATCCCATGTATCTACTGCCCTTGACCTTCTAGATGGAAGTGATTGTGGGTTCGAACGGTACCATCTAAGGATCTTTGGTAAATTTCTGCAGTGCATCTTCTAGGCAGCATATACTTCAGCAACTCAGCCACAGCAGTGGACACTCGCAGACATGGTGTCAATCAAGCAGGATGTTTTGCCCTGGATAGTATCAAGCTTCGTAAGTGTCGTTTGTTTTTCCTGCCAAAATGAAGAACCTCATGTCTCCACACCACATTCAATCTGTCTAATGTTTCCCCACTCACTTGGCCTCTTTATAAACCCCTGCAGTCTCTTTGCATCCTCCTCACAACTCTCACTTCCACCTAATTTTGTCATTTGCAAGCTGGGAAATATTATTTCACTTCCATATTAAAACCTTTGATACAGATTTTGAACATCTCAATGAATTTGAGTGTTACAATGACAAATCTAAATTACTGTCCTGAATATATAAAAACTATTCATAACTCACTTCCGCTCCCTTCAGAATAGCCTATACCTATGCATATTCAAATCACTTGAGGCAAGGAGAATTCGACAATGTCTAAAAGATTACGCTTTCTTGTTGCTCCACGTGTCACCAGATTACATGTTATTCCAAACTCATCAAATATACAAGCAGGCAATTATTAGTTTTCATCATTGTCAATGGAGCCGTTTGAGCTACAGTAACAACAGGCTAAAGAAAGCAATTGGTAACAGCATTTAATAAAAAAAAATACAAGTAGTGATAAATTATAGTTTAAATTTTTGAAGATGCTCATCTTCTTCTTTGAATTGTAAACACTGACAATGAGTATTTTAAAACTGAAACCACGGTTTCCTTGTTTAAGATTTTTTGCCTTAACGTCAAAGCTTAATGGCAAAGCAAAACATTGGCCTGACTAACACCAATTACAATTAGGACAAACCTCATTCAGCTAGATTTACTTACTCAAAGCTTTTTTCGTGTTTTTTTGCTTCTCTGCTCTGTCAGTACGTGAACAAACTGGAAATGGAATATATTTGGTAAATGGTAAAGAACAATTTTCCATCTTCCACTGTGAAAGCTTAGGCATGAAACTGGAAGGCTCAGGTCTCATGTTTTATGCTGATCCTTGTGTCACAACTCATAGGGAATTATTGTTCATAAGAAACTCAACATGAATAATGCTCTAACGTTATCCAATGAACTGCTGACATCTCAAACTTTAAGTGGTGTATTTATCTTGTTAATCATATTTATTCTTACCTCCAAATTTCATGCGTCAAATGTGAACTAGTTGAACTATATGGACTGTGAACATCGTGCCTTATACAGATTCTCAGAATTATTACAGTGAAGGAAGCCATTCAACGCAAGATGCCTGCACCATTTCCATTACCTAGTGCCAACCTCCTGCCTTTTCCCATATCCCTACATGCTATTTCTATCAAAATTATCACCGAATGCCCTTGATGCCTCGATTGAACCTGCCTCCAGCACATTTTCAAGTAGTGCATTCCATTCCTTAACTACTCACTGAGTGAAAGTCTTTTTCTCATAGCAATCTTGTTTCATTTACACATCATCTTAAATCTATGCCTTCTCTTTTTTTTTTCCTTTTACAGGTGGGAACAGCTTCTCCCTATCTACTCAATTCAGTCACTCAAGACTTTGAAAACTTCTACCAAATCTCCTCTCTACCTTCTTCTCTCCAAGGAGAACAGTCCAACTTCTTCAAACTGTCCTCATAATTAAAGTTTCTCATGCTTAACACAATTTTTGTAAATTGTTTGTGCACTCTCACCAATGTATTAACATTGTTCTTGCAATATGGCATTCACACTACACACAACTCCATACTCCAACTGCAGCCTAGCAAGTATCTTGTAGAAGTTCAACAGCACCTCCCTGCTTTTGTGCTCTATGCCCCTATTAATAGAACTGGGGACACTATGTATGAACTGCTCTCTCCACCTGTCCTGCCAACCTTAATAATCTATGAACACACACACCCAGGTCTCTCTGCTCCTGCACCTCCTTTAGAATTGTAACCCATATTTTATTCAGTTTTTCAGTATTCTTCCCTTCTGACATGGAGATGACAGGGAACATACCATTCCAATGCGTTCCACAAAAGTACAACAGTTCACTGTCGATAGGTAAGGTAAAGATACAGTACATAGATTCCATCTATGAAAGCCAACTTTTATGGAGGGAATGAGAGATGGGTTTTGGGAAATAGAACTGGAACAATTATGTTACAAGTTATATTTATAATGAGGTAATTCACAAAAACATCATAAAACAAAACATTACATCTCCACATTAGGAGATAATAAAAAATTGTATCAAGTAAAGGAGGAAAGCGATGTAGAGAGACAGACAAAAATAGAAATTGCTGGAAAAGCTCAGCAGGTCTGTCATCTTTTTAGCTGCCATCAGTTCTGAGGAAGGGTCACCGTACCTGAAATGTTAAATCTGATTTCTCTTTACAGATGCTGCCAGGCCTGATAAGCTTTTGCAGCAACTTCAGTTTTTGTTTCTGATTTACAGCATCCACAGTTCTTTCAGTTTTTATTAGAGAGACAGATGTGTTGGGAGAAAATTCCAGAATTTAGGGACATAGGCAACTGAAGGCATTGCTTCTAATGGTGATGCAATTAAAATCGGAGCTGCTAGTGAGGTCAGAATTAGATTAACACAGATATCCGTGGGTTAATGGGCAACAGTAAATATTAAAATATTTGACTGGTCAAAGCCAAAGATGTTTTCAATCAAGAAAGTCAAAAAATTATTTCTCAGAGCTCTAAACCAGACTGATGGAACCTATTGGCTTCTGGGATATGTTTTTAACTAATAAAAACAAATGTAAATAGTTACTTATACAGTCCCTAGATCATCTGAAAAGCTTCATACAAACAAATTAAAAACATCAATGGCATCATTGTAAAAATATACTGAAATAATATACCATAAAGCTACAGGTTAGATTTGATCTCTTTAGCTCCATGGGTCATTACATCGTCAGCTAACATTTTTCTCATTACAAATAGGAATGACTAATTAAATAAACAAAGGCTTTTAGCACAAAAACACCTGAAATAGTGGGAAAGATCAAGTGTTGTTCACAATGAAATGTTTCATACATGATTCATTTTGGAAATCCAGAGACCAAAGCAATTAAAACAACTATTTATCTCTGACAAATTCAGAAAGAGATTCCAGCGAAACCTCTTATTTAATATTGTTGTTCAAAGTTCTTCCTACAGAAATGTATCACCTTTAATTTCGCTGCACTGGAACTCATCTGCCACCAGTTTGCCCACTCCATTAACTTTCCAATGTCTGCTTAGAGTTCTACATTGTAAACTGAGAGGATACCAACTCTTCCAAATTTTGAATCATCTACAAACTACGAACCAAGATCTAGATCATTAATATGTATCAGGAAAAGTAAGGATCCCAATACCAATCCTTGGGGAACTCCACTACAAATATTCCTCTCCAGCCTGAAAACACCAATTATTGTTTTGTATCATTCAGCCAATTTGGTATCCACGGTGCTACCGACCCTCTGATTCAACAACCTGTAACTGTCCTCAAGTCTATCATGTGGTACTGCATCGAATGCCTTCTGGAAATCCATGAACACCACATCAGCAGCATTACCCTCACAAAGCCTTTCTGTTACCTCTTTAAAAAAACTCTAATTTCTACTTTAGATATCCATGCTGACTCTTCTTCATATATTCAAGGGAACCTAGATAAAAACATGTAAAAAAAGGAATCAAAGAGTATGTTGTTGGGTTAAATAAGTAAGGGTGAAATGAGGTTAATGTGAAATAAAATCACCAGATGGCTTGCTGCAGCATTGTAAATATTATGCAAGTTTGGGAATTACTTCTCAAATCTATGCAACTTCACCACACTCTCATATTTAAGATTATAAGATAGAGAAGTAGAAATAGGTGTTGAGTCTACTCTGCCATTCAGTGAGTTCACTGATGATCTAATAATCCTCAATGTCTCTTCCTTGCCTTTGCCCCATGACCCTTAATTCTCTTTCTGATTAAAAATCAGTATCTCAGACTTGAAAATACTTAATGACCCAGTCTCAACAGCCATTTATGGTAAAGAATTCTAAGGATTCACTACCCTCAAGAAAAAAAAAATTCTCATCTTTAAATGCACAACCCCTTATTCTGAGATTATGCCCTCTGGTCCTAGACTCTCCACAAAGGGGAGGCAACGTTTGTGCATCTACTGTGTCAAGTCCTCTAAGAATCTTGTGTATTTCAATAAGGTCAGCTCAACTTCATCTACAGGCTCAATCTACTCAACCTCTTCATAATACAGTGCCTTCACATCTGGTATTACCTGTGAGAAACGACTTTGGATTGCCACTAGTGTCAGCATATCTTTCCTTAGATAAAGAGGCCCAAAACTGTTCACAGTATTCCAGCTGTGGTCTGACTGTATAGTTGTAGCAAAACCTCCTACTTTCACATTCCACTTCCTTTCAAATAAAGGCCAACATTCCATTTGCCTTCCTTATTACCAACTGAGCTTGGATGCTTCTTGCGATTAATGTGCAAGGAATTCCAAATCCCTCTCTTCTGCAGTCTTTCTTGGTTCAAATAATATTTAGTTCCAGGATTCTTCCTGTCAAAGTGCATAACCTCACATTTCCATACCTCACATTCCACTTGCCAAGTTTCTACACAGTCACTTAACCTGTCTGTCCCTCTGCAGACTATTTGCGTCATCCTCATCATTTGCCTTCACCTATTTTTGGGTCACCTGGCTTTTGCACATTTAGCTTCCTCATCCAAGCCATGAATATACAATGTAAATAGTTGGGGCCCCACCACTAATCTCTGTGGCACACCACCAGTTACAGATTGTCAGCCTGAAAATACCTCCAACACCATCTTATCTTACCAAGCAGTCTTTTGTGTGGTACCTTATCAAATACCTTCTGAAAACCCAAATATATTGCATCCACTACTTCCCCTTTCTCTATCTTGCTCATTGCCTCCTCAAAAGAATTCTAGTAAATTTGTCAGGTATCATTTCCGCTTTGTGACCCCATGCTGACTCTGCTTGATCATATTATGCATTTCTAAATACTCTGTTATTACTTGATCAACAAGCTGCCTTGTTTTCGTTCAGATGTTTCGTAACCATGCTAGGTAACATCATCAGTGAGGCCTCCGATGAAGCGATGTTGGTCTACTCCACTTGGAATTTATACTGTCTGGCTTGTTATGGTGAGTAGTGTCTTTTCTGCTTTTGTTCTGTATGGATTTGTATATGGGGTCCAATTCTACATATTTGTTGACTCCATTATGGTTCCTAGAGAACCATGCCTCTAGGAATTCCAGTGTGTGTCTACATTTGGCTTGGGCTATTACAGTTACGTCGTCCCAGTTAAACTGACGGCCTTCATTGTCCGAGTGTACCGATATCAAGGAAAGTTTGTTGTGTCGTTTTGGTGCCAACTGAAGTTCGTGCATTCTGATGGCTAGTTTCCTTCCTGTCTGTCTGATGTAATGCCACCCACTCACATGCCAGAACTATGCAAGAAAGAAGAAGAGCACCTACACAAAACCTTCACTATGAACGGACATCCCTGCAACTTCATCCCCAGGTACCTACTAAATTGACAACAAGGGGACACAGTACGCCCTAACACACTGGCCACACCACCCTACATCAAGAACATATCAGAACTGATAACAAGATTCCTACGATCACGAGGAATCATGATAGCACGCAAGCCCACAGCCACTCTACAACAAACATTCACAAGGATTAAAGACCCCATTCCCACAACATGCAGAGCCAGAGTAGTTTACAAAATACCATGCAACAACTGCCACAAGCATTACATCAGACAGACAGGAAGGAAACTAGCCGTTAGAATACACGAACAACAGTTAGCAGCAAACCAACACAACGAACCTACCTTCATATCAGCGTACTTGGACAACGAAGGCCATCAGTTTAACAGGGACGATGTAATCATTGTAGCCCAAGCCAAACATAGGCACACATGGGAATTCCTAGAGGCCTGGTTCTAACTAATAATGCAATCAACAAACTTATAGAGTTGGAACCCGTTATACAAACCCATGCAGAACAAAACCAGAAGTGACATTACTCACCATAACAGACCGGACATTATAAATTCCAAGCGGAGTAGAACAACATCACCACATCTAAATACATGAGCATTATGAAGGTTTCTGCCTCAGCTACCCTTACAGAGTAAGTTCCATACTCCCACCACCCTCTCACACCCACACTAGTCTCCTTTGCTCCGAGGGAAACAATGCCAGTCTATCTAATTTCTCTTCATAACAAACTCTCCAGCCCAGGAAACATCCTGGTAAATTCCTCTGCACACTTTCCAGTGCTTTAGCATTTCTCTTATAATGTGGATGCTCAAACTGCACAAAATACCCTCGCTATGGCCTAACCAATGTTTTATACAGTTCTAGCATAACCACCCTGCTCTTAAATTCTGTGCCTTGATTATTGAAGGCAAGTATCTCATATGCCTTCTTAACCACTTTATCAATCTGACCCCCACCACCTCAAGGGACTGGTGGAAATGCACACCAAGGTCCCTCTGATCCTCCGTATCATCATATATTCGCTTGCTTTGGTTTGTCCAGCACAAATTCATGATCTCACACTTATCCAGCTTTATACTCAAATTGCAGTGAATAACCCAAAGTAAGTCCTAGTAGTCATGTGCAGTGAGGTACCTTTTCAAATTGGATCCATTTGGCAACTCAGTGTTTGGAAAAGTTAGCAAAAATAGGACACAGCATTAACCATTAAAAACAATTATTGTAATCCAACAAAATAAATTATTAAAGAATTATTAAATGTTAAAATGAACTCTGCTGAACTAGGAACAGGACAGATAAAACAGGGAGGATAGGTCATTTAGCCTCTCAGACAAGTTCTGCCACTGAATTAGATGTTGAAGTGATTTAAGATTTTGTCTAAGTATTCATGTCTGAGTCAAAACTAACTAACCGTACACTTCGACCTGTCTTATATAAATCATTATGCCACGTAAATAAATAACCAGATTTCCAATCCAGTAAGTTCTTCACTTAAGCAGCAATGAGTTAAGAGAGGTGCTGTTTGAAGGGATGTTGAAATATCTGGGACAAAAAGAGAAGAATATCTTAACTTGACAGACAGATTGTTATGAGACAACAATGTGTAGAGCTGGATGAACACAACAGGCCAAGCAGCATCAGAGGAGCAGGAAAGCTGACATTTCGGATCTAGACCCTGGTCAAGGAGACTTAATAAGCTAAAGTTTAAAACAGAGTGGCCACCACCCTCATTTGTCATTGAGTTTTAAAAAAAACATAATAAAACGAAAACAAACATACATGAACCTTATCACAGTGCACATAACTCACCTGCAGCATTTATAAGCTGCTCCAGTAACTTTCTGATGTTTATAAACACGTCAGTAACTGAACACCTTTAATGCTTTGTATGATTAAAGGCCAAAGTAATATTATCATCATCCATGTATCAGCATATAAGGGTGCTGCTGTCATGAGGAACAATTACCAAAATAAAATTAAGCTAACACGACAGCATGGATATCAACTGAACTGCAAGAAACCTTCACCAGATGGTTGGTTTTCTGAAGTTCTGCAAACATTCTAACTTCTGCCTTTGCTCAGAAACGCAAGATGACATTATTGAATCACAAATGGATGCTAATTTTCTGCACTATTAGGTAGAATTTTGACTGACCCATCTGTCCTATTTGTGGTAACAGCATAAATTTGAGGAATTTTCAACTTAAAGCATAAAGTAGTTCAGAAAATCTATTCTGACTGAAAATCCATTTGCATTTTAGTTTGGCAAAAGACACGAGTATAAATGTGGTTGTTCCAAATCCATGCAAACTATATAACTTGGGAGTCCACAATTGCACTTCAAGACATGTGTGCATCTACGGTTTTTACTTCCGTAAAGTGCTTCAACAAATATAATCCATAATTTTCATTTGGAGTTACAGAGTCTTCTTAGCAATGCTGACTATCACTGATTACCAATAGCGGGATTATGGTTATGCTGATGGAGTGGCTAAAGGACACTGAAGTGTTCAAAAGTGTTCAATCAGCCATGATCGCATTGAATGGCAGGGCAGGTTCAATGGGCTGAATGGCATACTCCTGATCTCAAGCTCCACCTGGAACATGAGTACAGAGCGGTTTTTTTTGTACTTTCAATGGATATGGGGATCGCGGGCAAGACCTTTTGATGTCCAGCCATAATTGCCCCTGAACCAATTATCATCCTAAGATATTTGAAAGAACAGTTTAAACCACATTGCTGTGGATCTGGAGGCACATGTTGGTCATATCTTCTCCTAAGAGTCGCTACTAAATCACCTCTAGTGAAGCTGTCCCACTGTAATGCAATATGTATTAAGAAACTTTAACAACTCAGTAAGGTCACCATAATAGCAACTCCTTTCCTGGGCTCTCTGACCAAGAGAAGCAAAATTTGCAATGTCATGTTGTCTCTAACTATTCTCAAACACCATTATGACATACAATCATCATTATTTCATGATCAACACTGAAAACACCAGAGAAACTCAGCAGGTCTGGCAGCATCAGTGGACAGGGAAATGGAGTTAACATTTTAAATCCTATATGACAGTTCTTCAGAACTGAAAGGAGTTAGGCAGTTTGTATACTCTTCACAGAAGCAGAGAGATTGAATAAGGGGTGAGTGGGAAAGAGTCAGTAACAGAAGAAATAAGCTCAGTGAGGTGGGAACAGGCTGAAACAATGGGTCTGCCAGGGCAGTCCTGTTCGTGAATTTTGAAAAAGGTAGAAACAGATTGAGGGGCTGTGTGATGGAAAGTTCTGAAGGGGAGATTTCCAGAGGATTTGTGATCTTTGACAGTCCCAATATCATGCTCGCTGAGTAAGACAACAAACTCACCCACAACCTGAGCTACAGGTCTTTGCCAAAACTGAGTCCCAATAACAGCTTGAGATCAGTGATGGGTTTATGATCCGGGGAAGACTGGATCCATCTGGTCACTAATCATAGAATCCCTGCAGTGTGGAAATAGGCCCTTCAGCCCAACAAGTCTACACCGACACACAGAGCATCTCACGCAGACCCGTCCCCCTAATCTACACACCCCTGAACACTATGGGCAATTTAGCATAGCCAATCCACCTAGGCTGCACATCTTTGGATTGTGGGAGGAAACTGGTGCACCCAGAGGAAACCCTCGCAGACACAGGGAGAATGTGCAAACTCCACACAGACAGTTGCCCGAGGGTGAAATCAAACCCAGGTCCCTGGCGCTGTGAGGCAGTAGTGCTAACCGCTGAGCCACCGTGCCACCCGTTATTGTCCTTTAGGGAAGACAACTACCATTCTTACCTGGTCTGGCCTACACGTGCCTCCAGACCCACCCTCTGGGCAATTAAGGATGGGCAATAAATGCTGGCCTAGTCAGTGGTGGCCTCATCCCATGAATGAATTAAATAAAACTTAACAAAAACAAACTTGCTGGAAAAGCTCAGCAGATCAGACAGCATCTGTGAACGATAAAACAGAGTTAACGTTTCAGGTCCGGTGACTCTTACTTAGAATAAAAAAGTTAAGATCAGGAAATTAATGTTCTAAAAACAGCAAGTAGTATACAAAGAGGTTGTTAGTCCATGGAAAGTTTGCTAAGGAAGGCACAGCAATCCCTTGATTAGCATATCAAATGCAATCCCAAAAAGAGTTTGCACAACGAATATCATTTTTCCAGAAGAAAACATGTACAAGGGTTATGTTCCTGACCTGAAAAGTTTACGTGAGTAGCCTACCAGCTGTCATTAACCTAGCTGATGCAAAAATTGTCTTTCTACTCACTAATGTACTATTCTTTCTATTCACTTCTTATTCACCACTCCTCCTGCTCTCACCCACTCACTGCCTCCTACAAACCTACCTTTGCTAGCTCCCTTTTTCTCTGACACCATTTCCTTTCCTACTTACTGCTCCCCTCTCCTTGCATGCCACTGTTTCTTCCTTCCATATGCTTCTTGATTCCAATTCCCTCACTCTGTCCCCCAACTCCAACTCAGACATGGGAGTAAACAAAGCAGGAGTCAATAAACATAGCCCACAGCAAATTCAAGACTTGGAAAGCAAAATGCAGTGAGTTTGGAAATAATAAGGTGTAGAGCTGGATGAACACAGCAAGCCAAGGTCCGGACCCGAAACATCAGCTTTCCTGCTCCTCTGATGCTGCTTGGCCTGCTGTTCATCCAGCTCTACACCTTGTTATCTCAGATTCTCGAGCATCGGCAGTTCCTATCTCTGCAGTGAGATTGGCTTTGGTTCATTCTGCAGAAGACTTGGTGCAAACACAACCAAGTAAATTATATTTTTCTGCTCGCCAGGTACTGAGCTGAACCAAGTTCCAATTATTATTTACAACTATGCTCACTACGTACGGCAACTTCTTTCCACCAGCTCTTTAAAAATTGACATTCTCACACTCAACCCATTCTCAGACACATCACTTACCATCTCTATAACCTTGTTCAGCCAGAAAAACACTTCAAGAACATCTTGTTCATTCAAATCTGGATGTCTGGAAAACCCCCCACTCATTTTGTCCCATCATTGGCAGCTGTCTAACATTTGAAGCTTTAGAACTTCTTCCGTAAACATCTCTTCCTCTCCACCTCACTCTTCTTTAAAATCAAGCACATTAACTGAACTCTTAAGAACCATTCTAAAATTTTCTACCCTTTAATTTCAATTTTAATCAGATTAAATCTGTAAAATATTTTTGGGGCGCTTAATGTTGAAGGCTCTACATAAATGCGTAATTAGATCATTCTTGCTGAATGCTGCTACATTCTTCAAAGGTAATCACAAAGATAAAGATTCATGAGTTGTTTGTACAAAGAAGAAACAGGGCAGCCTCTGGTGAAACACAATTAATCACAGTGCTCCAAGCAGGTTGTACTGAGCTCACCATTCAACTAAACTAATTTAATGAAAAACAATAGGCATTAAACCATCTGTCATGCTCAATACAGAATTAAAATAACATTTTTAAATCTCTATGCAATGATGAATGAGCTCATTACAAAATTTCAAGTTATTGAGAACTAGTTAACAGAGACAACCATAAAAGCTGCTTAAAAAATATACATACCTTTGTGTAGAACCATTGTAGCAGTAGTTTGGAAGGAAATCATAATTCAGTTCCCAGAAAACATGGAGAGTTATTCTTCCATATGGTGCAGATACATTGTGATTGGCTTCCCTGAACATGGCATCAAAACTGTCCAGAGTTAAGTATTTACTGAGGAGCTTGTGACTCATACGGTTGACTTCTATCAGACCTTCAAGTTCCTAAAGAACCAAAATTACAGAGACCATACTCAATATTAGAAATCTGCAACCTAAAAACTTGGACATCAGCTTGTCCGATGATTGACTATGTTACTAAGTTACAGACTCTTCTGAAACAGGAGGCCACTTGACACTATACGCAAGTGCTACCTCTTTGAAAGCATTGTCTAATTTAGTCCCACACCCCTGTAATTCTCTCTCATACTCTGCAACTAAACCTACTTATTCCAGAGATTTTGTTTGATTTGTTACAATACTGCAAAAAATTACCTTACAATGATAATTATACCAGACTGGAGAGAAGTATACAGGTAGTTGTGTAGGACGACGGTGAGGCCTCTTCTCAAGTACTGTGTGCATTTGTGCTTGCCCTGTTATAGGAAGGATATATTAAGCTGAAGAGGGTTCAGAAAGATTTACCAGAATATTGCCAGGATTGGTGCTTTTGAGCTATAGAGAGAGGCTGAATAGGCTGAGGGTATTTTCCCTGCAGCGTCGGAATCTGAGAGGTGACCTTTATAGAGGTCGTGAGCGGCATGGATAGGGTAAATGGCCCGGGTAGAGGAGTCCAAAGGTAGAGAGCATAGGTTTAGGGTGAGAAAGGAAAAATTTAAAAGGGACCTAAGGGGCAACCTTTTAATGCAGTGTGGTGCGTGTATGAAATGACCTGCCAGAAGTGTCGGAGGCTGGTACAATTACAACATTTAAAAGGCATTTGTATGGCTACATGAATAGGAAGGGTCTAGAGGGATATGGGCCAAATGCTAGCAAATGGAACTGGATTCATTTAGGATATCTGGTCAGCATGAACGAGTCGGACTGAAGGGTCCATTTTCGTGCTGTACAACTCTATGACTCTACAACAGCAGACTCAAGGGAACACTGCCGCCTACAGGTTTTCCTCCATTTCATAGACCATCTTGGCTTGGAATTATGTCACCATCCCTTCACTCTCTGAATAAAAATCTGGACACACACTCTCCAACAGAAACCAGACGAACTGCAGAGGTGTGAGCTTGCAGCTCGCTACCACCTGCTTGAGGGCATTCAATGATTGACAACAAATTCTGGTCTTTCCAGTGGCACACTCATTCCTTGAAAGAATTTTTTTTTACAAAACTGCAGGTGGGCAAGAATTTTGCCACGGGGTCATTCATCCCAGAGACGCCCACCACTGCCATTTGAGTGTCTGATTGGACTTGGAGGCAATGCGGGGTTCTCATCAGGAATTAAATAGGTACAAAAATATATTCTATATTTTATGAATACATATTTTAACATCTGAAAGATCAGCCAATTTTATGTGGCTATTTAAGTTGGAGGGGAATAGGGTAACTCCTGACTCATGACTGCAAAACACTTAAAATGGTTTAATTAACTATAATTCTACAATTCATCAGCCCATTCAGATCATGTATATGGACTTCTGCACCATTCCTATGAAATTCTAATGAAGCTTAATGTGAGCTTGGCAAACAGCAGTATGTTGTTTTTCTGCTCTCGTAATCCAAACCTCAGATGTTAACCAGAATCCCCATTTTTGTTTCTGGCATAAAATACTCAATGTTGAAGGCTTCCCAGGATGAGAGGGGTTTTGGGCTGGTGCTTGGGATAGAGACCCAATATCAGTACATGGTAAACAGAGGTCTACATATCTTTTGTTTTCATAATATTCCCTACCCACGTCAAGAGAGAAACAATGCATTCTATAACAGAAGCCTATTTTGTTTTACCCGATAATCTAGCATAAGAAAATGTATTTAATGCAGACAAACAATATATGCGCATTTCATGAAGGCAGAGTCTAACATGGATATTTTAGGGTCGTAAAGGTAGACTAAGGTAGATGCAGCATGGTCGCTCAGCGGTTAGCACTGCTGCCTCATAGAGCCAGGAAGCCGGGTTCAATTCCGTCCTCGGGTGACTGTGTGGAGTTTGCATATTCTCCACGTGTCTGTGTGGGTTTCCTCCGGGTACTCCGGTTCCTCCCACAGTCCAAAGATGTGCAGGTTAGGTGGATTGGCCATGCTAAATTGCCCGTAGTGCTCAGGGATGCGTAGCTTAGGTGGGTTATAGGGGGATGGGTTGCTCAAGAGGGTCGGTGTGGACTTGTTGGGCCAAAGGGCCTGTTTCTACACTGTCGGGATTCTATGATTCTTAAACTGTTATTTTAAATTTTCCATAAATCTGCATACATTCCAAGTGAACTTGAAGCTGTTAGCACAAGATGGCCTGAGAATACAAACCATGACAACACAATCTAAGCTACCAATGTGGTACATGAATTGGAGTGCCAGTGTGAACCCATCCTAACCATCTCATTCCTTCAAAATTCAAAACAATATCCAATATTAGATGCAATTCTGCAATTGGACAGTATTTGCTAAGTAATTCCAAATGTATTAAAGAACTACACAAAAAAAAATTTACAATTTCAGACTGTCTGTTGGTGACAGAGCATGGCTCATATGTGCATGCTAGAAGTCATATTTATTTATATATTTAAGAAATTTATCTTTTCCAACTGAATAAAGAATTGGGAGATAGCTTTTGTCTTGTACTTTCCCATGACAATGCCTTGAAAACTGTTGATTTGTCTTGTTTGAATTTAAATAAGAACTTGGCAGTTAAGTACCCCCTACTGTACATTCATGGTAAAGATTCCACCAATCAGAATCCATCTGCACCCTTTTCAACACTCTTCTCATGCAGTATAAATTGCTGGTCCTTTTGGGATCGTGATTCTGTCCAGATGAGCACAAGACAAACAAGTTGCTTATTTCAGTTCAAAAAGTCTGTCCTACGAAGCGACTATTCTATGGGCGTCATTTGTAGAAGTTCACATTGGTAACGATATTTACATGAGAGCTAAATGTTACTATTAAATAGCATGTAATTCAGGAAAGCTGAATTATTCAATAGGCAACACAAGCAAAATGATAAAGGACAACAGAACGAACATTTCCCGCAACTCATCCCTCACACCCCGTCCCCGCAATAACAACCAAAAAAGAATTCCCCTCGTCCTCACGTACCACCCCACCAACCTCCAGATCCAAGGCATCATCCTCCGACACTTCCGCCATCTGTAATCTGACCCCACCACCAAAGACACTTTTCCCTCCCTACCCTTGTCTGCTTTCCAGAGGGACCACTCTCTCCCTGATTCTCTTGTCCGCTCCACACTCCCCTCCAGCCCCACCACACCCGGCACTTTTCCCTGCAACCGCAGGAAGTGCTACACCTGCCCCCACACCTCCTCCCTCACCACCATCCCAGGCCCCAAGAAGACTTTCCACATCAAGCAGATGTTCACCTGCACATCTGCCAATGTGGTATACTGCATCCGCTGTACTCGTTGTGGCCTCCTCTACATCGGGGAAACCAAGCGGAGGCTTGGGGACTGCTTTGCAGAACACCTACGCTTGGTTCGCAATAAACAACTGCACCTCCCAGTCGCGAACCATTTCAACTCCCCCTCCCACTCCTTGGATGACATGTCCTCCTGCAGTGCCACAATGATGCCACCCAAAGGTTGCAGGAACAGCAACTCATATTCCGCTTGGGAACCCTGCAGCCCAATGTATCAATGTGGATTTCACAAGCTTCAAAATCTCCCCTCCCCCAACTGCATCCCAAAACCAGCCCAGCTCGTCCCTGCTCCCTAACCTGTTCTTCCTCTCACCTATCCCCTCCTCCCACCTCAAGCCGCACCCTCATTTCCTACCTACTAACCTCATCCCGCCCCCTTGACCTGTCCATCCTCCCTGGACTGACCTATCTCCTCCCTACCTCCCCACCTACACTCACCTTTACTGGCTCCATCCCCGCCTCTTTGACCTGTCTGTCTCCTCTCCACCTATCTTCTCCTCTATCCGTCTTCTATCCGCCTCCCCCCTCTCCCTATTTATTTCAGAACCCCCTTCCCCTCCCCCATTTCTGATGAAGGGTCTAGGCCCAAAAGGTCAGCCTTCCTGCTCCTATGATGCTGCTTGGCCTGCTGTGTTCATCCAGCTCTACACCTTA
Source organism: Ginglymostoma cirratum (assembly GCA_024137785.1). Lineage (NCBI taxonomy): Eukaryota > Metazoa > Chordata > Chondrichthyes > Orectolobiformes > Ginglymostomatidae > Ginglymostoma > Ginglymostoma cirratum. The sequence continues at coordinate 43,455,785 of JAHRHZ010000263.1, forward strand.
TTATCTGAGCTGATAAGTCTACCTGTACAAAATGTCTCAACACAAATACTGAGGTCCAATTCATTAAGATACTGTGCACATACCACAATAGAGGTGACGTCTTCACTCTCAAATCGCGTGATTGCCAATTCTAATGATTTGTACATTGCTGCTGAAATTCTTTGAGTGATCAGCCGATTCAGGTCTATTGACCTGCCAAGAAGCTATAACATAAGAAGTTTAAAATATTACATAAAATATATAGCACAGAAATAGGTCATTCAAACCAGTTGACATCAATATTTATACTTCATTGGAGCTTCCTCTCATATTTTCTCATCCAATTTACAATAATAGCCAACTCATTCTCTTCTCCCTCAAATGCTTGTCTAATTTTCTCTCAAACGCATCGGTACTGTTCACTTCACTCAAACCTTATGGTAACAAGGTTCCTCAATGTTTAGCATTCATTGGGTAAAAGTGTGTTTTTTTTTGAAATCCCTACTAGATTTCTTGATATCTGTCTTACACTTTAAAGCAATATACATTCTGAAAACTGGCCTTTCATTCTGGTGTCTCAATAACAATGAAAATCAACTCTCACCTGTACATGTCTTTGTTTCAATAAAGTCTCATATCTATTTGATGGAGGTGTTGGTATATTAGCTCCCTGATTCTTACACTCTGCTCGCAGCCGTTTGTCTAGAAGAAGGCTAAAAGAATTGAATTGTTCACACTGTGAAAATGTTCAATGCAGTACCTTCTTACTGTAGATTTAAGAATATTAGAACAGAAGCTGTCAACAATACCTTCCAGCCAGAATCTTGTAGTAAGCAAATATTTGATCAGCCAATTTATATACAAATTGGTCAAAACAGAGGTTTACCTGAAAAGAAGCACAGATGTTCCACAATTATCACGTGCACGCATTTGGCCAATGAATATCAAGATAAAGCCTCAACACTCATGCTCAATTACATGATTTTTAAAAAACTGAAAGATATTTACACTTTTAACTAAATAAGTTCATTAGTAATTACCTCTGCTTCAATCTCATCATAAAGGAACTGCTTCTTGAACTTGGTCAGTGCGTAATGGGCACTGTCATTGTAAAGGTCCAGGGAATATAACACATACCTACAAAGAAAATTGTATGAGAGATAATAGGAACTGCAGATGCTGGAGAATCCGAGATAACAAGGTGTGGAGCTGGATGAACACAGCAGGCCATATGCTGCTGCTTGGCCTGCTGTGTTCATCCACCTCCACACCTTGTTATGCTACAAAGAAAATGTTATGGTTAAGGAGGGACTATTCAACACATTTCTCTAGAACAAAACATTAGTAGTCTAGCTAATCAAAATATTTTAAACAGCCATATAATTTTAAGTTACTCGGAGTTAGCAAGAACAGCAAATGCTGGAGTCAGATACAACACAGTGTGGAGCTGGTGGAGCACAGAAGGTCAGAAGGGTCCCGAACCGAAATGTTGACTTTCCAATTTCTCTGATGCTGCCTGACCTGCAGTGTTCCTCCAGCTCCACACTGTGTTGATCCAAATAATTTTAAGGTACATTAATTTCCCAATCTGTCTGCAGATATAACAAAATCCCTCACAAGGACACATAAAATAAAGTCCAGATAAAAACAAGTTACTGGGTGTAGCAACAATGCAAGAAGACTGGAAATAGAATCGTAATTAGCTGGATCTCAAAGGGAATAATCTCAGGATTACTGCCAGTGTAATGAGCTGGCGAGTTAGGAATAGGAGCAGACCGAGCAAATGCATGGCTGGAAGGATACTGTAGGAGGGAGGGATTTAAGATTCTTGATACGCTGGGACTATATCTGGGGAAGATTGGATTTGTATGAGCTGGATAGGGGGAGGGTTCAAACTAGAGTGGCGGAGGGACAGAAACCCAAGGAGGTAGGCAAGAATGGAGAAACAGAAGTGGAAATAAGAAATAGAAGCACAGAAAGCAAAAATGGAAAGCAGAGGAAGCGAGGCTGAGCAGCAATTAGGGCTGGAATTCAAAGTGTGTAAAATGAAAATATCAAGAAGACAAATCCAAGGAACTGTATCAGAATGTATGGAGCACATCTGCAATCAAGTAGACGAATTAACAGTATAGATAGTTGTAACGGAGTATGATATAATTGTAATTAAAGACACTTGGCTGTGGGGTGACCAAAGCTAAGAACTGAACATTCAAGGGTATTCAATCATTTGGAAGGACGGGCAAAATATTAAAGAAGGTGGGGTGAAGACGAAATCAAGGCAATAGTGAGAAGGGTGTTGATCTGGAAAATCTGGATGTGGAATCAATCTGGGTGGAGCTAAGAAGCAACAAGGGAGTGGGAGGTGCCTGCAGGCCTTCAAATGCACAGTGACCGAGAGGCTGGCATTAAAAAATCAGGAGTGCACACAACAAGGATGCTACAGCAGTCATGGGTGATCTAGACTGTAGAAATTACATTGGCAATGAAAATGTGGCTGATGAATTCCTGGAGCGCATATAATAGATTTTTGGACCATTACACTGAAGAACCAGCTTGGGAACAGGCTATCCTAGATTTGGTTTTGTGCAACAAGGAGTTAATTAATAATTAGGTGTGAGAATTCCTTTAGAATTCTTTACTGGGATAGAAAGTGAAGTACTTCAATCCTGGCAATAGCCTAGTGGTATTATCGCTGGACTGTTAATCCAGAGACCCAGATAATGTTCTGGGAACCTGCGTTCGAATCCTGCCATGGCAGATGGTGGAATCTGACTTCAATAAAAAATATCTGGAATTAAGAACCTAACAATGACCATGAATCCATTATCGATTGTCGGGAAAAACCCATCTGGTTCACTGATGTCCTTTAGGGAAGGAAACTGCTATCCTTACCTGGTCTGGCCTACCTGTGACTCCAGACCCACAACAATTCGGCTGACTCTTAACTGCCTTTTGGGCAATTAGGGTTGGGCAATAAATGCTGCCTGGCAAGCGACACCCTCATCCCTTTAATGCATAAAGATAAAAAAAATCTGAAACTAGGTTCCTCAATCTAAACAAAGGAAACTACAAAGATATGAGGTGATTATTTGGCTGCAATAGACTGGGTAACTTAATTGCAAGTCATGAGAGTGGATAGGCATGCTTTGGTTTTATAAATCCATGCTGCGTCTGAATTAACTCCAACCTCTCCAAACGCCTGTTGATTTTTTTTTTCTGATGAAGAATAACAAAACCTTGTCCACCATTGTTATATGACTAACTGAACTGTATTTGTTAGGCACATCCTTACGTCCTTTCTTGAATAAAGGCATCACATTTGCCACACTCTCTTGAAATAATAAGACAAACCCTTCTCAATCTCCACACCCACAGCAACCTGAGACGCAAGCCATCTGCAGCAGGTGACCAGTCTATCCAAAACATAGCCAGCCTTTCCAAAACCTTCCCTTTCAATTTTCACAGGGATAGTAGGAACTGCCATTTCTATCATTTCTGAAGAAGGGTCTAGACCTGAAACGTCAGCTTTCCTGCTCCTCTGATGCTGCTTGGCCTGCTGTGTTCATCCAGCCCTACACCTTGTTATCTCTTTCAATTTTCACATTATCTTTTGCCTTCACTATCGCTGCCTGTCCTGCTGTTTTGTCAGATTCCTCTTCTTTAGAAAGCACTGATTCAAAGAACTCATTAAGTGTTCTAGCCTTGCCCTGCTTTTAAGCATATGTCACCCAGTTAGGAATGTGCTTAAATAGTCAATCTAGAGACAATGAATATGCAACTTAAGATTTCAAGAGGAGACAAGCTGAGATGAGCAAAGCAGCACACAAATAGAAACCTGCAGTCTAAGTAACAGCATGAATGCACACTTGGAAGCTCATTACAGGACAAAATATGAAGCAGACTGGCTAACCTCCGGCTGCTATTGGGAGAGAGGTGCGTTTGAAGTGAGAATCGAAAACAATGGTGTAGTGATTGGAAACAGGTGGATCTTATTGACAAGATCCTTGACTGACCCCGGTTAACAACCCCAATCATGAAGCCCGATCTTCTCAGTTCAAAGGACTAACTCCAAGCTGGATGGTCACTGCCAATGTACTGTGGAGGATGAAGCTCTATCTGTTGGGAAAAAATATATCAACAAGGGATTTAGGGTTTCCTTAGTTCAGGGGTCTGACTCTGAGCTGACTGCCCACAGCCAGAGTACTGTGCACAAGTAAATAAAGGGTGACTTGGTAACTGGATACTGGCTTCCATGCAGTTTTTTTCAAATGGCATCAGCCGTCCCAACATGTAATTGATGGAAATTTCAGCTTATCCTGTACTAAATGTTGGATAAGCACTATGACAGTGTAGTCAAAGGAAGTGGTGGGGAGGTAGAGCAGGGGGTCAGCAGCATTTATGTGAAAACTAACACTATTTTCAAATACTGTCATAAAGGGGGATAGATAAGAAATGAGGGCTAAAGGATAGATCTCTGCAGGCACCAGAAGTACAAATAGAAGCAGAAAGTGCAGCCATTACATGAAGAATAATGATGAGAGAAAGTTCTTTGTAACAGGCCCTTCGTACGTCATTTTGATAAGAGGTGTTGCAGTATTGTGGTGGGGTAGAAACCCTTTTGATCAGAGAATGTGTGTTTCATGGGTTAGGCCAGCATTTTTTGCCCATGCCCAAATGATTTGGAATACTTAAAGGACTTAAACATGTGAATTCTGGGAAAATTGGTTGCTGATTGGGGACCATGAAACTATAACACATTAACTGAGTCAAGACAACTCAATGCCTCTCTACTGTCACCAAATCTCACACTGGTCATTTCTCTTGACTCCTCTGGCATCTTCTCATTGTATCACCTTGTATCTCTTTCACCTCTCTTGGAAATATGCTTGAAAATTCTTTTAGGACTGCAAAAATCTAATAAGACACCAAAGTAGACTCATTTAAACAGAAAATGCAGCACTGGTCCAACTTTTGAGACTCCCAAAAAATTTATACTTCGGATATCATTGAAAACTGACACTCGCCTCTATTTTTGTTTTCTAGAGGTAGTGCAACAAAAGTGCAAACCACATTTATATACGGAATGTAACTGGAACAAAATGCTTTCATCATGCAATGAAGTGATAAATAAATTAAAATCCTACTCCATCATGGAGGCTTCTTTGGTCTCCAAAATATGGTCAGTCAAAATCCATGGCATAGACATCTCAATCGGAAACTGGATTCTTCTGCCCATTGTCAGTTCAAGGAAGAATTCTCTGAACCAAAGCTGAGACAGATCGCAGCAATGCTGAAGAGTTTCTTAAGAAAAAATTCAAAGACAAATCACCAAATAGAGCTAAACATGCAAAAATAGAAAACTTACATATTTATGATTAGAAGTAGTCATAATACACTTATAGTGCACTCTTTTTAAAGTTATTTTTGAAAACAATGTATACAAGATTGTGAAATCTGATGAGCACAACTGTCTTTGTTTGTGACACCATGTTAACACTAACAGAAAATATACTAGGATTGTTGGTTTAAAAATCACTACAGAATGGCAGGCTCTTACTAGTGTGATGTGCTAGGTCCACAGTTGCTCACAATCTGTGCAGCCAATTGTAATATTTCCAAATCTGCTAATGACAGACTGATATCTAGGAGGGAGCACAAGTTGTGAGGAGGATGCAAGATGGCTTCAAAGGGGCTATGAAGTGAAAGGGCTAGAACTTGTTAGACAGAATAGAATGTGAATAAGTGTGAAGCTATCCTCTCCGCTAAAATAAAACAGAAAGACAATATTTCTTAATTAGTGAAAGGATGGAAAGGGTCCCCAAAGGATCCAGGGTGTCCTTGCTCATGATTCAGAAAGATGCAACAAGCAATTAGGAAGGTAAATGGTTATGTCAGCCTTTAACACAAGGCGGTGGATTTGAATAAGCTGCCACTTGCTGCTATTGTACAGATCTGCTGGGACCTCATCTGGTAGAGTGTCCTGGATTCAGATCTAAGACAGGACATGCTCACCAAGAAGGGAGTGCAATGGAGATTCACTTGACTAATCTCTGGGATGGTCTTATGAAGAAAGATCAAATAAACTGTAGAGTTTAAGTATTCGCTAGACTTTCAAAATATGACAGGACCTAATTGAAACATATAAAATTCTCACAAGGCCAACAGGGTTGATATAGATAAGCTGTTTTCAATGACTGGTGAATCTCTCATCAGGGGACAAAATCATAATGTGTCATTTAGGACAGAGACAAGGAGGAATTTCATCACTTGGAAAGTGGAGAATCTTTAGAATACGCTACCACAGTGGGCTGCAAGGTTCATTGAGCATGTTCAAGACAAGACAGAAATCAATGTACTTCTGTAAACTAATTACAACGAAGCATTTGGAGGCTGTGTGTGAAAATGGCATCAAGGTAGATGATCAGCTATAATCCAACTAACTGAGTGGCAGAACAGGCTAGATGGGCTGAATAGCCCAGTTGTGTCCTTGTGAGGCACCAAGCTAAGAACTCTATTTCAAACAAAGATTATTTTGTATATCATAAGTCTCTGTCCTAAAATTCTACTAAGTGAAGCATGAGAATCTAATATGAATTAAAAACAGAATCTTTACAAAGTTTATCACTAGACTTTATAAAGCTCAAGCTGTTATATGCAAAATGTTTTTCATCAAATGGCCATTGTAAATTATAATCATGTTTACGCTGAAGGATAACATATTCAATTCCAAGATTTGTATGCATAAAAGCAAACATGTATCTATTTACATAGAATCCCTACATCATGAAAGCAGGCCATTTGGGCCATCAAGTTCACTCCGACTCTCTAAAGAGCATCCCACCCATTGCCCCTCATTTCCCATGGCTAATCCACCTAGCCTGTACATCCCTGGACTCCATGGGCAATTTAGCATGGCCAATCCACCTAACCTGCACATCTTTGGACTGTGGGAGGAAACAGGAACACCTGGAGGAAACCCACACAAGCAGGGCAAGAATGTGCAAATTCTACATAATCGCCCAAGGGTGGAAACAAACATGGCTCTCTGGCACTTTGAGGCATTTCCCAGACTTACATTTGCAGCTTTCTAAACTCTGGGTATGGTTTATCAGAAGATGAATGCAGATACTCAGAAGTTAAAAGATATTATTCCATGTCCACATCATGTTATACCGAAATGCAAATGAAAGAGAAAGCACAATCACTAATTCTAACAGGATTATCACCCACATGCAATAATCTGTCCAAGGCCAGCACGTTTTGTGCAGCCACATGGCAGATGCAGTACAATGTGGATAAATGTGAGGTCATCTACTCTGGGAGCAAAAATAGGAAGGAAGTTTATGAAGGCTATTAAGTAAGTACACCCAGTTGTTGAAGATGAGCATGCAAGCGTAGCGGGCATTAAGACAGCAAATGACATGCTGGCCTTTGTGGTAAGAGGATTCAAGTAGGAACAGGAATGTCTTGCTGCAATTATACGAGGCCTTGGTGAGACCAGGCTTGGAGCGTTGTGGGCAGCTTCGGTCTCCTTTTCTGAGGAAAGATTTGTTCTTATTCTCTCATGGAACCTGGGTATCGCTGGCTGCGATAGGGTTAGGGTTAGGGTTTATTGTCCATCCCTAGCTGCCCTTAAGGTGGTGGTGAGCTACCTCTTGATCTGCTGCAGTTCATATGCTGTAGGTAGACCCACAATGCCATTAGGGAGGAAATACAAAGATTTTGACCAAGCAACAGTGAAAAAATGATGCTACATTTCCAAGTCAGAATGGCGAGTGCCTTGGAAGCAACTTGCAGCTGTTGATGTGCCCATGCGTCTTGTCCTTCTGGATAGAAGTGGTCATGGGATTAGAAGGCATTGTCTAAGGATCCTGGTGAATTTCTGCAGTGCATCTTGTAGATAATGCTGCTACTGAGCATCGACAGTGGAGGGAGTGGGTGCTTGAGGATGTGGTGCCAATCAAGCTTCGTCATGGATGGTGTCAAGCTTCTTGAGTGTTACTGATGTTGCACTTATCCAGGCAAGTAGGGAGTATTCCATCACACTCCTGACCTGTGCTTTGTAGATGGTTGACAGACTTTGGGGAGTTAGGTGGTGGGTTACTTGCTGCAAGATTCCCAGTCTCTAGCCTGCTCTTGTAACCACTATATTTAAATAGCAAGTCCAGTTAAGTTTCTGGTTAATGGTAACCCCCCAGGATGTTGGAAGTGGGGCATGCAGTAACAGTAATGCCATTGAACATTAAGAGGTTTGACTGTCTCTTATTGGAGATGTCATTGCCTGGCATTTGTGTGGCACAAATGTTGCTTGCCACTTGTCAGCCCCAGCCAAGATACCGTCCAGATCTTGCTGCATTTGAACATGGATTGCTTCCATATCTGACGTATCGTGAATGGTGCTGAACATTGCGAAATTATCAGTGAAAATCCGTACTTCTGACTTTATGATAGAGGGACAGTCATTGATGAAGCAGTTGAAGATGAGTGGGTGCAGGACAACACCAAGGAGCTCCTGCAGAGATGTCCCGGAGCTGATATCACTGACCTCCAACAACCACAACCACCGTACAGGGAGTGCAGCGAAAGTTTAATAGAGTGATTCCCTGGATGTCAGTAGACAAGTATGAAGTGAACTTGAATCGGTGAGGATTATATTTGCTAGAATTCAGAAGAATGAGGGGAGATCTCGTAGAAACCTATAAAATTCTAACAGTACTAGGTGGGTAGATTCAGTAAGGAAGTTCCTAATGATAGGGGGTCCAGAATTAAGGGTCACAATCTAAGGTTACAGGGTAAACCATTTAGGTTTAAAAAAGTTATTACAACTGCCTCACATTCACAGTTTTGTGAAAAACCAGAAAATTCATTATTGCCTGTTTGGATAATGTATTTTTCCTTTCCCATTTATTAAACAGCAATAGATCATAGCATCATAGACTCCTGACAGTATGGAAACAGGTCCTTCAGCCCAACAAGTCCACACTGACCCTCACAGCATCCCACCCAGACCCATCCCCCATAACCTACCTCAATTACACATCTCTGAACACTACGGGCAATTTAGAATGGCCAATCCACCTAGCCTGCACATCTTTGAACTGGGGGAAGAAACTGGAGCACCCAGAGGAAACCCGCGCAGACACGGGGAGAATGTGCAAACTCCAAACAAACTGTTGCCTGAGGGTGGAATTGAACCCAGGTTCCTGGCGCAGTGAGGCAGTTGCGCTAACTGCTGAGCCACCGTGCCACCACAATTACATAACTCATTCTACAGCTGCCTCAGTTGTAATAATTTAAATATTCTAAAATAATTGAACTCTGAAAGTTTACAACCAAGGAATAACGTTTACCCAATGAGCAGTACCATAGGTCGCGTGTTTACAAGTTGTGGGTTTAGAAGGATGGAAATGTAAGATTGAAAATCAGAAGCATAAGACAGCATTGCAAGTCAACTATTTTGACAATGATAACCAGAAGCAAACAGGGACGGACAGAACATACAACCACAAGAAAAAGGCAACAAATGGGACAAAAGGGAACAAAGTGTAATACGGTGAAATTAATGGCCATTTACTTGATTAAGTGTGGTATTTGTAGTAAAATAAACAAATTAATGGCACAATTTAAGGTAATGGGTATGATTTTATAGCCATTATGGGGAAATGGTTACAAGGAAATCAAAGCTGGGAAATGAACATTTAGGGTTATGAGATAACAAGGTGTGGAGCTGGATGAAAACAGCAGGCCAAGCAGCATCACAGGAGCAGGAAAGCTTGACGTTTCGGGTCTAGACCCTTCATCAGGTTAGATTTAGGGTTATGAGTCCTTTTGAAAGGAGAGGAAGGAAGTGAACTTTGATGGGGCGGCTTTGTTAGAATGAGATGGAATTAGTACATTAGCAAGAATTAATCATGGATCAGATGATATAGAATCCATATGGGTGGAGTTAAGAAAATAACATCCAAGATAAACCCAAGATATACTAAGGCAAGAGCAGGGCCCATTAGGGACCATGGGAGAAATGGGTGTGGAGTTCCAGAGGACACTGGTTGCATGTTAAACAAGTACTTCACATCTGTCCTCACTCAGGTGGAAGAGGATGTAGGCACAGATTTCGGGAAGATGGACCAAGAGGTTCTTGAGCAGATTGACACAGGGAGTGAGGTGGAATTGGAGGTTATGGCAGCCTTACAAGTGGACAGGTTCCCAGCCCAAGACGAGTTGTATCCCAGACTGCAGTGGCAGACGAAGGGAGGAAATCACAGGGGCCCTAACCCAAATTTTCATTCCCCTCTGGGTCCAAGGGAGTTGCCAGACGACTGGAGGACAGCTAAAGAAGGGTAGTAAAGTTAAACCAATAATTTACAGACCAGCGAGTCTCACAGCTGTGGTATGGAAACGAATGGTGAAAATCATAAGGAGAGAATTAATCTCCATTTAGAGAGAAAAGCTGGGTCTGTCCACAAGTCCTTGAAGGTTGCAGCAGATTAATTAGGGTAATTTAGAAGGCATATAGGACATATACATTTGTGTCTCATGGCAGAGATAAACAACAGGGAGGTTATACTGAAACTGTGGTCAGAACTTGTGGCTAGGCCACAGCTGGAGCACTGTGTGCAGTTCTTGTCAGCGCACTATAGAAGGGTATGACCGCACTGGAGGGGCTGCAGAGAAAATTCACCAGAATAGAGCAGTTTAGCTTTGAAGAGAGGGTGGAAAAGCTCAGTTTTTTTTTAAGCAGCAGAGAAGGCAGAGGGAAAACCCAATAGAAGTGCTTAAGAGTATGATGGGCATGGACAGGATGGACAAAAAAACAGCTGTTTCCCTTAACTGAAGGCTCTATTCGAAGGGGGAACACTTTTAAAGTGGAAAGCAGGAGGTTTAAAGTGTGCTGAGGAACTCTTTGTTCACCCAAAGGATGGTGGTGGGTCTGGAACGTATTGCATGGGAGGGTAGTAGAGCTGGATAACCGCACAACCTTTAAAAAGTACTTGAATGAGCACTTTAAATGTCATAACATTCAAGTATATGGGTCTAGTACTGGAAAGAAAGACTAGCATAGATTTAGACAAGTCTTGGCAGCACAAACTCAATAGGCTGAAGGGCCTCTTCTATACTGCATCATTCTATGAATAGAGGGAAGAGACACTGGTGAGAGTAGTCCAAATGCCCCCCAACAGTAGCTGTTCTGTACAATAGACTAAATCTGAAGATAATGAAATCATGTAAAAATGGCAGTATATTAATTATGAGCGACTTCAATCTTTATATAGATAGGAAAATTAAATGGACAGAAGTGATGAAAGGGAGAATTCAGAGTGAGTTCTGTCTGGACAGTTTTCCAAAACAGTATGTTGTTGAACCAATCAGGGATCAGACTATTCTAGATCTGGAAATGTATGATAAGGGAGGTTTAATAAATTATCGCACAGTAAAAGATACCCTTGGGAACAGTAACCATGACATTGTAGAATTTAGCATTCAGTTTGAGAGGGAGCAACTTGGGTCAGAAACAACTGTACAAAACCTAAATAAGATTTAAAGGCCAATTAAAGATAAGCAAGAAAAATCAAGAGGGAGAAAATAAACTGAGGCCGAACTAGCAACTAACATAAAGACAGATAGCAAGAGCTTCTTCAAATACATCTAAAAAGAAGAGAAAGTCAACATGCAGAACAAGGCTGGGGAATTAATCACGGGGACCCAGGAAATGACAGAGGAGTTGAATGAATACTCGGTATCAGTGTTGGTGGTGGAAGAAAGTAATAGCTTTCCCAACACAAAATAATGAAGGGACTTGGTGGAGGGGAGGCGTGGAGGAGGAGGAGGAGGAGAAGAAAATAAACACAGTAACAATCAGAAGAAGTCCCTTGTGCCTGATGGGTTGCATCATAGGCTTTTAATGGAAGTTGCTGTAGTGACAGTGGATGCACTGGTAGTAATCTTACAAGATTTTTTCCAGAATCTAAGGATTCTTGGAACATCTTTATTCAAAAAAGAGAGACACTAACCAAAAAAAAAGGGTACTGCAGGCTAGTAAAAATGTCTGTCGTTATGAAAATGTTAAAGTCTTTTATAAAGAATGCAACTGCAGAACATTTAGAAATCCACAATAAAATCAAGCAGAGTCAGCATGATTTCATGAAGAGGAAATCAGACCTCACGACCTTTAAAGAGGTAACAAGCAGGATAAATAAAGGGGAACCAGTAGATATAACATATTTGAATTTCCATAAGGTTTTCAATATTGCTCCATACAGAAGACTACTAAATCAGATAAGAGTCCATGGTGTTAAGAGTAGTATGTTGTCATGGATATGGATTTCACTATTAATAGAAGCCAGAGAGTTGGGATACAGGGGGCATTTCAGAATTGCAACCTGTAACTAGTAGAATATAAAAACAAAAGTTGCTGGAAAAGGTCAGCATCTGTGAAGGAGAAAACAGAGTTAACGTTTCAGGTCCGGTGACCCTTCCTCAGAACTAGTAGAGTGCCACAGGTATCAGTGCTGGGAGCACAACTGTTTACAATATATAACATTAACTTGGACAACACAAGTCAATATACTATCACCACGTTTGTGGATGACACAAGGAATCTTCAGAGGGATACAAGCAGGTTAAGTGAATGGGCAAAAATTTGGCAGATGAAAATATCAGGTTATACACAGTGGCAGGAAAAAGAGGAGATAAATATTATTGAAATGGGGAAAGACTACAGAAAGCTGCAGAACAGAGGGATTTCAGGATCCCACGGCATGAATCACAAAAAGCTAGCATCCACGTTCATCAGATAATAAGAAAGGTAAGTAGAATGGTGGCCTTTATAACAAAGTGAATAGAGTATAAAAACAGGGAGGTTGTGTTAAAACTCTGAGGCACTGATTTGGCCACAGCTGGAGCACTGCAAACAGTTGTGTTCCCCTTAGATAAACAAAGATATACTACTATTGGAGGCAGTCCAGAGAAGGTTTGTTACATTAATCCCAGATATTGGGGCGGGGGGGGTATCATTTCTTTTGAGGATAAATTGATTAGATTGGGTTTGTATTTATTGAAGTTCAGGAGTATGACAGGTGACCTTATTGAAACATACAAAGATTCCTAGAGTACTTAACAGGGTAGATGTGAAGTAGTTGTTTCCCTTTGTGGGAGAGTTCCGGATCATATGGCATAATCTCAGCGTAAGAAGTCACTCAATTCAGAACAGATGACATTTTTCTTCCCTCAGAGAGAGTACAGTGAATCTGTGGAATTGTTTACTACAAAAGGCTAAGAGGCTGGCTCGACAAATAGATTTGAGATAGATTTTTATTGAGTAAAGGAATCAAGAGATACAGGAAAAAGGCAGGAAAGTGGGGTTGAAGGTTATGAGATTAGCCATGATCTCATTGAATAGCAGAGCAGATATGATGGGCTGAAATGGACAACTTCTGCTCCTGCGTCTTATGGTCTTTGGTCAAGTCTACTGTCAAACAGATATCACGGTGAACAAACTAGCAATTGAATCCACTGCTCTCACCATTTTGCAAATGAATAATTTAGTTTCAATGCAGTAATTCTGCTTCAAACAGTTTAGTTATTTGAATTTACAGCTATATCTTGGATAGGTTTTGTTTTAATTCATTGACTTGTTGTGGGCATCATTGGGTGCACCAGCATTTAGAGTCCATCTCTAACTGCGTCTGAGGAGATAGTGATGATCTGGCTTCTTACAGTGATTTATGTGTACACCCAAAATTCTGTTAGGTAAGGAACTCCAGATTTTTAACACAAAAAAATGCAGAAGTATAACAAGTATTCCAACTCAGGTTGCTGCATCACTTGGGGAGGAACTTGCAGATGGTGGTGTATCTACTGTCCATGTCTAGGTTGAAAAGGTGAAGACTTTAGAAGGCTGTTGTCAAAGGAGCTTTGGTGAGTTGTTGCCATGCACACAATGTCAACGTGCATGCTGCTGCCATGTTGTGTCAATGACACAGGAATTGAATGTTGAAGTGGTAAGAATTCAAAGAAAAGTTCAATTCTATACAATAAAATGAGCTAAAGCTTTAGTGGGAGTGGGCAGAATTGATCAAAAGAAACAAATGGATTGTTCGCAAAAAAAAACTGGTAACAAATAGAATAGGTTCTCTGTAAAGAATTTTAAATCTGAAGTAAACCAGTTTATCTTTCCTTCAGCAGATGCAGCAAGTAGTGATTCTGAATTCGATAAATTTGAAACTTTACATTTGTGAAATAGCCACCGTGTATTCCCTGCAAACCAGTAGAAATATTCGAAAAAACAGGTCGACGAAAGCCTTCAAACCAGCAAAACTAATCCAACAGGTCTTGCGAACAAATGACTACAGAATTGTTTTCCCAGATGTCCCAAAAGGGCTCACATTATTCCGAATACGGTCTGATTAGGTACAGCCTCAGTAGCACAACTCTGCTCTTGTATTCTAGTCCTTTTGAAATGAATGTTAATATAGCACTTGCCATCCTAACTGCCAAATGAACCTGCATGTTAACCTTAAGAGAATTCTGAACCATGACTCCCAAGTCTGTGTGTTTCAGATTTCCAAAGCCTATCTGGTTCACTAATATCTTTTAGGGAAGGATTCAGCCATCCTTGCTGATCTGGTCTACACATGACTCCAGACCCGCAGCAATGAGGTTGACTCTTAACTACCTTCTGGACAATAGGGGATAGGCAGTAAATGCTGGCCTGGCCAGTGATAGCCACATCCTGCCAACTAATAGAGGAAAAAATTTGGGATTTTGCGTATTTCCTTTAAACTCTTCACAACGTTTTTGACGATTCTAGAAATAGCAGGTCTTGATTTCCAGTGAGGGAATGGAGAAGTGAAGTCAGTCAGAAAGTCGAGTTGAGGTCAAAGATCAGTCAAGATCCTTCTGAACGGTTTAAGAGGTTGTACAGACTACTCCAGTTCCTATATCAGAGGGATTTTATACTGGAATACCAAAAATTTAAAAATGGGCCTTTATTTGTTAAAACTAAAATGTGAATATCCATTCAGTGAGTGTACAATTAAAATATTTGCTTTACCTTCACATTCCTCCACAAACAGGTTTAAGAATAAATAAAAGCATCTCTAACGGTATACGGTCAAAATGCAAGTTCGCCCCATCACACTGTCTCTTGTGGAAGCGATATCTTACCACTGAAATTGAGTAAATGAGTGTAGAAGAATGAATGCCGGTGAAATTCTTCTATCGCCAAAATGGTGGGGCCCTCAAGACTACTTCTCAAGGTTTTCTTTGCGCCACTTTTGTCAGCAATGAGGGACTCTAGCATAGTTCTAACCATGTAGAGCTACACCAACAGGAAACGTAAAACAAAAACAAAAAGAAAAAAAAGTAAAGGGCACATTAGTCATTATGAATTTAACGGGAGAAAGCCTAACTGTTCCACCACTAGGGATAAATTCCTAGTAAATCAGATTTATTTCTGCCACAGCAACCTATTTTGATATAAAACCAGAACAGGAAATAATTGATCTTTTAAATAAACACAATATCATATTCCCACATTGCCATTACAGAAAGAGTGTTTACCATTTAAAACAACGACAGTAGCTGGGTTGGAACAATCCACTTGAAATTCAACTTAATTTTGTATTTCTCTATTACAGAATTTTGAATCTTTAAACGATGGAACAATTTGACTTTCTTTCAGCAAAGAAAGATAGGCTTTATTCTTACCACCAAAATTTAAAATGGTTGGATAGATGTAGGACCGCCTCAGAAAAGTGTTGATCGCAATGAGTGTTTTGTCCAGTCCCAGAGATTTTAGTTGCTTCGCTAGCTCTCCAGATAGCAATGATTCTGCCATGGTGCGCACCATATACAACTAAAGCCAGTTGGCAAGAGCGGACATTAAGAGTTAGGAAGAAAAGCAGAGAGTGAGAGCTTGGTTAAGTAGCAACGGAAAAGAATTTGGTTAATAAGTTAGGACTACCATTTTCCACAGTGTTACCATAGCAAGCAACTTAAGTTACATTTAAAAGGTCAGTATTGCTTAAAATACAGCAGTCATGGTGTGAATGGGATAGTCAGTTAAACTGACAATAGCAATTGGTTATTCTGGCACTTCTCATCAAGGGACAGAAATTTGATAGAAGCTGTTAAAATACTTATGAAAGCATGCTAAGATGAAAGAATGGAAAAAGGCCATCTTTACATTTTCAAGATGCCTGCTGCAGCGGTAAGCAAAATTTCTTTAAAATTCATAGGAAATACTTGTTTGTTGTTTAGTTTGTCTAGAAGCCACTCTCAACCATACAGCCTGATCAAAATGCGCCAGGTATAAGGCATGCTAAAAAATTTGCATAAAGCATGCGGTGTAATTCTGTAATTGTTGATTTGCAAAAGCAAACAAACTACACAGTATCTGGAAGGAAAGGGAGGAAATAATAACTACTCAAAAAATAACTCTTCAAATTACACTTGCCCCTCAAGTTTTTTAAAAAGGTGTAAATCAAGCTACTTGTAACTACTTCAGTTAAGAGTTTTAATATTAATAACTTGTTGCTTGCAGGAGCTCAAGCAAGGGCATTAACTGGATACAAATTTATACCCTTAAAGTATAAGCAACAATGCTTAGCTTTGCATAACTTCAACATTAAAACCAATTAGTAAAATATCACATTGCAAAATTATGAATGAAGTATTTTTGTAAGGAATATTTAAAAGAATCAAAAGTTAAGTTTAAACTATTCCTTCTTCACAAAATGACAAGGAAATAGAAGGAATCATTGTTATTCAACACACCATATTTTACCATACTTCTTTTTCAGTGTGTGACATGTGCCTTAAACTGATGATTAAACGAATGGAAGTTTCAAAGCTTTTCTCAAAGCAATAATTTAAATTTATTTTTGAGGCTGACCAAGAAATGACCTTGCTTATAAAACAGATTACAAAATGGGAATTTACAGGGCTTAGAGACACAGTCTAAGATCTGCGAGACCCAAAGTTTTAAAGATACTGTGCAACACTACATGTTTCAAAAGCCTCAATCCTTCCAAGGCAATCTTGAATTGAATGTGGACCTCAATTTCAATTTATAGCTTGGACGTCAAATTAAGTTATTTGAACCAGAGATTGTTAAGCAGAAGTCTGCAATGAAGAAACACCTGGGTACTAGATGGTCCGACTGCCCGGGGAGTAACTTTGATCTCAAAGCCTCCTCTTGGATCCTTCTCTCCTCGGAGCGCAGGATCATTTGTTGGTTCGTGTCCAACGTCCCAATCACAAATAGTCTTTCTAATTGCTTGCAGAACACTAGACAGATATAGGACAAAGAAGTGTATCAGCATCAGTTCCACTAACATGTTTTTGTTTGCTTGCCTCATGCAATTGTACAATGGAGAGCAGGAATTATGAAAAAATTACAGCAACAGACAACACCAAACAATAGACAATATTAGCAAAATACTGTAAATGCTGGAAATCTGAAATGAAAACAGAAAATACCAGAAAAACACAACATGTCTGGCAACATCTGCAGAGACAGCATCCAATATGACTTCTTCACAGATGCTAAAGCTACATTGGTAAATGTTGGCTAACCAAAATCTGACGGTGGCTGGTCCAGAAGGCAATGCTCTTGCAAAGTTAGTATCATTATTTAGAACACGATAAAGTAAACTTCAACTGTTTCAATATTGCTCATATTTTAACATTATATTGTTTAACAGTCTTTTGATAGCAGGGAACCTGAATATTGCTTAAAAATATAATTTTGCTGCAACTATTCAACCTGCACGAGGACACTGGCAAGAATACCAATATAAGAAGGGAACAACATCACATACTATATGAGAACAGTGTGTGAACTGATTGGCAAATGGATTCTGATTGGTAGAGACATTGCCATGGAGAATGCAGCAATTAGATACTATGACAGTTAACTGCCAAGCAAAATTTCAAAGATTCTGGAATGATTCCTGCAGATTGGAAGCCTGCAAATGTCAACGCACAATTTGAGAGAGGACCAAAGGAAAAACAACAGGAAACCAGAGATCTATGAGCCTTACATCAATAGTAGGAAAATGCTAGAAATTCTAAAAGGACATGATAAATGGACACTTGGATAAACATGGTCTTACTGGGCACAGTCAACATGCATTCGCAAAGTTTGACAAACTTGGGAGTTGTTAATCTTTTCAGGATTAAAGCAACCAAACTGATGGACATTGGATCTACTTGGACTTTCAGAATTATCTTGCTAAGGTTCCCCACAGAACGTTGCTTAGCAAAACTAAGGCATATCATATAAGACATTATTTAGGAAAATGAGTCATTCTTACATTGGCAGACTGGCAAAGGTGAGGTACTTGGAGCCCTAGCTGTTCACAATGTGTATCAATAATTTGGAGGTGGGGATCAAATGCAATATCTCCAGATGTGCAGATGATACAAAGTTAAACAGAAGTGTAAACTGTGAGGAAAATGTATGACATTTTCAGGGGGATATTAATAGGCTTAGTTGTTGGGCAAAAACATGGTAGATGGAATATAATGTAGAAAAACGTAAGGCTATCCAATTTTGCAGGAGAAACTGATATGCAGAGCATTTCTTAGAACTTTGGAAAGCAATGAACAGTGCAAAAG
Organism: Ginglymostoma cirratum; assembly: GCA_024137785.1. NCBI lineage: Eukaryota > Metazoa > Chordata > Chondrichthyes > Orectolobiformes > Ginglymostomatidae > Ginglymostoma > Ginglymostoma cirratum. Next base: position 43,474,385 of record JAHRHZ010000263.1, read on the forward strand.
GACTTGGATCTCCTTGTCAATAAGTCAGTGAAGGCTAACATGCAAGTGCAACAACCTATTAAGAAGGCAAATGGAATATTATCCTTTCTCGCGAGAGCATTTGATTACAAGAGTAGTGAAGTCTTACTTCAATTGTATAGATTGAATCAGGTCGACAGCTCCTGGAATACTGTGCACATTTTGGTCTTATCTCAGGTAAAGATATTATTACCATACAGTGAATGCAATAAAGGCTCACCAGACTTGTTTGCAGGGTAGCAGGTTTGCCCGAGGAGAGGGACTGGGCAGACAGGGCCTGTGTTCTCAAGAGTTTCCAAGAATGAGAAGTGATCTCATTGAAACCAACAAAAATTTTTAAAGGATATATGCAAGTAAGGTGTTTCCCAGATTGTATCCCCTACTTTTAGTCTCTCCAATCTTAGTAAAGCCTGCCTTGGTCCTAAATTAAGGAGGTGGTGAATCTTTGGAATTCTCTACCCCAGAGGGCTGTGGAAGCACACAGCCTTTGAGTACATTTAAAGTAGAGGTTGATGAATTTTATTTAAGACTAGTATTAAACGTTACAGCAATGTGGTGAAAGGCATTGGAAATGTTCACTCAGCCATGAGAGGGGAGGAAATGACCTAGTGGTATTATCGCTGGACTGTTAATCCAGTGACCCAGATAATGTTCTGGGGTCCCAGTTTCAAATCCTGCCAGGGCAGATGGTGGAGCCTGAATTCAATAAATATCTGGAATTAAGAATCTAATGATGACCATGAATCCATCGTCAACTCTCAGGAAAAACCCATCTGGTTCACTAATGTCCTTCAGGGAGGGAAACTGCCATCCTTATCATGTCTGGCTTACATGTGGTTTCAGAGCCAGAGCAATGTGATTGACTCTTAACTGCCCTCTGGGGAATTAGGGATGGGCGATAAATGCTGGCCTAGCCAGCGATGCCCTCATCCCGTTAATGAATAAAGAAAAAAAAATTGTGAAGCAGGCTTCATGGGTTGAATAGCAGTGTTTCCACAATTTTTCCTACTGGCTGCTCAGGCTTTCGAGGCACGTACTTCCATAAATACAAGTCAATGCTGTGGTTCAGCATGCTGACACTGATCACCCTGTATAGAACATCACAACAGATGTGCATATGCGCATCTTAGAAGATACACTGCTGAATGGTTAATTTCTGTTCCTTAATATACAGCTGAAGATAAGAAAGAAAGGGATCACAATTCTTTACTCAAGTATCTGCAAATTTTAACCTTATTCTTCAAAATGCATGCCACAGGTACCAGTAATGGTTGGTTGGGGGATATGCTGGGGCAAGAGGATGCTGATTGTGCTGGAGTGCAATTCTGGTGCTGTTGATGGCCCACAGTGCCCCATGGATGCCCAATTTTGAGTTGCTAAACCTGTTCAAAATCTGTCCCATTTAGCATGGCCTTCGTGCCACTCAACACGAATGCAGAAGCAGAGATGCCTTGCTGCAATTATACAGGGATTTGTAAGACTACACCTACAATATTGTATAGAGTTTGGACTCCTTAGCAGGGGCAGGATGTTTTGGCTATGGAGGGAGTGCAACAAATGCTTTATTCCTGGGTTGGTGGGACTAAGAAGGAGACGTCAGATTGGTTAGGACTACATACACTCGAGTTAAGAATGAGGGAGTATCTCAAAGAAATCTATAAAATTCTAACAGGATTAGACAGGGTAGATGCAGAAAAATTGTTCTCAATGACTGAGAAATCCAGAGCCAGTCCAAAGAATAAGGGGTAGGCCTTTTAGGACAGAGAAAATGAGAAACTTCTTCAGTTAGACTGTGTGGTGAGTCTGTGGAATTCTCTGCCACAGAAAGTGTCTGATGCTAAAACACAATGTTCTCAAGGAGTCAGATACAATTCTTGGGGCTGGGCTAGAGGGATCAAGGGTATGGGGGACAAAGCAGGAACACGGCGAGTTGAATGATCAGACATGGTCATATTGAATGGTGGTGCAGGCTCAAAGGGCTGATCAGCCTCCTCCTGCTCCTATATTCTATGTTCCTGAGTCCTGAGCTAGTAATCCAGAGGCTACTACTCTGGAGACATTGGTTCAAATCTTTCCACAGGAACTGGTGGTATTTAAACTCAATTCATGTGCAGCCAGACCATGAAAAGTATAATGGACTGCTGGAAAAACCTTGTTAGGAAAGATGTCTGCCATCCTTACCGAGCCTAGCCTATGCTATGCTGTGGGCCTGGAGTCACACAATGTGATTGATTCTGACTTGCCTTTTTGAAATGGCTCAGGAAGCCAAAAAGTTCAGAATAATTAGCAAATGCCTTACCAGAAACATTCATATTTCATCAAATAATAAAGAAAAAAATGCAGGTGGCTACTTATGTTGTAATCAACAAAATTATATTTTCTTCTCCTGAAAAGTGATAAATTGAGAATTGCCACATTTTATGTACAATTTAGACAAACCTCTGAATCACATTCTTCTTCTTTTTGATAGCCTGACGCAAAGGTTCACGAAGTGTTTTCTGAGCAAAGTTTTGGAGTGCAGCATAAATGGTATGTCGAATTGCATGATTGAACACACTCTCCATTCTGCCCATCAGCACCTGCAATCCTTTTATCATGGCAATAACCTGCAGCCCAAAACAGATGAACCAATTTTAACTTTGTTCAATCGGCTTTTCACACTCAAAAAACTAAGGTGTTATTTTTAACTGCGTAGAAATAGTCAAGCACTGGAAGACTTTAACGATCTTCAATTACTGACAGCAATCAAATATTATGCTCCAATTTTAAATGAGTCAAAGTCAAATGTTTTCAAAACTTATATATTCTTCCATTGAATTCACCCTGACAAAAACTGCTATTTTCCTGATCAAGCTATTTAACCAAACTAAACTCAGTTCATTCATTGCTAACATCATTCAATAATCTCAAGATTATTAAAAACTTGTCCATCAAGATTCTCAAAGTAATGTAGTCTTTCCTCAAGTGGGTCAATTTTTCCCATAATTAAGCTGCAACTTCAGCTGTGGTTAACAGTTTTGCAAAGCCAGTTATATAACAGCTTTTAAATTGCATTAAGACAGCTGTAATTGAAGTGCAACATGATCACCTTTTTAATTTGTCGTAGGATGAACAGAACTAAGTGTTATGTCCCGAGGTGATGGTAATACTGGACAAGTCAGATCCCAGTGTGAAACCTGGCTTGATAGATCATACATTTAATTCTTTCTTTAATCAGCTATAGTCATAGAGTCTTAGAGCACAGAAACAGACCCATTGGTCCAACCAGTCCACGCCAACCATGTTCCCAAATTAAACTAGCCCCACCTGCCTGTGCTTGGCCCATACCCCTCCATACCTTTCCAATCCATAAACTTATCCAAATTCCTTTTCAACGCTGTAAATGTACCTGCATCCACCACTTTCTCTGGCAGTTCATTCTACACACGAACCACCCTGTGTGAAAAAATTTGCCCCTCAGATCTTTTTTTAAAATCTTTCTCCTCTAATCTTAAAAATATACCCCCTAATTTTGAACTCCCCACCCCACAGCAAAGACCTTTGTCACATGATGACTCGTCACCAAAATATATTCGCAGGAGATTGCAGATGTTCTTGAACAAAACGCAAGTTTACTGTTCAAAGAAAGGAAAACAGGAAATATAGATATAAAAGGCAGTTTGGAAAGATCTTAACACAAACAGGAAAACCAAGTTTTAATCTATTTCCCAAGACAGACTATTAAGAGATCGATTTGAGAGAAATGTCACTCTTATCGCAGCTTTTAAATTTTTACCAAACTGAGGCTCTTCAGTTTCTTTTTCTCGAAGTGTACAGACAATTTTTACAATTTCTTTCAGTCTGATAGCAAAAACCTTTAAGAATTCTGAAAGCCTAAACTTTTTTCAGTTTTCACAACTTGAAGCTTTAAGCCACTTCTCCTGGCTTAGAAGCTTCATGGACTAGAAACACTGTTGCTGCAGTAACCATTTCCCCTGAACTGAAAAATCTTGCTAAGACAAAATCTTTTCCCCTTTGAACTAAGTAGTGATTTTCTTTTGAATTGAAGTCAAGACAAAACTAATGGCTTAGCTCCGTTTACATTGTCTATCATAAACTCAAAAGGTACAACCGTTCTATTCCATTTACAACACGGGGATCCGTCACAAGTTAAACTATAATCATACGTCTTTTTAGAGTTGATACATTATGGTTACTTCCAGAATACCTTTCTGACCTTTGATTAAAAGAAAACTTTACAGCATTAACCCACATCTAACAGCACTTGCTTTTTTCCCCAAAGCAAGCAAATTCCAAATATGATAATATTGCACAATTTTCATCACTAAGGGTTCTTACTTAATATCACTTTCAACAATGTAACTCATCTTTGTGCTCCTCTTTTGTACTTGTCCAATGAATAGAGAGAAAATTTATAAAATTTGAGATTTTGGGGATATCAGATTACAGGGAGAAAAAAAAAAATTGAGAGAGAAATCCAGCAGGCCAAGCAGCATCATAGGAGCAGGAAAGCTTGACGTTTCGGCT
>JAHRHZ010000263.1:43479329-43502510 GCA_024137785.1 Ginglymostoma cirratum
TGATGCTGCTTGGCCTGCTGTGTTCATCCAGCTCCACGCCTTGTTATCTCGGATTCTCCAGCACCTGCAGTACCTATTATCTCAGAGAGAAATCCAGCTCTTTCTTGTTCTTTGCTTAGGTTTAGCTTTAAATGTTTCTGCTATTGAAGCGTCTGCCTGTATACTAGCATTTTTTTTGGTTATTATCACGCATGTGTTTTCTGTTTTTACAAAATTTTAGATGGTTGAAAATGTTGGGTATTTACTCAATGCAGAAGAGACTAACTTCCTGACCTCAAGTCTGATTCAATATCAGGCAATGGAAGATGGCGACCGGGTAAATAACAGAAATCCGCTCAAATTTTGTTAGCTTACCAGTTGACCAACAAAGTCTCATTTTTTTAAAAATGTCCTCCAACAGAGGGAGGCAACAAGCTTGCAAGTTTCTGCATCAATAACGTTTCTAGCTAAAAATCTTTCAATCTGCCTTATCTTCAAAGAACCCATTTAAAACAAAAGGTAGGCCCTGAAAAATCAAAAGGTCGCCTTCAATAAGATCTCAAAAAGCAATTGAATAGAAGGATGGGGGGGGGATCTAATTGAGACTTACAGAATACTAAAAGGCCTGGATAGAGTGCACATTGGGAAGATGTTTCCACTGGCAGGACAGACTAGAACCCAAGGGCACAGCCACACAGTGAAGGGAAGATCCTTTAGAATGGACATGAGGAGAAACTTCTTCGGCCAGAGAATGATGAATCTTTGGAATTCATTGCCACAGAAGGCATGGGAGGCAAGTCACTGAGTATATTTAAGACAGAGATAGACATGTTTACGAGTGTTACAGGGATCAAAGATTATGCGGAGAAGGCAAGCGAATGGGGTTGAGAAACTTATCAGTCATGATTGAATGGCGGAGCAGACTCGATAAGCCAAATGGCCTAATTTCTGCTCTTATGTCTTATGGTCTAGAAAATTGAGCCCTGTTCATACCTTTTTTTTCATGTTTTAGTCTGGGAATAAGAAAAGCTTGAATGAAGAAACTATGAAGAAGTTTTTCACGATTAAGCGACTACTCAACTACAAGGATTTTACATGTTCTAAGCATACTGGCACGGACCCTGTTACATCTTAAATGCTAGATGTTATTGTTGAAAGAGAGTTTTCAAAACAAATAGGTTAAAAATGTGAAGCATCTCACCTCAACAAGTGCAAACTTCTCTTCGCTTGTGTAATTGTATCTAGTTGCTCTCTCATATTCTTCTGCATTATCTGGACAGTCTTTATTGGAGTACTTATCAGTGGGATGCACAAGTTTCCAAGAGTACTGTAAAATTATAATTTAATATGAGACAAAGAACAGACTGAAAGCCAATTGTTTTAACTTTAGACAAAGAAAAGCACAGATACTGACAATCTGAAATAAAAACAGAAAATGATGAAGTTACTCAGCGGTCAGGCGGCATCTTTGGAAAAAGTTAACATTTGAGGTAAAGGAAATTTCTTTTTTTCTCTTGCAGGAATGTTAAGATGTGATATATCGGGTGTTACCTTCATGTTGCTCAGTGAATAAGGTCATACAACTTCAAGTCTCCTACTTCTCAAGAGCCTCAAAGTCTCTTTCCATAGAATTGATTTATGACAATATCTGAATCTGTGCCATGCAAAGTTGCAATTTTATGCAAACCTTGATCAAAAATTAAGTATAGGAAAAGATACACTGGTAACAGACAAGAAGAACTCTTGGAAGTAGCCACAGTGAAAGCAGCTTTCTGGAAGCAATATGGAAGGATAGGAAGTAACAAAAAAATTGGCACAAAGAATATGTAACTTTATTTCTTCACTTTCTGGAATATTTTCCAATATCCTGGGAGGAATCTAAGGAATCAAAATCACGAAGGAATTTATTTAACATTCCAATTGAAGTCAAAGTCCCAAGGTGAATTACCAACATATCATTACTATCATGGTGTTCCTTATTCCATTATTTGGAGTACCCCCTCGGAAACAGAATGTATTAATGAGTCAAACAGATAAAATCAAAAAAGTAAAAGTAAACAAACACCCAGGAAAAAAAACTGAATGACAAAATTTTCTAACTATTTTGTAAAAATTACAAGAGAATCACCAGAGGTAATAGGAACTGCAGATGCTGGAGAATCCGAGATAACAAGGCGGGCAAGCTGGATGAACACAGCAGGCCAAGCAGCATCAGAGGAGCAGGAAACCTTGACGTTTCGGGCCTAGACCCTTCATCAGAAATGGGGGAGGGGAAGAGGGTTCTAAAATAAATAGGGAGAGAGGGGAAGGTGGATAGAAGATGGATAGAGGAGAGGATAGGTGGAGAGGAGGCAGACAAGTCAAAGAGGTGGGGATGGAGCCAGGAAAGGTGAGTGCAGGTGGGGAGGTAGGGAGGAGATAGGTCAGTCCAGGGAGGATGGACAGGTCAAGGGGGCGGGATGAGGTTAGTAGATAGGAAATGGGGGTGCGCCTTGAGGTGGGAGGAGGGGATAGGTGAGAGGGAGAACAGGGTCGAGCTGGGCTGGTTTTGGGATGCGGTTGGGGGAGGGGAGATTTTGAAGCTTGTGAAATCCACATTGATACCATTGGGCTGCAGGGTTCCCAGGCTAAATATGATTTGCTGTTCCTGCAGCCTTCGGGGGGCATCGTTGTGGCACTGCAGGAGGCCCAGGATGGACATGTCATCTGAGGAATGGGAGGGGGAGTTGAAATGGTTCGCAACTGGGAGGTGCAATTGTTTGTTGCGAACCAAGCCCAGGTGTTCCGCAAAGCGGTCCCCAAACCTCCGCTTGGTTTCCCCAATGTAGAGGAGGCCACAACAGGTACAGCGGATGCAGTATACCACATTGGCAGATGTGCAGGTGAACATCTGCTTGATGTGGAAAGTCTTCTTGGGGCCTGGGATGGGGGTGAGGGAGGTGGTGTGGGGGCAGGTGTAGCACTTCCTGCGGTGCAGGGAAAAGTGCCGGGTGTGGTGGGGCTGGAGGAGTGTGTGGAGTGGACAAGGGAGTCACGGAGAGAGTGGTCCCTCTGGAAAGTGGACAAGGGTAGGGAGGGAAAAATATCTTTGGTGGGGTCGGATTGCAGATGGCAGAAGTGTCGGAGAATGATGCGTTGAATCCGGAGGTTGGTGGGGTGGTACGTGAGGACGAAGGGGGTTCTTTTTTGGTTGTTATTGCAGGGATTGGGTGTGAGGGATAAGTTGCGGGAAATGCGGGAGACACGGTCAAAGGCGTTCTCGACCACTGCGGGGAGGACGTTGCGGTCCTTGAAGAACGAGGACATCTGAGATGTATGGGAGTGGAATGCCTCATCCTGGGAACAGATGCGACAGAGGCAAAGGAATTGGGAATAGGAGATGGCATTTTTGCAGGAAGGTGGGTAGGAGGAGGTGTATTCTCGGTAGCTGTGGGAGTTGGTGGGCTTGAAATGGATATCGGTTTCTAGGTGGTTACCCAAGATGGAGTCAGAGAGGTCCAGGAAGGAGAGAGAGGTGTTAGAGATGGTCCAGGTGAACTTCAGGTTGGGGTGGAAGGTGTTGGTGAAGTGGATGAACTGTTCGAGCTCCTCGTGGGAGCACGAGGCGGCGCCGATACAGTCATCAATGTAACAGAGGAAGAGGTGGGGGACAGGGCCAGTGTAGGTACGGAAGAGGGATTGTTCCACGTAACCTACAAAGAGGTAGGCATAGCTTGGGCCCATGTGGGTACCCATGGCCACCCTCTTTGTCTGTAAGAAGTGGGAGGAATTGAAAGAGAAGTTGTTGAGGGTGAGGACAAGTTCAGCTAAGCAGATGAGGGTGTCAGTAGAGGGAGATTGGTCAGGTCTGCGGGACAGGAAGAAGCGGAGGGCCTTTAGGCCATCTGCATGGGGAATACAGGTGTACAGGGACTGGACGTCCATAGTAAAAATGAGGTGTTGGGGACTGGGGAATTGGAAGTTCTGGAGGAGGTGAAGGGCGTGGGTGGTGTCACGGACGTAGGTAGGGAGCTCCTGGACCAAGGGGGAGAAAATGGAGTCAAGATAAGTGGAGATGAGTTCCATGGGGCAGGAGCAGGCGGAGACAATGGGTTGACCAGGGCATTCAGGTTTGTGGATTTTGGGAAGGAGATAGAAGCGGGCGGTGCAGGGTTGGGGAACGATGAGGTTGGAGGCGGTGGGTGGGAGGTCACCTGAGGTGATGACGTTGTGGATGGTTTGGGAGATGACGGTTTGGTGCTTGGGGGTGGGGTCATGATCCGGGGGCGGTAGGAGGGGGTGTCGGAGAGTTGGCGCCTGGCCTCAGCGATGTAGAGGTCAGTGCGCCATACTACAACTGCACCTCCCTTATCCGCGGGTTTTATGGCGAGGTTGGGATTGGAGCGCTGCACGTTCTGTGCGGGAGAGCTTGGAGTGGGTGAGGGGGGTGGAGAGGTTGAGGCGATTGATGTCTCGTCACCAGCCTGTGTTTTTCTATCTTTGTCAGTATCCATTTGTCATGACTATATTGGGGTCTCATCCATACAATACAACAAAACATCCACTAACATTATCTTCTAGGAGGAAATCTAATTGGCTATCCCATGTTAGCCAACCTATTAAGGATGACCAAGATGTTCCCAATGCTACAAGTCAAGTGAACAGCTACTCTGGCTTCTTGTCCCTAAAGAGGTGAACATTGCTGAGTGAGGCAGAAGTGAGGAAAGATGCCTCAACATGGAGACCCTTACTCTTTCATAAAACATGAACAGGCCCTTGCTCTTGCATTAAAGAAGGGCTGTACTGAGGAGTCCTCAAAGCACTACGAATATTGGAATGATGGGGAAGTACTTCACACCTCAAGCCTGTTCACTTGCAGATTGTTGCATCCTACCCTCATGACCCTGTTCACTGATGCAAGAAATGCTAGATCCAATGGCCTCAATTTGCCACAGGAAAATCAGCTCAACCGGGCAGCATCCTTCAATAGCAGGTGACTGCTTGGACATTAGGGCCATTTTGCAGCAGCGCTAAAGTCAGGTCATAATTAAACAAATTGGTTCATGCCTCCATGAAACAGCAGTTAATGTAGTTCCCAGCCTGAGGCCATAGTGTATCCGAGAGGTCTCTTAATGCGTTCCACTGAAAATTCCCTTGCTACTATCTGCAAGTCACCAACCCAGTATCCACCGGGGTCAAAAAATTCCAGCCCAAAAATAATTAGTTTTTATTTGTAAAGACATGAGAACAAAATCAACAAAATCAAAATTTACTGTGAACATTTTTGGGGAACAGAAAGATACAAGGATAGAGTTACTGAGGCCAACAAAGAGCCCCAATGAAATACCACTCTCTACCTTTTTTTTGTAACATTGGAGTATTAACTCATATTTGGTTAAATTGAGAAATGTGCTTCAATTCTTCAATAATGGCAACACATCCTTTTAACAGAGTTTAATCCTGCAGCAGTAACACGCTTCAATATGAAATAATTATCTAGTTAATGAGGGGATATAATTAAAGACAGGTAATTAATTAATTGCTTAATTCCAAGAAAGCATTTGTGTAAATATTATCATTTTAATCGACATTTATATTAAAGAAGAGAAGAATTAACCAATGCTAAATGGTACAGATTCAAAAATATATTCAAATTTTAAAATTCCACTGAATAGAATAGCAAGCATATGTAGTAAAGAAAATATTGTTCTTACAATCTCATTAGACCAATGAAAATATTATAATTATTCATGATACCAGCTCACTAAAGTGAACTTATTGCTAATGTGTACATTTGAAATTCTGCTTGTTGACAACTGCAATTAAGATTTTAGGACAGCCACGAAATAATGAAAAGTACAAGCTGTCACATTGTCAGAGAAAAGTTTTTTAAAAATTACAGACTGCATTTATCAGCAGAAATATGAAAAACGTCTATTTAAGTAGCAAACTTAACAATGAAACATCCCAATGTGCTTTTACAGAAGCAATACAAAAAGAAAAAGTGACACTGACCTGAGAAGGAATAGGAGTATAATTAGGAAAGAGTATAGATGATTTGGCAGAATTCATAAATTAAGACATAACACTTGCAGAACAAAAATTTATTGAAATTAATTAGTTAAAAATTCTCATCCAAATATCCCTGCTACACTGATTACATTCAAATGTATACAATAACAAGTTCACTAATAGCTGCTGTACTGGAAAGCGTAAGTTCACTTTTAATTAAACTGTACTAAGGCCTAGAAAAAGGATGTCACATGCATAAAAGCTAAAAGAATTAAGAGAGACAGCAGTGCATGCACACAAAACCACTTAGAAACCAAAGAAAAGGCTATTCACCCCATTACATGCATGCTAGCTAAATAAACCTGCAGTCCATTATAATCGCACTCACGAAGCATCTCAAAGGAAACAATGTGACAGTGACACAAAGAAAGGTTTAGTGAGAGAATTCCAGAGCTTAAGGCCTTGGCAACTCCAGGCACGGCCACCCATGATACGCAATTAAAAACAGGAATACTTCATAGCGAAAATTAGAGTACACAGATATCTCAAAGGTTAGTGGGTCTGGAAGAGATTGCAGAGGTAGGGAGTAATAAGGTCATGGAGGAATTTAAACACAAGGATGGGAATTTTTTTAAAGTCACTGTATTGTTTAATGAGAAAATTACAATTTGGCGATCAAAGCTGGTGACTTGATGCAAGTTAGAATATGGGGAATGCTTTGAATAACCAAGTTCAGAGTATAAAATGTGGAAGGCCGAAGGAGAGTACATTAAAACAGCTCTGAACCGTAATCTGTTTGAGTATCGAATTATCAGGTGCGATTGTATCTCAAATAGCTTTAATTAAGACTGCATCTACTTCATGCTGAATTGAATGCTGATACTTAAATAATAATAATTTAACGCCAAATTTAGTATTTCAAAAAACTTACTGATCGAGGGGTAAAAGAAAAGAAAATGTAGACTGATCATTCAAAAGTAATTTTCGTTTTCCTCATGGAGCCTAGCACCACAATATTAAAAGTTCTCTGTTAACTGTGTGCTGCTACACTGACTGGAATATTCTACATTTGAAGAGCCTTTTATGAAGTTGGCAGAGTGAATCAAAGAGGAGGGAATTCCCAAGATGTATGTGCAAATTATTTCCCAAGCTATGTGTTACCAGGTCAATGTGGGCAAAAGCATGGCTGGGTCCGATTAGAAGCAACAAAAGAAAGCAGATCGATGAACTCCTTGTGAATGGCTCCTGTTCCCAAAGAAACCAAAGCATAGTAATGTTTACGGTCAAACTAATAAACCAGAACACAGCCTGGACGGCGTAGAGTTTAGGAAGATCAGGTTCAAGACAACGGAGATGAGCGGGAGTAAATTAGGACCCTGCATTATACAGTAACAATATTCTTAAAAAAATGCTCCACTCTATTAGCAATAAAATCTTCTCATTTAGCTATCTTACCACTTCCATAACATGAGCACTCCACTGGGACAACAGCTGCATGCCCTGTAAAGCAAGTTCAGACAGCTTCTGGTATTCAGCATCAGTTTTCTGAGATTCTTGTCGACCTGACCCTGTTACTACCTGCAAAAATAGCATGAAACCATCAATTTCTGTAAAATAAAACACATTAGGGAAGAAAACAGGTGTACTTGCCTCTATGAGACAATTAGGGATGGACAATAAGTACTTGTATCCCATTAAATAATTTTTTTGAAAGTTAAATTTAAAAAGCAAAAAGGCATGCTGTAGTTGGTTGGCTCGCCGAGCTGGTTCGTTGTTTTGCAGACGTTTTGTTACCATGCTAGGTAACATCATCAGTGCGACCTCCGATGAAGCACCGTTGTGTTTTCCCGCCTGTTACTTAAACTCTGAAGCCCGTTGAGCGGGATCACCTCACTTCCGGTTTTCCCTTGGCAAAACCAGAAGTCAGGTGATCCAGCTCAACAGACTTCAGAGTTTAAGTAACAGGCGGGAAAACATAACGGCGCTTCAGAGGAGGTCGCACTGATGATGTTACCCAGCATGGTAACAAAGCATCTGTGAAACAACAAACTAGCTCAACAAGGCAACCAATGACAACATCCACAAGCCGAGCTACAAACTACTCTAAAAAGCAAAAAGCATATTTCTGAGGGGACTAATCCAGAAAACCAAGAATACTCGACTCAACAGCATATATCATTGAAACACGCTTAAAATCAAATGCAACACTGCATTCAGATATACTTCCAATTCAACTAATAACTCATTACCTTACAAATAAAGTTACCATCAGAACTACTTTCAAAAGGGAAATCCTTCAGGTTTTTTTTCCTATAATCAACATAATGGATGAGATTTAATTTTAGGTGATTAACAGCCGCCGAGCCTCATCTCATCACCACAGAATCAGTCAGTAATGGGCAGAGGAGTCTCCATCAGACTTGCAAAGGTATGCAAACACTCACGGACCTGGCTTTCGTAGGAGATGTCGGGAGCTACACACTTTTTCTGGCTTCTAACACTCTTCTCAGCCACAACTTTACTCACTCCTTCCAGTTCTTCGTTGTTCCAATGTGGATGCATTATTGGCCTTTGTTCCTGGTGGAGCCAACATGCTCATGGCATTGGACAGCTGCCAGCCTCTGACAGGCCAGTAGCTCTCAGGAGCAGGATTTTCAACCGCAGAGCCTTCAATCACAAAGGCCCCATAATGGTCACGTAAGTGTCTGATGGCTTATTAGAGTGATAATCTGAAACAGAAGCTCCCATCGACTCTCCAGCCAGTGGGTGTCACAAACATTCTACCCAATAACAAAGAAAATTACCAAGCAGCATCCCACAATTTTTTTTCTTCAAATCCTAAATTATATTTTCACAACTTAGCATTACTGGACAAGATTTTCTCCTCCTCAGTTCCTGTCTTCAGCAATGGTAGATATTGTATCAGCCTCATTTCCACAGTTCTATGCAACAGGCAACACAATAATATTTGTTGTGTCAATATTCACTTTGTATATTAAACAATAAACTTCAATTTATGGAAAATGTAATTATATCTCTAGCTAAATGACTTATAGCCACAATAAAGAAGTTGCTTCAATTGCCCTCTCTGTGCAGTTTTTTGGTAATGTAAGGTTCCAAAGAGTCAAGGTACAATGTGATGCATATATATTTGGCAGAAGACATGAGGAAATATTTGGTTTCTATTTGTAAAATGGTGGGACAAGCATTGAGAAAATGATGGCATACAAGCAATGTCTTACTAAATTAATAAAGGATATATCAATATTCATAAAAGGTAAACTAAACCAGGAAACCAGAGCTAAATAACACTGCATTCACAACTAACTTATGAAATCTGTTATTGAAAGCAGACTCTAAGATCACCTGTATGATACAACTTGTGAACAGCTGCCATAATGGCTTCAGAAAACAAACAGCCCACCAAATTTTCTTTTTGTAAGCCAGAGTAGGAACTCAAGATGAAACATGGAACTGGCTGAAAGAAAGGGAAAAGCTGGTGCTTGCTGAAGTTTATTGTTTAATGTACAAAGTGCATGTTGACACCACAAATATTATTGTGTTGCCTGTCAGATATAACTGTAGAAATCAGGATGGTACAATGTCTATCATTGCTGAAAGAAGGAACTGGGGAGGAGAAAATCTCGTCCAGTAATGCTAAATTGTGAAAATATAATTTAAGATGTGAAAAAAAAACAGAGATGCTGCTTGGCAATTGTTAAAATTAAGTGATTCAGCTGCTGATGTGGGACAGCTGGCATTTCCACTTGTCACAAAACGAGGCTTGGGCTTAAAAACTGAAAGTACAAATGATTCCAATCCCAAGCTGGGGCAAGGAAATATTCTGAAAGGAGAATTCGAATGTTGACATAATCTTAGGGGCATGGGGCGAAATTCTGACTGCAAAAAAACATTTTCATTTTATATAGAAGACAAAAATAGTAAGCTAAAACCTGCAGAAAAACAGAGCACACGGGATTGTCAGGATTGTTCTTGCATCACATGTTATGTCAAATTAAGACAAAACTCTGCTGACTTCACAGACTTCTAGCAGTCTTGAGATCTGGCTTGACATCCTGACCCTTTGACTTTCTACTCCTTGAATTCAATTTTATTTTTACATTCACCCAGAGTTCAGATTTTCATTCCAGTTCATGAATTCTAATCACAATCAACCATCAATGTGAAATCCAGGTGAGTATTAGAACCATGTCATCTCTCTCCCTCCATCATCTCAGTAACAGTGTATGGACACCATGGTTCACCACAAAAAATTTTCAGAAAGCTCACAAATGGTTGCATGTTTCTTGTTTTACGATCTGTTATCACTTGCGTTTTCTTTTACCCAAAAACATTGGTTTTCCTAGAAAACCATACACATCAAAACTACATGCTCTTGAACTTGGCAATTAGATTTCACGTACCTCACTGTTGCTATAGCGAGCCAGCTCAGAGATGAAACGCATGTGATCTTCTCTGATCTGAATCATTTGTTCCACAATGTTGTACTGAGGACTGCTACTGGAAGATGTGGAGGCCCATCTTAAGAAAGAACACAAACACAATGGAGGCAAAAATAAAAAAAGGATAATTCCTAAACTAAATTCAGCAAGCCCAAAGTTAATGACATAGAAACACAGAAGATGGGAGCAGGAGGCGGCCTTTGGCACTTCGAGCCTGCTCCACCATTCTTCACAACTGTGGCTGATCATCCAACTCAATAGCCAAATCCTGCTTTCTCCCCATAACTTTTGATCCCATTCGCCCCAAGTGCTATATCTAGTCACCTCTTGAATACATTCAATGTTTTGGCATCAACTACTTCCTATGGTAAGGAATTCCACAGGGTCATCATTCTTTGGGTGAAGGAATGTCTCTTCATCTCTGTCCTAAATGGTTTACTGCAAATCCTCATACGGTGACCCTGGTTCTGGACACCCCCACGAGCGGAAACATCCTCCCTACATCTACCCTGTCCCATCCTGTTAGAATTTTAGAAGTCTCTATGAGATACCCCACCTCATTCGTCTGAACTCTGGCGAAAACAACCCCAACCTAGTCAATCTCTCCTCACTCGTCAGACTCGCCATGCCTGGAATCAGCCTGGCAAACCTGCGTTGCAGTCCCTCGACAGCAAGAGCATCCTGCCTCAGAAAATTGCACACAATATTCCATAATGGCCCTACAGATTGCCTAAACATATCCCAAAGCAGTGGCTAAAGTCAGTTGATCAACTGATTTCCCAAATTTTAGCAGGTAGGTATGCCATGTAGTACAGGCCTGAGTTATACAGGAAGACACTGTTACAAAGGAAAAAGCTAACTGTTGTGTAAATAAGTGCAAACAGCAATGAATAAAAACTGGTAGAGTTATATCTCTACAAGCCAAATAGTTCAGAACACCTACCTTGATTTGTTTTCCTCATAATGAGCACTTGTCTTGATGTATCTGGCCAACTCAATCTGCATGTCACCAAATAAAGGCACCACCTGCAATTGCTGCAACATAATTGAAATAAATTATTTCAAGTAGCCTCTATGGATGCTCTCAGTAAATGCACATATTCCAACTAAAGCACTTCAGTTTGAAGTCCAAATTTTCCTTACTGTGGTCACTCCATGTATCACAGAATTTTAAAATTCAAATGTTTTGGGGATTTTTTTTTTGTAAAACTGATGGTCCAGAGCAAAGAAATTTCTAAGTCCAGACCTCCAGCACTGAGGTCAATTGGCCATTGCTTGCAAACTTTGAGGTCATGAAATTGAACTTTACATCTGGTTTGAGGGAGAGAACAGTGGATCAGAGATTAGTATTTTAAATTTAATAGGGGCAATTATGAAAACATGATGGCAGAGCTACTTGAAGTGATCTGGTAAACTAGGTTAAGGAATAGGTTAGTACAGAAGCTGCGGTAGACACTTCAAAAAAAATTCAGTGTATACAGAATGGACAAATTTTGACAAAACAGGAAAATTCCAAATTCCTAGTTTCTGTGATTAATCAATACATAATTAATGAACTGATACCATCAAACTTAAAGAAAAGGCATATAATTTCACAAACTTGGGTGGCAGATCAAAAGATTGGACAGAATTTAAGAATAGCAAAGAGTAACAAAGCTCGATAAGAATAGTAAGATTAGAGCACAAAAGGCGGCTAACTGTAAATATAAAAAAAAGACAACAAGAGTTTTCACACAAATGAATGTCGGTCCTACAGACATTAAGGTTCAGGATATATTAAGGGAAAATAAGAGTTCAGCTAACAAATTAATTAGGCATTTCCATCATTCTTCAATGGAGAAAATACAAGCAATATCCCAGAAATAGCTGCAAATCAGGATGAGATAAACTCAAAATTTACAATTTAAAATCACCATGGAAGTGTTACTGAGCAAATTGTCGGAACTGTGCGTTGACAGGTCCCAAGGTCCTGACCGACGTTATCCAACTTCATATAAAAGTGGCCGGTGGGATAGGTGAGGGCCGGTTGACGGTTAATTTTCAACTCTGCAACTTCCCTAGGGGCGGCGACGATTCCATTTGTTTGGAAAATAGTGAATGCAACTCCTTCATTCAAAAAGAGAGGGAAGATAGAGAGCAGGAAGCTATATGTCAATTCGCTTAGCATATATCACAGACAAGCTGCTTAGAAGCTCATATTAAAGTTGTTGTAGTGGGGTACTTCAATGTAATCAGGCGGGGTTGACATGGCTTTGCGAAAAGGAAATGATATTTAACGAGTTTATTGGACATTGTTGAAGAAGTAACTAAGAGGACACAGAGACTTCACCGAGCATTCTGAGAGAAGTTGGTGCAGTCACCGTGACCGATCAACAGAGTGAGGGAGAACTCAAGTGTCAAGGAACAGTAAGCCCCAAACATTACCTTACTATAGCATTTCCATCCTTCCTTCCTCCTCCAACCAATTAAAAAAAAAGGAGAAACATTAAGAGGGACTGATAGGAAGTTTGTTATAGCCTATAATGTATTTGGTCTGCTTGTAAAGATTGTGCTGTAATTTAAGGAACCCGTCAATGCAGCTAGTTAGTAGAAGTACACACTTAAGTGAAAACTGGGCTTCACTGAGTAAGGCAGGCAAGATGCAAGAGATCCATGGTGACTTGGCTGTGTAGATTCCGAATTAGCTTGCCCACAGAAGACAGAGGGATTGGTGCAAGGATGGTTTTCAGGCTGGAGGTCCATAATTAGTGGTGTTCTTCAGGAATCCATGCTGGGACCTCTGCTGTTTATGGTATATATATAAATGGCTTTAGATGAAAAGGTAGATATATGGGTTAGTACGTTTGCAGACGATGCAAAGATCAGTGCAGTTATAAATAGCGTAGAAGTTTGTCAAAGGATACAACAGAATATAGATCAGTTGCAGATATGGGCGAAGAAACGCAGATGGAACGTAATCCAGACAAGTACGAGGTGCTGCACTTTAGGAGATCGAATGTTACGGAAAAGTATACAGTTAATAGCAGAACTCTGAACAGCACTGATGTACAGAAGAGTCTTGGGTTCAAGTCTATAGCTCCCAGAAAGTAGTCACACAATTAGATAGGGTGGTAAAGGCGGCGTATGGTATGGTTGCCTTAATTGATAGGGGAATTGACTACAAGAGTCAGGATGTCATGTTGTAGCTTTATTAGACTTTGGTTAGGCCACATTAAGAGTATTGTGTTCAATTCTGGTCGCCACATTACAGGAAGGATGTGGAGGCTTTGGAGAGGATGCCGAAGAGGTTTCCTGGGATGCTGCCTGGATTAGAGAGTATGAGCCATAAGGAGAGGCTAGAAAAACTCTGGTTGTTTTATCTTGAGCAGCATTGGCTGAAGGGAGACAATAGAAGTCTATAAAATTATGAGATGCACAGATAGGGTTGACAGTAAGAATTTTTTTTCCCCCCAGAGTTGAAATGTCTAATACTAGATGGCATGCATTTAAGGTTAGCGAAGGAAAAGTTCAAATGTGACATGAGGGGCACGTTTTTTAGACAGAGTGGTAGAAGTCTGGAATGCACTGCCACGGTTGATGGTGGAGGCATGTACAAAAGGGGCATTTATGGAACTTTTAGCTAAGCACATGAATATGCAAGGAATGGAAGGATAGGGTCCAATGGCAGGCAGAAGGGATTAGTTTCATTTGGCATCATCTTCAGCACAAGATCGTGGGCCAAAGACCCCGTTCCTGCGATGTACAATTCTATGTTAACTAATCCTGTGAATAAAGGGACCCAGTGAACATACCGTACTTAGATTTCTAGAAGGCATTCAATTACCTGTCATATTCAAGGTAATTGCAGAAAATTAGAGCTCATGGGAGTGACATATTGATATAGATAGAAACTTGTCTAGCTGGAAGGAAACTAAGTAGGCACAAATGGGTCTTTATTCTGGTTGGCAGGTTGTTGCTTAACTAGAACCCAGGTCTCCAGTACATTATCTGGGTTTAATAGTCTAGCGATAATACTACTAGGCCATCATTAAAGGGATTCATGAACCAATTTTTTTTTGTTTATGACAATCAATCATGGTCAATACCAGATTTTTAATTGAATTCAAATTTGATCAACTGCTGTGGTGGGATCTGTACCTGGGTCAACAGGGCATGACCAGCTCAGCAACAATGTCTTCTACACTGTCTCCATCCATACTGATGAGAGCTTCTTGTTTTCTGTCTCCTCCCATTCTTGAATTGAGCAGTTATGTTTGCTATTTTCCAGCCTAATGGAATACCCTTCTAATTTGGTTATACAAGAAATACTTATTACCCTTGGTTCCAATAAGTAAGTCAGCAGAGAGACTGAGCTAAATCAGAAGCTGTGTGGTAGGAATGCATCTCAGAAGTAGTTAGCAACTATACTACAAATCAGCTTTATGTTCAGAAGTACTGTGGAGCAAGCGCCTTTATTATTTTAATAGTCCAGGCAATAGCATTACAAATTGAATCAGGGCTGCTGGAGTATGCCAAGGGAAATCAGTTCCCTAGAGATAACTTAAGCATAATTTTAAAAGTCTTGCTGGACCCAAGCAATATGTCAATATTCTTAGAGATTTCCATCTGAAGTTTTGCCTGACTATATTTGTCCCACTTACTGTTAAAACTGAAACTCAAAGGAACAGAAAAAAAACACCAGTCAACCAACTGAAAGAATGGTTCTACGTTTACCTAGCAAAAGTCACTGCATTTAAAACACTAGACTTTATACAGACATGTTGCGTTTATTTCTGCTCCCGCAGCCACAGTAGTTACAAGGCTAATCCAGTTCAGTTTCTTGTCATTGGTAACCCCTAGTGGGCAATACAGCACTGTAGCACGAATGTTACTTATCACACATCAACCAAAGCCTGAATATTGTCCAGACCTTGTTACATCCGAATGTGGACTGTTTTCGTATCTAAGGAGTCACGAATGCTGTTAAATCATTGCAAAACATCAGCTAGCATCTCCCTCGCTGACATTATGATACAGGGGATGTCATTAATGAAGAAGCTAAAGATCACTGGACAAAAGGACATTACCCTGAGGAACACCTGCAGTGATGTCCCGGAGCTAAGATTTTTGATCACCAGCAACCACAATTCCTTTGTGTTAGGTGTGACTCCAACCAGCAGACAGTTTTCTCCTGATTCCCATCAATTCCAGTGTTGCTAGGGCACCATGACACCACATTTGGCCCAAAGTGGCCTTTCAAGTCAAAAGCAGTCAGTCACTCTCATCTTCCCTCTGGAATTCAGCTATTTTGTCCATGTTTGTACCAAGGCTGTAATGACGTCAGGAGCTGAATGATCCTGACTGAACCCAAAATGAGCATTAGCGAATGGGTTATTGCTATGCAAATGCTGCCTACTGATGCTTCACAAATGCTGTTGATGACCCCTTCCACCATTTTACTGATCAAGAGGAAACTGATGAAGCTGTAATTAGCTGGGTTAGATTTGCAATGTTTTTGTGCACACAGGGAATTAAGTGGGCAATTTTCCAAATTGCCAGAGAAATGCCAGTGTTGCAGCTGCACTGAAACAGCTTGGTTCAGACTACGGCAAGTTCTGAAGCAGAAGTTTTCAGTACTATTGCAAGAATGTTGACAGGACCCACATTCTTTGCAATATCTACTACCTTCAATCATTTCTTGACATTGCTTGGAGTGAATCAAATTGGCTAAAGACTAGCAATTCTGGTGATGGGGATCTCAGGAGAAGACAGAGGTGGGTCATTTACTTGGCATCTCTGGTTGAGGTTTGTCACATTATCTTCTGCACTGAGGTTCTGGAGTCTCCCATTATTGAAGGGGACTTCTGTGAAGTCTCCTCCTCTATGAGGAGTTTAATTATCCACGCCTTTTCATGACTAGATGTTACAGGATTACAGAGCTTAGATTTGATCTGTTGGTTGTGGAATTACTTATGGCTTGTCTCCTGCATACCACTTTCACGTGGGTAATCCTTTGATGCAGTTTCATCAGGCTGACACCTCATTTTAAGGTATGCCTAGTGTTGCTCTTGGCATGTCCTCATACACATTTCATTGATACCCAGACTTGACGTTAGTGGTCGAGCGGGGGTTATGCCAGGTCACAAATGTACAGCTCATACTGATGTACAATTCTGTTAGTCTGATGGCCCACAGCTCCTCGTGGATGGCTAGTCTCAAGTCGTTAAAGTCTACAAAATCAATCTCATCTGGCACTGTGGCAGTATCACACAATATAATACATGGCTTCCTCATCGAGGAGGTGGGACTTCATATCCAAAAGGACTTTGAGGGGTCAATCCTACTGATACTGTCACAGATGGGTGCAACTCTGGCAGGTAGATTAGAATCAGAGAATCTCAACAGTGCAGATACAGACCATTCAGCCCATCAAACTGGCACCAATGCACCCCACACCGACCCCCAAAAGCATTTCATACCCTCTACTCTAATCCCATAACCCCACCTTTTCCATAGTTAACCCATCCACGCTGGACACAATGGTGCAATTTAACATGGCCGATCCACCTAAACTGTATACCTTTGTCTGTCTAGATTGGGAAGGGCGAGGTCAAGTAGGTTTTTTACAGTCGTTAGAGATAAAAGGTACCGCAGATGCTGGAGAATCCGAGATAACAAGCATGGGGCTGGATGAACACAGCAGGTCAAGCAGCATCATAGGAGCAGGAAAACTTTATCAGAGATAAAAGGTACAGTCGTTAGTTCCTTTATCAATGGCAGATCCAGTCTAGCAGCTCTGTCTTTTAGGAGTGTGGATATCCTAGAACTGCCTTCAAATATGGCCATCTCAGTAGAGCTTAGAAAGAAAAACGGGGTGATTACCATTCTGGGTATATGCTACAGGCCATCCAACAGTAAGAGGAAAATAGGCCTTATATTCGGTTTGATTTGTTTTTGATTTATTATGGTCACATGTACTGAGATACAGTGAGAAGTATTGTTTTGCATGGTATCCAGACAAATTATACCGTATATACGTACATCAGGGTAACAGAACAGAATGCAGAATATGTTGTTATAGCTACAGTGAAAGTGCAGAGAAAGATCAACTCTAATATACGACAGGTCCGTTTATAAGTCTGAATACAGTGGGAAAGAAGCTGTTGTTGAATCTGCTGGTACACATTTTCAAACTTTTGCATGTTCTGCCCAATAGAAGAGGGTGAAGAGGTGGTAAATGTCTTTGATTATATTGGTGGGTTTCCCGAGGAAGCAGGAAGTATAGACAGAGTCAGTGGAAGGAAGGCTGGTTTTCTTGATGGACTGGGCTGCATTCACAACACACTAATTTCTCATGGTTTTGGGCAGAGCAGTTGCCACACCAAGCTGTGATGCATCCAGATAGGATGCTTCCTATGGTACATCCATGAAAATTAATAAGTCATTGTGGGTTTGCCCAATTTCCTTTGTCCTTTGAGGAAGTAAATGTAGGCAAATCACAGAAAGGTGAAACAGGTTTATAGTTGTAAGGGACTTCAACTTGGCTGACATTAACTTAATGTGAAAGGATTAGATGGAGAGAAATTTTTTGAAATGCACTCAGGAGAGCTTTTTGTGCCAGTATGTAGATAGTCCTCCTAGAAGTGGGGAAGTGCTTGTCTTAATCCTAGGGATTGAAGGTGGTCAAGCGGTTGAAGTTTCAGTGAGTGAGCATTTTGGCGATAGAGACCATAACTAAGTTTCAAAGTCTTTCTGGAAAGGGATAAGGATAATTCTGAAGTTAAGTATCTAAATTGGGGGAGGGCCAATTTCAAATCATTAGACAGGATCTGGCAAACATAGACTGAGAGCAGCTACTTGCAGTTAAGTCTACAATTGGAAAATGGGAGTCTTAAAAGTTTAAAAGTAGGAGAGTGAGAATTCAGGGCCTCCATGTTCCTCCACGAGTAAAGGGCAAGAGCAGCAACAGAAGGGAATCATGGATGTCATGGGATATTGAGAATTTGATAAATAAAAAGGAGGAAGCATGTCAGGTACAATGCATTGAAAAGTGGAAGTCTTTCAAAAATATAGAGTGTAGGTTGCTTAAAAAGCAAATTAGGAGGGCAAAGCGGGGCCATGAAATTTCTCTAGCAGATGGGATCAAGGAATATCACGGATTTTTGTGAGCATAAGACTAAGAGGATTACCATTAGAAGAGTGGGAGCTATTACAGACCAAAGGAATAAACTGTGCATGGAGCCGGTGGACATCGGTGAGGTCTTAAATGAATACTTCTCATCTCCATTCACAGATACTATCTGAGATGGTTATGTTGTACAAACACATTAAGATTGATAACGAGGCAGTATTAGGTGTTTTAGCAGGCATACAGGTACACAAATCCCCTCGGCCTGACGTGACGTATCGCTGGATTCCATAGGAGGCAAGGGAGGAGACTGCTGTGGCCCTGGTGGAGATACGAAATACTTTGCTGGCCACAGGTGCTTAAGTATATTGATGAGGGTTGTGCAGTTCATGTGTTCATGGACTTGAGTAAGGCCTTTGACAATGAAGCTAAGTTCAAAAGTTCAGAGCCCATGGGATCCAAAACAAGTTGGCAAATTGGATCCAAAACTGGCTCACACTTAGGAGGTAAAGGGCGATAGTGGAGGATTGTTTTTGTAATTCGAAGCCTGTTACAAGCAGTGCACCACAAGGATCAGGGCTGGGGCCCTTGCAGTTATGTACATTAATGACTTGGATGGGATTACAGAAGGCATCATTAGTAAGTTTGCAGGTGATACAAAAATTGGTGCTGTTGTTGATAATGATGAGGATAGTCTCAGGCTACAGTCTAATACTGATCAGCTACTACCACAGCAACGGCAGGTAGCATTTAATCCCAATAACTCCAAGGTGATCCATTTTGGGGGCCTAACAAGGGAAGGATATACATAGTGAATGGTATGTCCCTAGGGAGTACTGAGAAACAAGGGGACCTTGGGGTACAAATCAGGTATCAGCAAAGGTAGACAGGGTAGTAATGCTTGCCTTTATTAGCTGGAATGTAGAATATGGGAGGAAGAGAGCCTTCTTACAACTTTCTAAAACATTGGTTAGGCAACAGATGGAAACAGAGATTTGGAGATTCAGTGGGATGGGGAGGGTGCTGATAGCCAGTGGAAGGTTTCCTTGTCTCTTTATGCCCTAATGCTTTCAGACTTAATGGGGTTCACTGTCAATGTTGAGGACTCCCAGGACAACTCCCCCCAAACTCAATGCCACTGCACTACTACCACTGCTGAGTCTGTCCTTCCAGTATATCACAACATACCCAGGAATGGCAACGGTGTTGTCCGGGACACTGCCTGTTACATTGGGTCTGCAAGTATAACTGTGTCAGCCTGTTACTTGACTAGCCTGTGAGACAGCTCTCCCAATTTTGGCACTAGCCCCAGTTGTTGGCAAGGAGGACTTTACAGAGTTAACAAGGCTCATTTTGCCAGTCATTGCCTAGGTCAATGCCAGGTGGGTCCATTCGGTCTTTTTTTGAGACTTTTTCATACAACTGAGTGGCTCGCTAGGCCAGTTCAGAGGGCAGTTAAGAGTCAACCATATCACCGTGGATGTGGAGTAAAATTGGGCAAGATGAGGTGAAGAGAACAGATTTCGTTCTCAAGGACATTAGTGAACCGGATGGGTCTTTACAACAATTGATTCATGGTCATCATTAGACTTTTAATTCAAGATTTTTTTGTTGTTGAAATCAAAGTCCATCATCTACCATGGTGGGATTTCCACCCAAAGCATTAGCTGAGTCCCTGGATTACTACCTCAACAACAATACCACTATGCATTGTCTTCCCCAATTCAAAAATAAGTGCAGGGCCACAAAAAAAAAATTGACAGTACACTGGGAGAAACATATACATATAACAGCAGTTCAACTAAGGCAAGGGGACCATTGCTACCCTTGTTGAGTCACGTGGAAACGATGTACACTAACTTACCTTAAAAAATCTGTCAATCTTGTTCAAGTTTATTCTTTTCTTGGCATCAAGCTTGTATATATTGCTTACACTTCCATCCATAAGGTAAAGTCCAAAGCCCATCACCTATAAAGAGTTCCCCATTTTATTTTTAACGATCCACATAAAAGACTTTTTTTAAAAAAGCATTTGCAGAAACCAAAACAAAACTTCTATAATGTGTTATACATATGACTCATCAACAGAAAGTATAATAAAAGCTTGACAACATACAATTATACTGAGCTTTGTTAAGGTGTTCCGCATGAGCATTCATAAGCAAAAGTGAAACTCTGTTCTCCAGACAGTCTGAACAACTTGGGAATGAATATGCATACCCACAAACAGAACAATGAAAAGGTCTAAACAAAAACAGAACATGCTGAAGAAACTCAGCGTGTCTGGCAGCATCTGTAGAAAGAAAAACAGAGTTCATATTTCAAGACTTCTGGCCCTTCATCAGAATGCTAAACCATTTAGAAGCTAGTTAAGAGTCAATCACGTTGCAATGCACTCACACCAATGCTCCAAGCATGTACAGCAACGGAGGCAAATTCAAATCTCCAGAAGCATTTCTCTCTACTTCTCATCACACTCCAACAGAACATAGTTATTGATCCTGACTGCAGAAAACATGATTACATATCTTCAACCAAGTAAAAAGAAGTGCCCAAACAAGTAATTGATATAGTTGAAGCTTCCACCCACACCTAAAGTAGACTGAAATTCTAAGTGAAGCATGTCACAGAATAACAGCTTACATCACAAGTTTTACCACACCAGTAACTCCAAACCCCAACCATGCCCACACAGGACTTGATAGCAGAGAGACCGACAACCTCCCACTCCCTCCTCAGCTTTTGTCCATTGGAGAAAACAATAAATTACCACAATTTAACCGATATTCAGCAGCTGTGAACACAAACTCCACTTGCTCCCAAACAAGGAATAAGGATATTAAGCCTCTCAGTTCACATTAGGGTTGAAATTATGATCTGGGAGCATACTTACACCCATCCTCATATAACTAGGGTCTTGTAGCATTACATCCCTTCAATCCTAGGAGAAAGTCTGTGCCTGTTACCAATCTAAACCTGAATTTTTGACTATCCAAATGCATCCCTCCCCTAATTTATCATTTTTCCCCATTCCCTTTTCTTTCAATCAACACCCACCCCTTTGTCCTTGCACAACCTGAATCCTGTACTTGGCTTCAACTTCCCACACACATCAAACAAAACTGACTCCTGGCCACTACATTTATATGTAGAACCTACCAGATGTTACAGAAAGTTAATTTCAGTTGGACATATTACATAAACTGTACATTATTTCAAAAAGGAAAATATATTTACCTTGAGCAGCATATGTTTCTCACCAGGAGTGAGGTACATTCTGTTCTCATAATAATCAATGCAAATATTTACAATGTCAGCGAGAAGCTCCTCATAGCCTGGAATGACTTCAAGTTGCTGCTGCAGCGTCTATAAAAGAACAGTGTATTGATGAGAAACTTATTTATTAGACAAAACAGCTGCTCAGGTAGCACCAAAGCAAGTTACTTTTTCTGTAATGCATCTTCAGTACTTTAACACCCAAAAAAAGATATCCTTCCTTTCGAGAGGCGACAAATATCAGCAAG
Source organism: Ginglymostoma cirratum (assembly GCA_024137785.1). Classification (NCBI taxonomy): domain Eukaryota; kingdom Metazoa; phylum Chordata; class Chondrichthyes; order Orectolobiformes; family Ginglymostomatidae; genus Ginglymostoma; species Ginglymostoma cirratum. The sequence goes on from JAHRHZ010000263.1 coordinate 43,501,394, forward strand.
TTACTCTTGGAGATGAAAGAGGTACGGAGCAGTGAGGCAATGCACGGAATGAAAAGTGATAAGAATTTTAAATTCAAGACACTGCTGGATCAGTAGCTAGAAAGCACAGGAGGTACAAAGTGAAAATTACTTGCTGCAGTTTAGGCCTGGATAGTAAAGCCAGGAATGCATCGGCATAGTCAAATGAAAGATAACAAAGACACGAATGAGGAGTTCAGCAGGAGATCAGCTGAGACTGGAAAGATGTTGGACAATGCACTAAGAAAGCAAATAAACAAGTCTCAGTGATGACAAAAATGTGGTCAGAAATTCAACTCAGGTTCGAGAGGATGTAAAGAATGCGAGAAGACAGGTTTAATTTCAAACTGTTCCCAGAGACAGGGATACACTTGGTAGCTAGAGAATAGAGATCACAGCTGGGATGAAAAACAATGGCTACAGTTCCCCTAATATTTAATACAGAAAGCTTCCGTTCATCTAGCACTGAATACCACACAGACAAAAACAAACAGTCTTTCCACTGGATGATCCAATTCAAGCAGTTAATTTATTTTTAAATGAAACTTTAAAAAATTAACTTATGCATTTAGTGGGTACATTGATGAGTCATCCTCAAAGACTCAGTAAAAACAGATTAACAAAACTGATTACATACAACACATTTACCTGAGTAATTTTGTTATGGTTTGCAAGAAACATGGAGAGATTTTGAGATTCTTGTATGGATTGTGGGTCTGACATTTTCCGAAGAAATTGAGCAGCACTGAAATAAGGTTTAAATGTAGCAGTTAATAAAGTAAATCCCACAAAATCATTATTACACAGATAAAATGAATTACAAAGCTAACACATTTATTCATAACAGGAGCCTGTTCTTTCTAGGCCAAGGGAAGTTATCCATATAGTGCATCTTTTTCAATGAGGGAAGTCAGAGATATACAGCACAGAAATAGACCCTTCTGTCCAACTCGTCTGTGCCAACCAGATATCTTAGATAAACCTGGTCTCATTTGCCAGCATTTGGCCCATATCCCTCTAAACCTTGTATCAGAGATAAAAGGTACTGCAGATGCTGGAGAATCCGAGATAACAAGGCGTGGGGCTGGATGAACACAGC
>JAHRHZ010000263.1:43502910-43549099 GCA_024137785.1 Ginglymostoma cirratum
TTTCCTGCTCCTATGATGCTGCTTGGCCTGCTGTGTTCATCCAGCCCCACGCCTTGTTATCCCTCTAAACCTTTCCCATTCACGTACCCATACAGATGCTTTTTAAATGTTCTAATTGAACATTTAAAAAGCCTCCACCACTTCCTCTGGCAGCTTGTTCTATGCACGCACGTCCCTCTGCATGAGAGGGTTGCCCCTTCGGTCCCTTTTAAATCTTTCCCTTCTCACCTTAAACCTATGCCCTCTAGTTTTGGGCTCCCCCTCCCCAGGGAAAAGACCTTGTCGATTTACCCTATCCTTGTCCCTAATGATTTTATAAACCTCTTTTAAGGTCACCCATCAGCCTTCTACTCTCCAAGGAAACCAGCCCCAGTTTATTCAGCCTCTCCCTATAGCTCAAGCCCCCAAATCCTGGCAACATCCTTGTAAATCTTTTCTGAACCCTTTCAAATTTCATAACACCCTTCCTATAGCAGGGAGGCCAGAACTGCATTCAGGATTCCAAAAGTGGCCTAACCATTGTCCTGTGCAGCAAATCCTTGCTGCATGTATATTAACCATGGTTCAACCATTTAACATCTTCTCCTCTTGATGTGAAAACTGACATTCCCTTTCTAAGTTTGTCTTCTTGCGTCCTGGTCCTGATGTGGCCAAGATAAACAGCTTCAACTCTGTGTTTCTTCGTAGTAATGTTCAAAGTCCAGTACTATCAAGCAATCATCTCTCTAGGTTGAAGGGCTGATGTTAACAGGGAAGTATGCCAACATAAATCTGAGCCCCCCACAACTTACCCAACCTTTATAGTCATAATCTGAGGCATGTGCAGTATAACAGTAGTTTTGTCTCGTAACACCGCATTGACAAAAGACGCATTTGGTCAGCAGCACAAAAAAAAAATCACGTAGGATCAATTCAGTTCGTGAGTGGTCAACTAAAAGAAGATCAGGAATTTCAGGTATATCCTCAGAATGTATCAGAAACAATACATAACTACTTTGCTCTTTGTGAAAAGAAAAAGCTGCAGATATTGAAAATAAAAACAGAAAATGATGGAAATATTCAGAAGGTCAGACAGCACCTGTGGAATACACCACAATTAATGTTTCAAGCCGATGAAGGGCATTGATCTGATACATTAACTTGCTGGAAACGGATGCTCCCTGACAGGCTGAGGATTTCCAGCATTTTCTGTTTGCACTTTCTTCTTTAATTCATAAGGCTTTTGTAGGTAGGAGAGAATAGATTAGTTATGTAAATCGAACTTTGAAACTACCTTAGAATTAATTAACATTATTAAATTTGATTAAAGTTGCAACATTTCCAATAGAATGAGGTTTTTTTTTGGCAAATTGAAAGTTGCCAGCTTAGCTTTATTTTCCATTTCTCAGAGGTGGGCAGATACAGGCCTCTTTAGCCTGTTAGGAATTACACAAGTATGGCACTGCTCAAGTTGCTTGAACATTAGTTACCCTTCCACCCAACCAGGGAAATGTACCCTGACAGATGCAATATTGAAGCTAAAACTCCATTGCAAAATAAGTGTCATGATTAACTCTCAATACCTCCCATATCAATGCTGCTCATTATCAGGAAATTTTCAAATTTTAACTAATTGGAAATTAGAAACATAGTAATTAGGAGCAGGCACTGGTCAAGTGACCCACTCTGCCATTCAACATGATCGCAGTAATTAATAAACGCCAATACTTGAGAGAAATATATTATCTATTTTCAGGAATTTGCTCCTCTTTAATATTGCTCAAATTATGCCTGATAAACTTGCACAATTCATTCTATGATCTCACTCATAAAATACACATGAGGTTACAAATGTTCAATTAACTTGGACCTAGCAACCTTCAAAAAATAAGTGAAACAATTAATACAAATTTCAGACCCAAGGTCCCAGCATGTTATCACTTCAAAAAGAAAACAAAATGAAGCCTCACCGTTTGTAGGCAGAGTGGTCATTTTTTACACTGCATTTCATGTTCTTCAATTCATCCAATACTGCGAACATGTTAATGAATTTGCCCAGTGTGAGAAGATAAGCTTCTGAAACAAAATCTCGCCTCCTCTCTGCATGACAGAGTCGCTTCACCTCATTACAAAATCGATCAATTGCGTTGCGCTGTTGAATAAATTTGCACACATATTTTAAATACATCCCAGTAATTTCAAGAAAAAGCTAGGTTGAATTCGATGGCTAACATTATGCAACAATTTGCATTTAGTAGCGTCACCGATGTATGAAAATATCCCAAGGACTTCATCGTAGCAATATCAGGCAATATTCGACAGCATTTAAAAGTTAAGTCAAAGGAGGTTTTAAACAGCATCTTAAAAAGAGCTAGAAGGGAAGGGGAAGTTCAGGGAGGGAATTGCAGAGCTTACCTCTCAGGCAGCGGAAGGCACAATTATCAACGGCACAACTATAATAAATCAGGTAAGCACAAGAACCCAGATTTGCAGCAGCACAGAAATCTCCAAAAATTGTAGCGTTGGAAGAAATTGAAGTAGTAAGGAGACACAAAGGCATTGAGAAAATGGCAAGCATGTAAAAGAGAGACATTGCTGGGCCAAAAGCCAACATAGGTCATCAAGCATAGGGAGCACTGATGAACAAACTTGCTGCGGGTGAGGAATTAGCTTTGTTTTGGATAAGGTCAGTTGATTGAGGATGGAAATTGGAAGCCAGCCAGTCAAACATTACAAACATCAAGCAAAAAAGGTAAGAATCATCAATAAGGGTTTCAGCAGCAGGTAGGCTGAGGCAAACCAAAGCCAAGCAATACTACGAAGGTATCTTCTATAAAAGTCTAGGTGGTGGAGTGAATATATGATTAAAACTTCTTCTTGATGTCATATCAACTGGTTCAGTCTCAGACAGTTACTAGAGAGATGAATGAATAGATCATAGCAAATATGAAACCAAGAATAAAATTCAACCAAACTGACATCAAAAACAATGACAGGCTGAAACCATGAAAAAGGTAAATCTGATACAGCATTTCACAAATTTTTCTTCATACAAGAACCAATCAAGAGATTCCTAAATAAGGCAGTGGGGGCAAAAGGATGGGAATAATTTTATTAATTTGATGCTGTAATGAATAAAAATTACTGTAATTTTGGACAGATAAACTAAAATGAGCAACATAAGCCTTCTCATTCATAATTATCTTTTCAATGTTTACCTGGAAATACATGAAATTCATAAGTTTAGTGACCTCTGGCTCAAGGACTTCCACTGTCTTTTCATAAATTTCTACTCTATTTGGCTGCTCGTTGCACTTAACCTGTGGAAAAACATAACTGCAAATGTGATTTGTTATATAACAATGTTCCCACATGCAATAGGTACAGGCCAATTCATAAGGGGATGTAAAATGAAAAAAACTTGCTGAATCTACAAACATAGCAGCAAGTTTATAGCTTTGGTTTTGTTGCTTGTCACCTGATGCAGGTAAGGTACATTATTTCTCAGATTAAAATCTTCAACATGAAAACAATTTTTTAACTAAAATGTATTAAATTGCTAAGAGGAGACAAAGAAAAAGGAAAATTTGGTCAAAAGGATAAAACTTTGCAAAACAACAATAATCAACATTTTCACTTTGACAACATTGCACAAATCACTGGATCTGGAACTTATTGCTATTTGCTGACCAAAGAAAGTGCCTTTTAAAATACTTCTGATGAAGTGGCTGCTTTGTATTAACATAAATAATCACAAGCAGAGTCTCTCTTCTTAGTAAGGAAATTCAAGCCCAAAAAGGGGAGGCTGCTTGAGACTCTACTGAAATTTGGCCATTTTAACTTTTTTTGAACAGTAATGTTGACAAATTGAATGGTCACTTGCATCAATTACCCCCCACCAATCCTTTTTCTCCAAAAAAGCACAACAGGGATGAGCCAAAGTCTTTTTAGAAGAATAATTTCTAAAATAAGTTCCAACTTATGCTCGTTGCTTGCTTTAGCCTTAAAACAAAGCTGTGTAAAAAAAGTGCATTAAATATGTTCACATCCTCAGGAAATTCCAAAACATTTTATAGCCTATAAATTAATTTCGAAACAATGTCAACAGCAAATTGGTGCACACATTACAAATGATATAAATGGCTAGCTAATTTGTTTTAGTGGTGTGGGATAAGCATTATCCACGCCAGTGGGTGAACTTCCTGCTTTTTAAATAGCAATAAAGCACTTTATGTTTTTGAAAAGTCATCTGAGCAGAAAATTCTTCTGAAAATAGCTTTTTGATCAATACCTGAGGAATAGCTCTTGAACAACTTCTCCAAGTATACAGCATAACAGCATATTCCTGCCCCTCCTCCAGCATTTCATTCTGAAAGCCAAAAAAGGGAAAGCAAGTATTATGCAGTGACACCATAAACATTGAAACATAGAAGATAGAAGCAGGAGGAAGCCATTCACCTCTTCGAGACTGCTCTGTCATTCATCACAATCCTGTCTGATCATCCAACTTAACAGCCTTTTCCTGCTTTCTCCCCATAACCTTTGATCCCATTTGCCCCAAGTGCTATATCTAGTCGCCTCTTGAACGCATTCAATGTTTTGGCATCAACTACTTCCTGTGGTAATGAATTCCACAGGCTCTCCACTTTTTTGGGTAAAGAAATGGCTCATCTCCATCGGAAATGGTCTACCCCGAATCCTTAGACTGTGACCTCTGGTTCTAGACACACCCACCATCGGGAACATCCTCCCTGCATCTACCCTGTCCAGTCCTGTTACAATTTTCTAAGTCTCTATGAGATGCCCCCTCATTTGTCTGAACTCCAGCGAAAACAATCCTAACCTAGTTAGTCAATCTCTCCTCATATGTCATATCCAGAATCAGCCTGGAAAAACTTCACTGCACTCCCTCAATAGCAAGAGCATCCTTCCTCTGAAAAGGAGACCAAAACTGCACACAATATTCTACGTGTGGCCTCACCAAGGCCCTGTATAACTGCAACAACTCCTGTCCTCCAAAACTCTTGCACTGAAGGCCAACAGACCATTTGCCTTCTTTACCACCTGCTGTACCTGCATGCTTACCTTCAGCGACTGATGCAGAAGAACACCAGATCCCACTGCATACCTCCCTTTCCCAACTTACAGCCATTCAGGTAGTAATCTGCGTTCTTGTTTTTGCTTCCAAAGTGAGTAACCTCTCATTTATCCAAATCATTCTGCATCTGCCATTGATTTGCCCACTCATCCAACATGTCCAGATCATGCTGAAGGATCTGTGCATCCTCATCACTTGATATTATCTGTAAAGTTTGAGGTATTACATTTTGTTCCCTCACTCAAATTAATATATAAACCAGAATCTGAACAAATTGGATTAAATTCTTATTCAGTACATTGCTAGTTCTTCCAAACTAGCTAACCAACTTGTTTAAAAAGTTAATTTAAAGTTCTAGACACAAGGAACCACTTAAATATTTCACAAGAGTTGTGCTCGTTGCTTGTTTTAGCCTTAAAACAAAGCTGTGTATAACAAAAAATGCATTAAATATGTTCACATCCCCAGGAAATACCAAAACATTTCATAGCCTATAAATTAATTTTGAAACAATGCCAACAGCAAATTGTGAACACAGATGACAAATGATATAAATGGCTAGCTAATTTGTTTTAGTGGTGAGGGATAAGCATTAGCCATGCCGTTGGGTGAATTTCCTGCTTTTTAAATAAAGCACCAGTTTCTTTTTGAAAAGTCATCTGAACAGGCAAGTTCTTCTGAAAATATAGCTTTTTGATTAATGGAGAACTGCCAGAGTACTAACCAGAAATGTCAACTTTGACTTAAATTTGTGCGCTCTAATCTAAGAGTATAATCACTGTCAGAGCCAAGCTGTCAGTTTTGCAGATCTGAGTTTAGTTCATATTTAAATCTAGGCAGTACATAAGAGGACCTAATGGACATGTGATAGCTTCCATCCCTTCAAAATTTAAATCAACTCTGGTTGATAAGTTGTTTCTATTCGTTGTGTAGTCCAGAATAAGATGACACTGGCATAAGAGTAAATGCAAGTAATTTTGAAAAAAAATCAGTGCAGTAAAGGTTGACGGACTATGGAATATGCTATCTGAGCCAGTCACTGAAGAAAATGTCACTTCAATGTTTAAGAAAAGGTTACATGGGTGGTTCAAGAGAATGTGGCTAAATAAATTAAGGAATAGCCTGAGCACATGGAATTAGGATGCCTGCATATATCAGGTAAATGATCAGATAGGTGGGACTGAGCAATGTCTGCTTTCTGCATTGAGGCCAAATCTTCCAATCTGATTTCAATCGGATTTTCTTAGAAATAAAAGCTGCCCTGATGACATGTGGAACTTTGCCACAAATCACAGGAAATTCAACAGAAACAAGATGAAATGTCAAGACGATGCTGCTACAAATTAAGTCTTGGGTCCAAAGCGATGAATATCTGCACAGAAAAATATGAATTTTGCAGAGATCGACATTACCATGCTGGAATGAACGGTTGCTTGCTCAATGTATCTTGCAATTCCTGTAACAAATGCATTTCTATCTTCAAAGTTGGTGTTGAAATTTGGCTAGAGAGAGAAAAAAAATTATTCTGTCAAAATAGATAGTATATTTATTCAAACATGGAACAATTTTGCATATCAATATGAAGAAACTTTCAGTCCCTAGGTGTACATATTAATTCCACACAGTTGATACTAAAGAAAATTAGCCCATTGCAAGAGGAAGTGATAGAGTCCATAAGATGTAGAAGCAGAAGTAGCCATTCAGCCCATTAAGTCACTTCTGCCGTGCCATTCAAATGAGACCACAGCTGATCTATAATCCTCAACTCCACATTCCTGCCTTTTCCGAAAACTTTTGATTCCCTTACTGATTAAAAATCTGTTTATCTCAGCCTTGAAAATACTCAGACACAGCCTCAACAGCCCTCTCTGGTAAAGAATTCTATAAATTCACAAGTGTCAGGAAAAAAAAGTCTTCCTCATCTCCATCTTAAATGTGCAAACAATTCTGAGATTCTGTTCTCTGGCCACAGGCTCTCCCACAAGGGGAAACAATCTTTCCACATCTACCCTGTCAAATCCTCTAGAATCTTGTATGTTTCAATAAGGTCACTTTTAATACTTCTACATTCCAATAGGTACAGGCCAAATCTACTCAAACGCTCAAAACAAGACAGCCCTTTCATACCTGGTATCAATGTGGTGCACTTTTTGCGGACTGCCTCCAATGCCATTGTAGTTTTCTTTAGATAAGGGGCTAAAAACTGTTCACGGTATTCCAACTGTGGTCTGACCAGTGCCTCGTATAGTTTTAGCAAAACCTCCCCATTTTTACACTCACTTCCCTTCAAAAATAAAGGCCAACAAACCATTTGCCTTCCTTATTACCCGCTGAATTTGAATTCTAGCTTTTTGAAGCTCGTGGACAAGGACTCCCGAGTCCCTCTATTCTGTAGCTTTCTGCAGTCTCTTTCTATTTAAACAACACTCAGCTCCTCCATTCTTCCGACCAAAACACATAACCTCATGGTGTAGTGGTAATGGCACTGTACTTGTAATCCACAGACTTTTCGTGCAAAGGGGGATGGGTTTTTTTTTTTAATTCATTCACAGGATGAGGGTGTCGCTGACCAGCCAGAATTTACTGACCATTCCTAATTGCCCAGAGGGGACAGTTAAGAGTCAACCACATTGCTGTGGGTCTGGAGTCACATGTAGGCTAGACCAGGTAAGAATGGCAGTTTCCTTCCCTAAAGGACATTAGTGAACCAGATGGGTTTTTCCCAACAGTCAACAATGAGTTCACAGTCATCATTAGGCTCCTAATTCTGGACATTTAATTCAAATTCCAACATCTGCCATGGCAGGATTTGAACCCGGGTCCCCAGAACATTATCTGGGTCTCTGGATTAACAGTCCAGCGATAATACCACCAGGCCATCACCTCCCCGGCTTGCTGAAATCCCATTATGGCCACTGGTGAAATTTAAACATTATTCTCAAAAATTTGAAATTGAATCTCGATGGTGACCACATTGTAACACTGTCGTCAAAACTACCTGGCTCAGTATTGTCCTTTACAGAAAGGAAAATCTGCCTTCCCAGAGTTAACATGCAGATGATTCCAGAACCATAGCAACATGGTGGGCAATTAGGGACAGATAACAAACATTGATTATGTCAGTGACACCTACAACTCAAGAAACAGAAAAATTTATACATCAAAAATTGGTGCTGGTGGCGGCCTTTCAACCCATCAAGCCCACTCCACCACTCAACATGATTGTGGATGATTCTCTATCTCAATGCCATACTCCATTGCTCTCCCTATACCCCTCAATATCTTCAGTTTCTACAAATTTATTTTTTTTAAACATTCAGTGACAGTGCCTTCACAGCCTTTTTGGTAGGGAATTCTGCAGAATTACCACCCTCTGCATCAAAAAGTTTCTCGTTTCAGTGATTTCTCAACTAAAATAAGGAGGAAGTATTTTAAAAAACTGGGCTCCTTTTGCCAGGTTAATTTGAGAGTTAGCACAGGGCAACACCTAAAGGAGCAATTACGACTTGTTGAATGTACACATACTCAAATCTCAAGACACCTCTCACAAATAATTTACTTTAAAGCTGCTCTTAGAGAAAGCCCTTGCGATTTTCTTTTATCCCCAATCTTTTCTGAACTACCTTTATTTTTTAGTGGTACATTTGATTAATAAGCAATAGTTCTGCAATACTATACCTAAGCACCATTCGTCAAGTGTGTGGCTGTGTCAGCAGATTATTCAATTGTAAAGGCATCACGCATGTGTCCCACTATTCAAAGAAGAATTCTTCTAGTCATTATGTGCAACAACTTTATAAATACATTCTCGAAAAAAAAACCCCGTTTATCATATTGTTACGCATTCTAACCACAGAAAGAAACGTTCCATGTCCAAACACACTTTCTGGCATGGGTGACTGAAATGGTGAACGATAGGAGGAATCCCCTATTGATTCTTCTCTCCTTGCCAACTCATAGCAGAGAGATTAACTGCATCATTCCAAACAAATGCCTGCCATGCCACAAACAAACTGTACTTCCGAACATCATCTTACTTGGTACAAAAGTGATGAAGGCGGTGGTTCAATACAAGGCTGTTGATCAGGCAATGGTAAGTCTTCCAACAGGTCAACATTGGATAGGGCATCCTCCAAAGTCACTTGCGCAGTCATGGTTCCTCTGAATAGAAAATTAAAGTGGATTATTAAATTGTACAGTGGTCTAATTCAATGCACTTTGCAATGTCAATGTCAAAGTCAAATTCATACTAATGACTATAAATTCACATTCAAGAACATGAAAAAGGATCAATTATAACATTTGTTTTTCACTAAAAGAAAAATACATTTATCAAAGCTTTTTTCTTACACTCATTAGGATGAAGTTAGAAAAATTCCAAAGAAAAAAAAAATTTATACTGCATTATAAGGAGGTGCTGATTCTTTGCCAAGTGGACTGTGGTCAAGGCATTACCACAAACAGCAGAGCTCAACTTGCCAAACAATCAGTACCTTCTACTCATGCAGCATAAGTGTGTTTCCTTTGAAGCATGGGGTTTTTGCACTTCTGTGCTGACAAGCGTAAGACAAGCTTCAACAGCATGTCCCATTTTGCAATAATACTCAAAGGGTCTGTACCACAAGCGACCATTAGCTTTTTGTTTAAACACAACCCTAATGGGAAACATGAAGTCATAATACTTCCTCTTTCAACAGTAATAAACCAGGAATCAGCTTTATATTCAAGCCAGAATGAACCACGTCTAATGGCTCTAGCATATGAACATACATGCAGGTTCAATCCCATTACTGATATCCAATTTAACCTCATTTGGCCTAAGGGCATGACTAGAAGGAAGTTAACTCACTCCTTGTGCTTATTAAATAGATTTAATTTACAATAGGTCTTGCTGAAAGATACGCCATAAGGACAGGCAAATTGCAAGCTGGAATTATCATTGTTCTGCAGCACGATTTCCTGTACAAAGTCACTTTCCAAAAATAAAACTACAAAGGACAGACAGACACATAGAGAATACCTTCTGCTGCGGGTTTTATCCAAAAGTGTGCATTACAATCATTGAATATATTTCTGCCATTCTTTTAGTTAATTTTCAAGCTCAAAACTGATCCAATTTAATTACCGTGTTTAAATTTCATTATTGTCGTAATGGCTTTATTTTTAGGCGAAGTGATGAGTCAGACATATAGAAGAAGACTGATGAACAGGGAATCTTAAAAAGCCAATAATAAAAGTGTCACATTTAACGTAAATTAACGTCTATTCTGAACAGTTGAGATAACATAATGGATGCCTGGCATTTTACAAGACAATACATAATTCAATTGAGTGTTATACACTATCTTAAAAGCCACAAAAGCTGAAATGTTTATTAATGTCAGCAGAATCTATAATTAGCTGCCTTGGATTAACCATCAGCTATGTATTGACTTTTACCTACAACGCACTGCCTGAGATGTCCTTCATCACCACACAGTGGCAACAGTGTGTACCTCCTACCAGATGCACTGCCAGGCACCTTCGAAACCTACAACCTCTACCACTCAGAACCACAAGGGCAACAGATGCACCAGGAACATCATCAACCACTTACAGGTTCTTCTCCAAGCAACATTTCATCCTGACTTGGAAGTACATTGCTGCTCCTTCACTTTCATCGACTCAAAATCATGCAAATTCCTCCCTCACATCACTGTAGGTGTGTGTAATACGCAAGGGCTGCAGCAGTTCAACAATGCAGCTCAGAACCACCTTATTTAGGTCATTAAGGATGGGCAATAAACAATGGCCTTGTCAGTGACAGCACATACCAAGAACGAATAAAAAAAAATGAATGCAGGCAGATTTTGTCGTGGTATGGAATAGGAAATTGAATAAATTAGCTAAATATAAGAACTTCACAGTGCTGTGGAAGGGTAAGAAAATGGGGCTAGCCGAGTTGTTCTTGCAAAGATCCTGCATAAACTCAAGTCAAAATAGCCTTTTTCTGTACTGTAATCACACACTGGTTTCTTTTGCTTTCACAAAGGATGATTTACCCACAGGTAGGCAAATGGTACACCAAGTGATAGTCACTCAGTTTTATGTAGGTAAAGATGATACCTTCACACAAGTTTGATGTTTAAAACTTCACAATATTTAACCATTTCCCAAACAAAAAATGCATACAGCTGCTGAACCTTCAAACATCCCTATAACAGGAATTATTTGGTAAATAGCATAATCTTATAATGAATCCTAGCTTCAGGTGCATTTCAAAAATGAAACATATTACATACAGATAACAACGTATTACATAGATAACAGGTACTGCAGATGCTGGAGAATCGAGATAACAAGGTGTGGAGCTGGATGAACACAGCAGGCCAAGCAGCATCAAAACCTGCTCCTATGATGCTGCTTGGCCTGTTACAACGTATTACATAGATAACAAGCATGGGGCTGGATGAACACAGCAGGTCAAGCAGCATCATAGGAGCAGGAAAACTTGACGTTTCGGGCCTAAACCCTTCATCAGAAATGAGGGAGGGGAAGAGGGTTCTGAAATAAATAGGGAGAGAGGGGGAGGCGGATAGAGGATGGATAGAGGAGAGGATAGGTGGAGAGGAGGCAGACAAGTCGAAGAGGCGGGGATGGAGCCAGTAAAGGTGAGTGTAGGTAGGGGGGTAGGGAGGAGATAGGTCAGTCCAGGGAGGACGGACAGGTCAAGGGGGCGGGATGAAAACCCGCGGACAAGGGAGGGGCAGTCGTAGTATGGCGCACTGACCTCTACATTGCTGAGGCCAGGCGCCAACTCTCTGACACCTCCTCCTACCGCCCCCTGGATCATGACCCCACCCCCGAGCACCAAACCATCATCTCCCAAACCATCCACAACCTCATCACCTCAGGTGACCTCCCACCCACCGCCTCCAACCTCATCGTACCCCAACCCCGCACCGCCCGCTTCTATCTCCTCCCCAAAATCCACAAACCTGAATGCCCTGGTCGACCCATTGTCTCCGCCTGCTCCTGCCCCACCGAACTCATCTCCACCTACCTAGACTCCATTTTCACCCCCTTGGTCCAGGAACTCCCTACCTACGTCCGTGACACCACCCACGCCCTCCACCTCCTCCAGAACTTCCAATTCCCAGGTCCCCAACACCTCATTTTTACTATGGACGTCCAGTCCCTATATACCTGTATTCCCCATGCCGATGGCCTAAAGGCCCTCCGCTTCTTCCTGTCCCGCAGAACCGACCAATCCCCCTCCACCGACACCCTCATCCGCCTAGCCGAACTCGTCCTCACCCTCAACAACTTTTCTTTCAATTCCTCCCACTTCCTACAAACAAAGGGTGTGGCCATGGGTACCCGCATGGGTCCAAGCTATGCCTGCCTCTTTGTAGGTTATGTGGAACAATCCCTCTTCCGTACCTACACTGGCCCTAAACCCCACCTCTTCCTCCGTTACATTGATGACTGCATCGGCGCCGCCTCGTGCTCCCACGAGGAGCTCGAACAGTTCATCCAATTCACCAACACTTTCCACCCCAACCTGAAGTTCACCTGGACCATCTCTAACACTTCTCTCTCCTTCCTGGACCTCTCTGTCTCCATCTCGGGCAACCACCTAGAGACAGATGTCCATTTCAAGCCCACTGACTCCCACAGCTACCTGGAATACACCTCCTCCCACCCACCCTCCTGCAAAAATGCCATCCCCTATTCCCAATTCCTTCGCCTCCGCCGCATCTGTTCCCAGGATGAGACATTCCAATCCCGCACATCTCAAATGTCCTCATTCTTCAAGGACCGCAACTTCCCCCCCACAGTGGTCGAGAACGCCCTCGACCGTGTCTCCCGCATTTCCCGGAACACATCCCTCACGCCCCGTCCCCGCAACAATAATCAAAAAAGAATCCCCCTCGTCCCCACATACCACCCCACCAACCTCCGGATCCAACGCATCATCCTCCGACACTTCCGCCATCTGCAGTCAGACCCCACCACCAAAGACATCTTTCCCTCCCCACCCTTATCTGCCTTCCGGAGGGACCACTCCCTCCGCGACTCCCTTGTCCGCGCCACACTCCCCTCCAGCCCCACCACACCCGGCACTTTTCCTTGTAACCGCAGGAAGTACTACACCTGCCCCCACACCTCCTCCCTCACCCCAATCCCAGGCCCCAAGAAGACATTCCACATCAGGCAGAGGTTCACCTGCACATCTGCCAATGTGGTATACTGCATCCGCTGTACCCGTTGTGGCTTCATCTACATCGGGGAAACCAAGCGGAGGCTTGGGGACCGCTTTGCAGAACACCTGCGCTCAGTTCGCAACAAACAACTGCACCTCCCAGTCGCGAACCATTTCAACTCCCCCTCCCATTCCTCAGATGACATGTCCATCCTTGGCCTCCTACAATGCCACAGTGATGCCACCCTATCTCTGATAGAACGTATTACATATGTGTTTTTATTTAAAGGTAAACAGCAGAAGCATTCACCCCAAGTTTCAGTCAACTTAAAAAGACACTTTCATTACGGTTTTAGTCTTTCATAGACTTTTGAGTGCTTCACCCCTATTTATTATTTGCCAAGACCAAGGCCAGGCATCTTCCACTTCACCTGTCACTAATGTTTTGAAGTAGTCGTGGATAATTTAGGTAAGTTGTCCCTTTAATCGTTAACAGCATTTAAAGGGGCTAACCTCTGCAGAGTTGGCACAGGGACATTTGGGTTGCTGTGCTTACAGGGAACACTGTCTACAATTCTACCTTTTACTTTTTTTCCTTCTCTACAACAGGAAAGGATTTTGCACAAACTTCTCCACTTGGGCCCCAATTTTTAATCCCAAACCAATGCCAACTTGAGAAAAACTTCCCTCAACTGCAACTGTCCCTTCACTGCGTCTGGATCAAAATCCTGTCAGTCCCTCCCAAGCAGCAGTGTAAGCGCTCCGGCACCCCAAGAGCTGCAGCAGGTCAAAAAGGTAACATACCATCTACAATCGGTAGGTATATCTTTATTCTTCAGCTTAGAAGATTTTCCATCACAATTTGTTGGAAATATGAGCTGATAACAAATAGTGTGGTGACAGCAAAAGAGCATCTGGAAATTTAGAAAACTATGGAAGCAACTATCTAGTTAAATAATGAGATTTAAGGAATGAGAAAGAAACATGACAAAAAAAAAGGTAAATATACATAAAATCAGGTACAAAAATATGGAAGGAAATGAAGATTGGAGTAAGAGAGGAAAAATTAAAATTAAGAAAATAACGTAAAATTTAAAGTATACCTTTTGTTTAAATGAATCTTAGGTCCAGAAATAGTGTAATATAAACTATTCACTCATCCCTGCATGTTGCAATTTTTCCGAAGGTTTATTGGCATTGCATTAACCAATAAACAAATACTTAAAAAAAAGCTACTTACAATGGATTAGTAAACAATTTTCTGTGGAGCATTTAAACAACAATTAACATGCAATATCTGTACAAGTCTACAAAGAGTGAGATGGGTTTGTGCAAAGCAATTGATGAAGTAAGATAAGTTGCTCAGCAAACTCTGGAAAGGCAGAACTCAAGTGCATTTATTAATCCCCTAAATTTGCTGATTTGTCCATTAATAAACAGCTGTGCCATATTTTCCAGCAAGGATCAGTTTCATTATCAATTTTTTTAGTGAATGCTTGAAGACATAACATTGCTGATAACTATGCCACTGACAAGCACTTGTACAATTCACTAAAATACTATTCTAGAAATGCTGCATTTCAGTAAAATGCAGCCTAGCTTTATGAAAAAAATTGAATCAAGAGCAGCAGACAGCCTGCAGACACAAGTTGTACCTGTAATCCCATTGCCAACAGTATACAAAGTGTAAACAAAGCAATTCCTGCAAGAAGGGCTAAACATTTCATGCATCCTGAAAAGGGAAGAGAATTTATGTGAAGTCTCAATGCCAGAGAATTGTTCCCACCTGCAATCTTCAGTATCAACCTTGCCAGATATTACATGCTGCTTTCCCTCCAGCGCAGTTAGCGAGATCTGTTAGCTAGTTGCACTATTTTTTAAACTGGCACATGTTAGGAGCCTAGCAGCAATCCATTCAAGAAACCTGGAACAAAGTATGTCGATATGCCAATTGAGACTAATTACACCAAAATAATGAGCCCTACTTGACAACGTGGAAAATCCAAGGCAATAAAATCACCTGGAATTCAGATAACGTTGTTTCTTTGCTTTTGATGCCCTTAATATTACTTTTCCTTCCTGCTACAGGTGTCTACAATATCCGAGTGAAGTTCAAATGAAAGAAAAATTGAGTAGTGCAAAGGAGATTCGCCAGGATATCACCCGAGCTGAAGTAATCTAGCTACCAAGAGGCTGGATAGGCTCGAGTTGTTTTCTTTACAGCAGAGAAGGCTGATAGGGGACCAAATTGAAGTGTACAAGATTGAGGAGCATGAACAGTATGGTTAGGAAACAGCTGTTCCCTTAGCTGAATGGTCAATAACAAGGGGGGCATCATTTTAAAGTGAAGGACAAGAGGTTTAGAGTGCATTCAAGAAAAGACTTTTTGCACAAAGGATGGTGGGAATCTGGAATGCATTGTTTGGAAGGGCAGTGGTGGCAGGAAATTTCACAACCTTTAAAAACTATGTGGATGAGCACTTAATGTTATAACATTCAAGGCTATCAGCCAAGTGTTGGCAAGTGGGATTAGTGTAGCTAAACCAGTACAGACTCAGAGGACCAAAGGGGCTCTTCTACGCTGTATGATTTTATGCCTCAAGTCCTGAAACTCTCTTCCTAAAAGCACTGCGTGTGTATCTGCAGCAGATAGACTACACAGTTCAGGAAGACAGCTCACCTCCACCTTCTCAAGACCAACTAGCCTTGGGGAACAAATGGTGGGCTTGAAACTGATGGCACTTTCACAAATTATTCTTGTTTTTAAAATCAGTTATTGAGTTTCAACTTCGATTCCAGCTACAAATTGCTGACCTTACGCTTAGAAGCTAAGTTCAACGATGTAGCTTGGGGAAAGCACGCAAGGCAAAAGATGACAGCAACAAAAAGAAATTGCTGGAAAAACTCAGCAGGTCTGTCAGCATCTGTGGACAGAAAGCAAAGTTAACATTTCAGGTCCAGTGACCCTTCTTCAGAATACATATTCACACATATGAAGACCAACTTCGAAATTTGAGTTCTTTTTTTAATTAAACCACAGATTGTGGCAGGATAATGATAGATCTGTTATGCAAGCATAGGACAGAAAAGGCAGAAACAGTCTTTCTCCAATGGTTGACGATCAAGAAGGAACATTAACGCTGCAAGATATTTAGAGGAGGGCAGAAAAACATGGAGAGTTATGAGAATTAATTTCAAGCATTAGTCGTTGAGGCGGAAACTACTTCAACTTTCATGATATGATCAGATGGGTGAACAAAAAGGAAATGGTTTGAAGGGATATGGAAACAGGGTGGGTAATAATGGCAAGATGCATGTTCTCATTTGTGCTGGGCAGATGTCAACAAGGATTAATTGGGCCTGCTTCTGTAATTTCTAGAGATGTGTGCAAGTTAAAATTTTTAGAGTAGAAACAAACCAATGACAGCTTAACTACATTACCCAAATGTCATAAAACTTGTGGAACTATGGATTATTATGAACTGAAGTTTAGAAACTCAGAAGAAGATGGAAATACAACCATTTTAAGTCTTCAGAAACATTCAGTTCCCTCTCTGGAAAGCATGTGTCATCAACAGAATTTTAGTCAGTGACAGTGAGTTAGATGATAAGAGTACAACAACCTCAAGCTAATTACTTCGAATGGCTAACTGGTGAAATAGTTTGGTCGAACATTGAACATTAAACATTTACATATCAGTGACATCAGACATATGAACTCTTCAGCCATATTTACTTCCTAAAAGAACCAACAGATTAAACAAACTGATACTGGCAAAGAATACTTCACAGTATCTGATTTTCTACTGCGTATGTACTGATGCGCATCATGAACTCAATCTCAGGAAATAAACTGTTTATGGCTTGCCCCTTTATTTCCTCGAAATAGCTACTTATTCTATTTGGATCCAGATATGATACTACATCCTGTAACCCAGATATATATAGAAAGCAAAAGCACATTCTATTTTTTTTGTAAAAAGTCAACTTTCTAGTATTATGTCTCAAAACTTAAACTAGCTTCAGCATGTCACACAGTTACTTAGAAGAGACCTTCACTCTAGAAATTAGTACTTCAAATATTAAAAACAAGACAAACTCCCACGACCGTTCAGCTGGTTAAACCTTAACAGAGATTTGCGAAAATAGATCGCTAGGTTTAGTTAGGGTGAAGAAAATCCATGGAAAATACAGCCAGGGATGAATTGGCAATACTTCACATTTTCATTTTTGCAAGCTTGAGATGATGGATTATGATCCCACTAATTACTAAAGTCACTATAATCCCAGAGGATCATAGCACGGTCTCTCATTACAGAGGAGAGAGACAGACAACTGGTGGTGATTTAACCGAAGGGTCATCATGCCTCCAGCAAAGGAGAGGATGCAAAGGAGGGATGTTCATACCAACCTCAGTCAGTATGATAACTGACATGAATCCACACTGCTCATGGCACTCTGAACTGCAAACCAGCCATCCAACCAACTGAACTAAATCCACTAGTAAATATCAAGCTTATCTCTACTGCAGCCTCCTCTACTGTAACACTTTCCAGTTTCCTGGTGCTAACTGTCTCTTTCACCATGAATATTCATCTATGCCCCAGTCTGAAGGAGGTCATTAGAGTTCTCCACTACATTTTTGAACGGAGATCGAGCCTTTCTCAATTCACCACCATTCCACCTTGTTCGAGTTCAATGTCTTCTTACAGCAAACAACTTTTTCAAATGAAACATAAAACAGAGTGCTGGATAAACACAGAAGGTCTGGCAGCATCTGTTGAGAGAAAAACAAAGGTAACATTCAAATCCAGTGACCGTGCAGGTAGATTGAAATGAATGGTAAGATAAGACCAGGGAGAAATCAATAACTTAATAGACAGCTAGTACATAGAGTAAACAGTCAAAGCAAATTACACTTAGTTGAATCTCACTTCTCTTCCAAAAAAATGGAAGGCAGGAAACATAATGAACATGTACTCTTTTCCTTTCATGGGCTGACTTATTCAATTGTAGCATAGCTTGCTATAAGACTATATCAAGCACAAAAGTAGACCTACGCTTTAGCTTGCAGTTCAAGGTGTCTGGCCAAATCATCTAGGTTTAAGCCAAGATGTCTGTCTGTATCCGTGTTCTCCGAACCAAATCAAGGCCGGGCAATGATTTGACGAGGTCCTGTCAATAAAGCTAGCTTCCTTGGTTTTCTACCCAGGGCTATCATTTGAAGAAAATATTCTACGCTGCTCTAAAAATTACTATGAGCTCCCCAAGCAGCTAGAAGAACATTAACAAAATTTATCAGATCAGCTTGGACCTCTAAGCTGGATCAGTCCACAAAATGACCTGAGTGGCTTTGATTCACGTTTTCATTGTCTGCAACCAGTGGCTACTTGATTTTAAAAAGTAACTTTAAAAACAGACGTTTTTACAAAGATGACAAACGTAATTCAATTCCATGATCCCCACCATGAAGAAACACTCCCAAAACACAAGGTTTAGTATGCTATTTATCACTTACATTTTGGAAAGCTCAAGCAATTAAGGACACAATTCTGAAGCAGCTTTATAAAGAACAGCATACGGTTCAAAAGCAAAGAAATTACAGTGATCCTTTGTAAAAACACCAGTTCACCCTCACTTGGAATATTTTGTCCAACACTAAGCCATGCACCATAGGAGGGATGAGTATGATGAAATCTTTTTTTGTATACATGTGCACTGTATTCTGAGCTGGCATCTTTGAGGAGAAAGTTAGCTAGAATTCTAACATTCGGGGAACATTGTCTTACAAAGGTTGCTGTATTGAATCCTACCAAGTTCAAAAGCAAGGTTTTCAATAGGTCCCTTTAAACAGTTCAAGGATTACTGAACAGTCAGAGGCAAAACAAGTATGCTTTCAGGATGCTCATCAGTCAGATATTTAGAAGCAGGGAATCAAGGCACCACCCAGAAATGGGTGCAGCTGCTTCGGGTGCCAAGCTGTTTCCAACTCATCTACATCTACTGTCTCCCAGGAACTTCTTTAACTATTGGGCAGGGCTCAGGAAAAGCCCTGGGAGCCATGGGTTAAAAGAGGTTTGTGAGTCGTTAATAGTTCAGTGTAGCAGAGTAAGGTGAAGGAAGCCTACAAACAATAATTGCTTATTTCAGACGAGGGCGTTTAAAACTCCAAGAAATCTAGGGAGTATCAGCTTGTGAAACTGTTTGCAGAGAAGTTGAAATCATGTCCATGATTAGGTGCTCGAGTGCAGTTGTCAAAACTCAACAGTGCAATTCCAGCAAAGGAAAGTAAATTGTCAGAATGCAAGCAGTCTTTGAGGCAGCCCATGACTGAGTAATATTTGAAGAAGCTCCAAAGCTAAGTCTTAGTAAATTAAAAATTGGAATCTTCTGCAAAATTTTCACAAGACTTGATGACCCATACAATCACTAATGTATTGTGGTTGCTGAGAAATCAGGGACCACATTTGCTCTTTGATGTACTCAGTGGGCTGTTTCAAAGAAGATTCATAGAATCCCGACAGTGTAGAAACAGGCCATTCAGCCCAACAAGTCCACACCAACTCTTTCCAAAGAGCATCCCACCCAGACTCACTGCCACCCCACCACCGTATCCCTGTAATCCTGTATTTCCCATGGCTAATCTACTTAACTTGCACATCTCTGGACACTAAGGGCAATTTAGCATGGCCAATCCACCTAACCTGCATATCTTTGGACAGTGGGAGGAAACCCACACAGACATGGGGAGAATGTGCAAACTCCACACAGACACTCACCCAAGGCTGGAATTAAACCCAGGTACCTGGCACTGGGAGGCAGCAGTGCTCACCACTAAGCTACTGTGCCGTGGCTTGTCCATTACCCATCTTTAAATGATAATTCTGGATATTAGAAAGTATAAGTTGTATCAATGTTGTAGTTTATTTCAATATTTTAACTCTGCATATTAAAGTTTATTTTTATTCGTTTGAAACTATGAAATTTTGTTGATTTTGTTCTCTTAGGAAGTAACTGGGATCTCATACTTGGTCTATTTTTGAAAACGTGACTGACTAGACCTTAGCAAATTTAATAGTCCAGTCCAGGATCATGACAAGGTATTAGAGATAGTGCAGGAAGCTTTGGCACCTTAGACAACAGAGGGTTGAAATGTTAAATCTTCAAGTTGTTCAAAAAAAATGAGCGCTGTGCACAGAACAAATCATGAGAAACTTCCCTTGGTGGATGATTTGAGAACCAGAGGACACCAATCTAAGGTGAATGGAGCAACAGCCAAAGGTGACATGAAGAACAACATTTTTACACAGTGAGTAGTTAGGATCTGGAATGCACAGCCTGAGAGTACAGTGTAGGTTTAGATTCATTAATGGCTTTCAAAACTGAATAATTATCCAGAGTTCCAGAGCTACAGGGAAAAAGCAGAAGAGTGGAACAAGCTGAGCTGCCTTCACAGACAGTTGGAAGTGGATATAGTGGCCAAATGGCACCCTTCCGAGCTATAAGCATTCGATGAAATTAAAAACAGTAGCAAGATAATCATAGGATCCTTACAGTACAGACAGAGGCCATTTAGTCCATTGAGTCTGTGTGGATAGTCTAAAAAGTATTTTATCCTATCCCTGTAACCGTGCGTTTACCAGGTCTAATCCACATAGCCTGCAGATCCCCTGGATAGTTAAGGACAATTTAGCATGGCCAGTCCAGTTAACTTGCACATCTTTGGATTGTAGGAGGAAAGCGGAGGACCCAGCAGAAACCCTCTCAAGCATGCAGAAAACATGCAAACTCCATACAGTCACCCAAGCTAGAAGCAAACCCAGGTCTCTGGCAGTGTGAGGTAGCAAGGCTAAACTCTGAGCCACCATGCCACCTGATACAAATATCAACCAAAATGCAAAGCTGGAGATGTTTGGATTTGTTACAGGCAAGGAATGAAACTGGCTAATTTTCACAACGAACTTTTTCTCCATATGCAAATCTACTGTTGCTGGACATGATACTCTGAAAGAGGAAATGACAGTTTCACATCATAAAGATCAGTAGCATTAAACAGTGAGCGAACAGTCACATTTCAGCTAACTTGTATTAACCAAATAAGCAGTAATAAGAAAATAAACAAAGATTGCAAACAGACAGCCAAACCTCAGGTGGTTGCGAAGACGACAGATGAAACGAGTAGCTGGGCAATGGAGTTTTGAGCAGGGACCACAAAATAATAGCTTCATTTTTCCCAGTAGTTAATTGGAAGAAATTTCAGCTCATCCAGTACTGGACGTTAGTAAGTAATCTCATGATTTAGAAACAGTGAAGTCAAGAGAAGCAGTGGTAAGGTCCAGCTAGGTGTCATCAGCATATATGTGAAAACATGTGATACTGGAAGGTGTTGCCAAAGGGAAAGGTGGTCAAGTTAATAATTTTTCAAAAATCCAAGACCTTAACTCGATTTCACTCTCCACAGATATGACCTGACTTGCTGAGTATTTCCAGAGTGTTTAGTTTTCATTCCAGATTTCTAGCATCTCCAGAACAGCAATCCCCTGCTTGTCAATGGTTCCATTCTTAAGTTTGTCAGATAATTTGTTCACAAATCAGAACACAATGCAGGACGATGTAAAGTCATCATTTGTATGTACAGGAAATGTTAATATAGCGGATCTTTAAAATTACACCCCTGTACAGGATCACATTCATAAGTCGGACCCCCGGAATTCTGTTTCTCGAATCTGGGACCCTCTGCATTCTGTTTCTCGATTATATACAACGTGGGCAGGAAGGGAAAAAAACTTAAGCAAAGGAACACAGAGTGGTGAGACACGAAAAAGGGAATGACAAAAACCTTGACAAGAATATTAAGGACAAAGCTCCTTTGTACTTGCAATACTGTAAAGGTTAACAAAAAGAAAAGGCAATGGAGAAACTAACAAATTGAAGACTAACAAATCTCCAAGATTCAATATCTTCCACCCTAGGATATTAGGCGCAGACGGTGAAGAAATTGCTTATGTTTTAGTCACAATCTTCCAAGTTTGCCTTGGTTGCCTCAGCTGGGCATAACACCATAAGATACTGGAACACAAATTGGCCATTCAACCCAGAGTCTGCTCCGCCATTTGAAAACAGATGACGTTTCTCAACCTCATTCTGCCAGCTTCACCCTGCAACCCTTGAATCCCTTACTAATCAAGCAGCTTGTGTTCCCTTGAATATTGACAGTTAAGGAATGATCTAACGGTGCTGTTCAAGATGACTAGAGGATTTGATCAGGTGGATATATTTCCACAAGTGAGAGTTCAGAACAAGGTGGAAAATAATTAAAATTAGGACTGCACATTGAGGAATAAAGTAATTAAAGAAATACTTGCACAAAGGTGTGATTTCTATATAGTTTAAGACCATTTATTTTTTAAGACTTTGAACTGGTGATATGTAAGTTTGGTCAGTTTGTGAAGGAGTTTAATGATTAACTTGTAAGTATTTTTGCAGCCACATTTCCAAGACACACTTTCTGGAAATGTAATAAGGTTTGTTTACATTGGGTGAGATTGACGAGAAAACACTTGCACTTCGGGTTTCAGTTAGAAGGTTCCAGAACTGCTCATCTGGCAAAAAGGAAAGACTAAGCTATTTTCAGCAATCCTGATTGAAGCAGGATGTATCAGACAGTTGCTCCTAAAGTTGGTAGATAGTTCAGAACTATTAAAAAGAAGTTTTGCAGTGTAAAGAGCTTAGTTTAGACCAGATGTGTTTGGTTAAAACCCGGAAGGAGTTATTTGAAGTCCAAGCTCAGTTGTAGAAAGATTCAAAAAAAACTCTCATAACCAGGAAGTGAAATATCCGTTTAGTTAAGCCCCATAGGTGTGAGAGAAAAGGAATTCTCTTTGGTGTGAGTACTGTAAAGTAGTCCTGTTGGGATGAAAGGGATTGTATTTCATTAATGTTCTCCTCTTGATCCTGAGTAAAAGGCGGGAAGAAATGAAGGGAAAATATCATGCTTTGCTTCGCCCAAACTTCCAGAGGAACATGCTATCACAGGGTATGCAAGAAGCTAAACTTATGGTCTGGCAGTAAAGCAAGTTTTATTTCCACAGCTATCCCATCAACAGGAAAATACAAGTTCAAAATGTACACGCCCTCAAGATTCTTGGGCTACTACTGTTCCTTGTTTAAAAACAAGGTTAATTACTTGTTAATTACTGCACTTTAATTACTTACAGTCTGTCGTAGAGAATTGAAACAGTACTGGCTACGCCCTTAAAAATAAAATAGAAATATTTTCAAATTTGCTTGTAAAGTAATTCCGTCAACTATCAGCTGGTGGTTTATTAACATGATTTTTATTTTTACATTAAAATGAAAACAGAAAATCTGATGTAAAAGCAGTACTAGAAATATATAGGAAGTCCATCAACATCCAAGATCAACAGAGAGCAGATCTGTGCATGTACAGCACTTTGATTTTGATTTGAGTGGTCAATGACCTGCCATTCAGCTTTACAAGTGTTTCCTACAAACAAAGGGTTCTCCCTTATCATTGAAATTCATTGCAGCTAGTTTGAGGTATATTTCCTTGATTTCCAAATATTACTGTTTCTTCCCAAGTTTCAGAAAAGATGTTACACATATATTGACCATCCAGAATTATAAACGCAGAACTGATTCAATATCCAAAAGGCTGCAAACTAACTCAGGATTAAGCAACTTCTCAAGAGGATGGCACCAAACAATTTGCGACAGATTGCAGAAAATAGTCAAAAATAGTAACATGTTGAATCACAGCTACTTATATTTTTATGAAATGTTGGCAAAGTCAGAGTTGCATCAGGAATAGTCACATCAACAGTACAAGTTGGGAATCAGTGATTTACAGAAAATCAACTGAGAGTGGTAAGCATTATCTAATTTACAATTGGTGTATTATACTGCAGCAAACTGACTGCTTAATTTTTCTGTTAACTTCCATCCCTCAAGATCTTCTCAGCATCACAGATGCCTGTCTTCAACCGTTAGATATCAAGAAATAGTTAGAGGTGCTGGATACTGCAAAAGCTATGAACACTGACAACATTCCTACGATGGTTTGAAGACGTGCTTCAAACTTGCTACGCTAGCCAAGCTATTATATTACAGCTGTAACAGGCATCGACCCAACATTGTGGATAGTTACCCAGGTATGAGCTGTACACAAAAAGCAGGACAAATCCAACTCAGTCAATTATCGCTCCATTAGTCTACTCTCGCTCATCAGGAAAGTGAAGGAAGGTGTCTTAAACAATGCTAAAAGCAGCATTTGCTAAGCAATAATCTGTTCACCAACGTGTAATTTAGGTTCCTCCAAGGCCACCCAGCTCATGACCTCATTACAGCTTAAGGTCAAACATGGTCAAAACAGCCGAATTCCAGAAGGTGAAGTTAGAATGACTGCTGTTAACATTAAACTGCAATTAACCAAGTGTAGAACAAGGACCCAGAGAAAAACCAGAATCAGGGGAAAGCTCGCTGTTGGTTGGATACATACCTAGCCCTCAAGGGGCTGTTGCTGGAAGTCAATCGTTTCAGTTCAAGAACATCTCTACACGCACTCTTTGGGGTAAACATTTTCTGATTAACTTACACAGGTATTATACACCTCAAGAGTAAGTGGGACTTGACCCCAGCCCTCCGATCCAGAGACGGAACAACATGACTAAACCACAAGTGCCCTAAGTTTGTTCCTCAGGGTAATGCCCTAAGCTCAAACATCTTCAGATGCTTCATCAATGATCTTCCAGCCATCATAAAATCAGAGGTGGGGTGATTGCACAATGTTCAGAACCATTCACGACTCCTCATACAGTGAAGCAGTCCAAGTCCAAATGTAGCAAGACTTGAACAATTTCCAGGGCTGACAACTGTCAAGTAACATGCACATCACAGTCTTTAAGAAGGGTAATACCCGAAACATTGACTGATCCTTTCCTCCAGATGCTGCCTGGCCTGCTGTGTTCTTGCAGCCTCCTGTTTGTCTACCTTGGATTCTAGCTTCTGCTGTTTTTTTGTCGCACATCACACAAATGCCTGGCAATGACGATCTCTAAGAGATCTAACCATCACCCCTTAATGCTTAATGGCATCACCATCACTGAACTGCCGAGTACCAACATCCTGGGGGTTATCATGGCAGAAACTAAAACTAGACTAGACGTATAAATACATACAAATGGCTACAAAAGCAGATCAGAGGCTGGGATTATCGCAGCAAAAAATTAACCTCCTGACTCCCCACAGTCTGCCCACTATAGACAAGGTACAAGTCAGGAGTATGATGGAGTATTCCCCACTAGCCGAGATGAGTAAAGCTCCAATAACTCTCAAGACACTTGACACCATCCAGGACAAAGCAGCCCACTTGATTGGTCCCACATCCACAAACATCTACCCTCTCCACTAACAACCCTCAGTAGCAGTGTATACCACCTTTGGGAATCACTGCAAGAATTCACCAAGGATCCTTAGACAGCACCTTCCAAACCCATGACCACTACCACCTAGAAGGAAAAAATAACAGATACATGGTATCATCACCACCACCTGCGAGTGCCCCTCACTATCCTGATTTGGGTATATATCGCCATTCCTTCGCTGTTGTGAATAAACGGAGGGTTAGAAAGGGTGTAAATGGTTTCAGCAGGACAGAGGAAGACAGCACTGAAAAATTAGAGAAGTGCATTAGGCTTTCAATACCCAGGAAAGTACCAAAAGATAACTACTCAGCCCCAAAAGTTCAGTCAGGATGCTCATGAAATCAGACAGCAGGTTAAGCAGCACCTTCCTTATCTATACTTCAGATTTTCAGCATCCACATTATTTTACCATTGTTTTAGAATTTTAAAACCTAATCTTTAATAAACATTTGAGGAGAGCACTAGGAAAGAATATTTCAAATTAGATTTTAAAATCATTTTCCAACAATTTATGGTAATATAAGTGAATGCTTGTCTCATCTACATTTACTGCGTAGTTTGAAATAGTTTAACCTCGTAATTACATAAATTAACACTAGTTTTGTACAATTCAAGATCTGATACTGCAAATTTCCCCATTAACTATTTAATTCAATGAGAATATGCTCCTTGAATTACACACATCCAACGGCTGCACTACTAACATCGGACTTTCTGGTATAATTCAACTTGGGCACAGGAGCCTCATGGTCTTGTTGGTTACATGGGATCTGAACACACCACACACTAATAGTGTGTTTTGTATAGGCCAGCAGGCCATCTCTTCCACATATTATCAGTCCACAACTTGACTCTATCCAAACGCTGTTGAGGGTCCGCACAAAGACTCATTCAGGGAACTTGATTCTTAGAAGGTTTTAAGTTTGAAAATTACAATAGGCTTTAATTTCACTCCATTTGCCTCAGACACTGGGGCTAGAAATTTGCTCCTCCTTTCTGTGGGTTTCATTAGCACTGCTGTTGAACCTCCACTGTACAGATCAGCTGCTGGGCACACTGAAATTCTTGGCCATTTAATCTATGCTGTGGATGTATCACAATGGGTGCGTGTTTTTGCCACTGTCTGATGAAGAATCACCAGAAAATGGTCATTTTGGTATCAATAATAATTGATAATATCAGACAGATTTTGCTCCTCTGGTGTAACACTAGACCCTTTTTTTAAAAAGTGGCTACACCAACTAACAATTGCTTTAAAATCATTGCTGGACTCAAGAATTGATCAGGCCCACTTATGTGCATATACATGTTTTGCATTTCTAGCAAAGATTCTGAGGTTTTTCATGAATCATACCAATATGTGCCTCTCAAGATCAAGCCAATGCTGGTCCTTATCATCAAGGTGCATTAGATTTTGGGCCTCTTTTCCAGGACCAATTCCTACTTCTTCCATTCTCAAATGTTTTCGCTCAAATTCAGCTCCCTTGCTGTAGCACAGTTGTTATTTAATGACTTAGCAATATTATGCCTTTTGTCTTGAAGCCAACTTCACACTTCATTCTTTTTGCAAGACCCGTTTCTGTTCACCATTCACGGTTTATTCTGTGCCTTTAGCTCCCACATATCTTCTTGGCAAGATGACCTTTCTCACTTGGTGGATGCCATGTGCAACTTATATGGTGAATCTAATTGCAAAATATATTTCTGGGCAGAAAAATGGGAGTAATCAAATAGTGTCAAGAATCACCTTTAATCGAAGCTTCAAATTGTTTGTTAAACAAAATATTTTATGATTGCCACCATATCTCAAGTGCAGTACTATCATTCAACTTTTGATTGAATGACTAGCTACTTTCAGCTTCACGCCAAATTAAGTCTTTTATACTAATTTGTTTTTAAAAACTGTCAACTTGTAACATATGTACACAAACTCGGTACATCATCTGCTTCTCAATGAAATTAAATTCATAGCCTCCTTTGAGGTCCAGTTTGTGTTTGCAGCTCATTGTTGTAACAAATGAAAATAGGTGCATACTTTTTACAGATGTGGTGTAATCCATCATCCCAGACCCTGAACTCAACAAGAGTGGACTGTACGCAGCAAGGTAAACTAGATATGCCAATACCAACCATTTTCTTTAAGATACTCAAAGGACTGATATCCCAAAGGATACCCCACAGTCCAAAGATGTGCAGGCTAGGTGGATTGGTCATACTAAATTGCCCATAGTGTTCAGGGATATGTAGCTTAGGTGGGTTATAGGTGGATGGGTGTGGGTGGGATGCTCTGAGGGTCGGTGTGGACTTGTTGGGCCAAAGGGCCTGTTTCCACACTGTAGGGATTCGATGATTCTATGACTCCAATGTATAATTCAATAATTTATGTTCTTAATATTGGTATCAACTCACAAACATACAATCAAACAATTTATGTTTATAGGGACCATTTGATGGAATAAAAATGTCCTAAGCACTTCACGGAATAATTACAAAACAAAGTACGACACAAAGCCATGATTAGACTTGATGAGAAGAAAAACAAAAAATCAGTTGAACATTTAAGTTTTAAAAGTGTGCTTTAAAGGAAGAAAGTAAGGTAGAGTGGTGGAAAGGCATAGAAATGGTAATTTAAGGTTCAGGCATTTAAAGAAGTGGTCACCAACTGGTGAAGCAATTAAAATCAGGAATGATCAAGAAACCAGTTTTAGAGGACCACTGATATCATAGGGGTGAGTCTGACTGTATGAGATTAGAGATAGCAGGAGGCCATGGGGAGATTTGAAGGTGATGATGAAAACTTTAATGATCAGTTTCCAATGAGTTCACTACCCTTTTAGCCTCCCTAAATCTCTCCCTTGAAGTCAATGCAATATATATTCATGGATTGTCCCTGATACTGTTATCTAATGTGGTCTTACAGACAAGGCCATCTCTGATCATTTCATTATAACATTCATTACCCATCTAGCCAAAAAAAGTCAACAATGGACCTATCATCCTAGCAAATTGACACTATCTTCAACTTTCCTCTCCAAAGTTGTTAAACATGCTGTCACCTCCCAAATTCACATATATCCTTCTGTGACCCTATGCTTAAATTCCTCCAATCAGATTTCTACCTGTGCCATATACTAAACTCTTGTCACAGACAGCATTGAGACTATGCTAAAGTTTCCCTCCTGATCCTGTCTAGAGTCTTTGACACGGTTGACCAAATGATCTCCAGGTGGGACTGCACTCACTTGGTTTCATTTTCATCTAATGAGAGCAAGACCTCTGCTGTCCATCAAGGATCTTCGAACATGCTCCCTTTCAGTGACATCATTCAAAATCATTTTAAGTACACGGTCAACATTCAGCTCGGCACCATTACTGGCTCTGGAGTCCTCCAATGTTGACAAATCATCAGATTGGTTATCGATATCCTCTACTGGACGACTAGAAATTTCTCCTGTTAGCTAATGGAAAGACTGAAATCACAGCTTATAGTCCACACACCATTTTCCATTCTTAGGTTACTGACTCCAACATCTGATAGAAACAGAATATAGAAGCAGGAATAAGTCATTTGCCATTCAAGTCTGCTCCACCACTCAACATGATTGATCATGGCTGATTATTCAACTTAGCACACTGTTCTCATTTTGTCCAACAAACTATATCTACAATTGCAACAAGGCATCCCTGCTCCTGTACTCAAATCCTCTCAGTAGTTTGACTGATATTAAACTAACCAGACTATAATATTCATTGCTATCTCTCTGCCTCACTTCTTAAGGAGTTACATTTGCGACTCTCAAATCCATAGGAACCTACCTAGAGTCTATAGAATTTTGGATGACCACCAGCACATTTGCTAGTTCTACAACCCAGAAGTAGTCTGGAATGAAGCTCATCAGGGCCTGGGGATTTTTCTGCCTTCACTGCCATTAGTTTCTGCAATAAATTGCCATTCACAGAAGAATCTACATGTCTGCTTTTGCTACAGAAGTGCATAACCTCATATTTATCCACATCATATTGCATCTTTCATGTATTTGCCCAGTTAACTTGCTCAAACCACACAATCTTCACTGCATTCTCCACACAGCATACCCTCCCACCCAGCTGTGTTATCTACAAATCTGGAGATATTACATTCAGTTCCCTCATCTAAATTATTAATATACATTGTGAATAGCTGGGGCCCAATCACCGACCCCTGTGGTACCCTGCCACTTGGTAAAAGACCCGTTCATTCCTGTTTCTTGTCTGCCAACTTGTTCTCAATCCATTTCAGTACACTACCTCCAATATGTGGGATCTTATTGAAAATCTTCTCAAATTCCAAGTAAACCACATCCACTGGCCCTAATTTGTCCACTCCTTGAATTATATCCCCAAACCATTTTAGCAGATTTGTCAAGTATGGCTTCCCTTTCATAAATCCATGCTGATTCTGTCCTACCTTGTCACTATCTTCTCAGTGCTCTGCTCTTACATCTTTTATAAAGGACTCTAGCATTTTCAAACTAACCCATCCATAATTTGTTGTTTTCTCTCTGGCTTTCTTCCTAAATAATGGAGCTATATTAGCTACTCTCCAATCCATAGGAACTGATCCAGAGTCTATAGAATTGAGTAGTCTGGGATGAAGCTCATAGGCCTGGGAATTTATCTGTCTTTAATACCATTAGCTTCCCCGACCCATTTTCCAATTAATTTCTTTACTCCCTGGCAGAGAGATTAAGCCAATCTTTCACAACCTTGGTGTCACATTTGACCCTGTGATGCACTGCCAACACCCCCCCCCATCTACATCATCACTAAGATCACCTATTTCCACTAACTTAACATCTGACTTCGCCTCTATTGCGGCTCATCTGCTGTTGATACTCTATTCCTATCTTTGCTACTTCCAGACTCTAAGCTCCTGAACTGTCTCCCACGTTATACCATCCATAAACATGAGGTGAGCTAAAATCTGTCCCTGCACAGAATTCTTGTTCAGCTATCACCCGTATGCCCACTGATCTGAACAGGCCATCACATACACAACAGACCTTAAATATAAAAAAAGACATTCTCTGATTAGTTTGATTTTTTTAAAGAGCTTGCATTTTCTGTACATTTTTCATGACATCAGCAGGCCTCAAAGTGTCTTCTTGACAAGTATTACTTTTGAAATATCATCAATTGTACTAATGTAGAAAATATAGCAGGTAATTTGCATGGAACATGATCCAACAAACAACAAAATAAGCAGTTTTTTTTGTAATGTCGATCGCAAGATAAATAGGACACCAACTTAAACCCCATTCTCTTCTTCAAAATCAAACCCTGGGATCTTTAACATCCATGAGAAAGGTAAGGCAAGCCTCAATTTAACACTGCATCTGAAATATGGCATCTCTGACAGCACAACACTCCCTCAGTACTGCACAGCACTGACAGCTTTGTTGCACTCAAGTTGTCAAGCATTACTGAAATGCACAAGTCTTGAATTCAGATAGAGAGGGTGTCCAACTGAGCCACAGCTGACACAACTTTGAGAAGTTGTGGTTTCTTGTTCAAAACAGAGTCATGAATATTTTTACACATTGGAAACAACTTCATCTAAAAGGTTGCACGATTTTTCACATCAGCATTTGTGAAAACACCATGCCACTTTATGCACAAATACTCTCAATTAAAGACTTACCAGAATGAATAAAGTCCCCTTCTCGATATTTAAAGAACAAAGAATGCCCTCAACATTTGTTACAGTTCTCATGGAAACAGAAATATTCAACAAATGAAGAACTTTAGTACATATCACACACTTTAGATGCAGACAGAATGAGCAACAGTTACGCTTTCAGATTTGCCATTCTGATTGTGTGCATAGTGTAGAAACAGCAGAATCAATTTTCCAACACCTCTACAACCCAACAACACTTGACAGACAGCATAGTGCAATGTGTCAAACAAGAAATGTTAATTATCTCACCCATTAGGCTGCTTCATCCTCTGACCAGCCTGGCTGAATGACAACAGTACATGAAGTAAGTACAGACTACAGTAAATAAGTCAACAGTTCTCCGGCATTTTGTTGATATTTCCAAACATTAAAAGCAACTTGTTGGAAGACCACTCTAATAAACTACAAAGCTTGAGTTCCCCCTCCACTACAAAAGCTCAAAAGAATCTCAGATTCTAGTCCCAGATAATTATGGAGAAGGGTGAGAACGGCTTGTGTTTAACTTCAAAAGAATACTATCATTTTAAACTAAAACATGTCTGTCAAATTAGGGGAGCCAATTGCAAAACCAGTCAAAGACTAAGCAGAAAATGCTTAGTCGGGAATTAAAAGATGACATTTGATTTGGGTCCCTTCTACAGATCTTTCATGAGTCAAAGGACTCACCACAACAGCGCGCGTTTTGGACGCCGGACAACTTGTTATATATTTCCATTTTATTTCGAATCGCTAGCATGATGCTTCCTTTTTTTCTACCAAAAATAAGACTTTTCCAAAAATCAGACTTTGCAGGGTTTGCAAAAATTCCGGTTTGACAAAGCCTGTCATGACTTTTTCTTCTTACCTGATAAATCTTACTTAAGTTAGTTATATATTTGGCTTTTTCACTTGGTTGTCCAGTAAAAGCCTCTTTTAAACAATCCAAAAACGAAAACAAGAAGAATTCATAGAGGAAACAAGTGACGAAAAATACATTTGGTTTAAGAAAAAGTTGGTCGAGGAGTCGATGTTTCACCAGACTTCAGACACTGATCATAGGTGTGGCTGGAAACTACAGAATTCAACTAACAAGGATTTACAAACTCTGCAAAGTGCAGCCAAACTCCGGCTTACAAGCGGAGGGAGAAAACGCGGATCTCCTCTAAACACGAAAATAAACTCCACAGAAGTCCTGGCTGGGGTGGTGGAGGAAAAAAGATCCAGAGAATCACGGCCTTTTCCCAGTCTGGAGCCTGAATTCAACAACCCAACCCAACCCTTCCTTCCCGTCTTCCAAAATAAAGTATAACCAGAGCGGTCTGGGGTAAACAATGATCTCGGGGGGAAGGAATCCACAAACAAGTTTAAATAAATACCAGTATCAGTGGGGATCACTCTGGAAACGGAGCTTTTTGGAGGGCAGGGAAGGGGGAAGTTTCCCCCATAGCCCTGGCTCACTCACCACTGATGGCGGTGAATTTTTTCCCCCACTGGAATAATCAACCCTTCTCCCGGTTTCCCGACTCTTTCCCCCTCAGCGGCGGAGCGGCTCCATCGACAAAGTGTTCGGGTCCGGGATACTCCTTCAATGCGCCCGAGCCTGGGGACGCGGGTGACGATGAAAGAGGAGTGGACGCCTATTTCCGATACCACAAGATCGGACGATCGGCCTGACCTGCCTCAGATCGATACCGAAGTGAGCGACCGCATCAACCAGAAAGGGGAGGGGGAAACAGAGCATGCGTGAACGCGCGGCCGGCAAGCAAACCAAAATCGGAGGAATGTGCGCATGCACGGCCAGCCGCTTGCGCCGGTGATGGGAATAGTGCGCGTGCGTACTCCGTCCTGCCGGCCAGCGAGCCTCCGAGACTGGGCAGTGTGGGGGGTGGGGATGGCGGGGACTGGGCAGTGTGGGGGGTGGGGATGGCGGGGACTGGGCAGTGTAGGGGGTGGGGATGGCGGGGACTGGGCGCGTGAGCCCACGGCCGGTAGACGGCGACCCAGAGCGCTTCCAGAGTCAGCACCACGCCCCAGGCGGGTAAGGCATTTCCTCTTGACCAGCCCAGTCGCAATGTTTGCACAGTGAACTGCTCAGATTTAATCTGTACCTTATCCAATTTGCCTCTCCGCAGTTTAAAGGAGCTTTCCATTTGGGGTTAAAAATATACTTCAGCGAGGGCATATTTATCAGAATGGTGCTGGGGATGAGGGACTTGAGCTGGTTGGAGAAATTGAAGAATTATAAAGGCGATGGGATTTGGCAGACTGTCACAAAGTATTTTGGCAGAAGGACTCTTATGGTGCGGAGATAGTGTCCCTACCTCTGAGCCAGGAGACCTGGGTTCAAGTCCCACCTGCTCTAAAGGTACATCATAACATCTTTGAACAGGCTGATTATGAAAATACCACCACACACTTTCCAACAAGCACCACGATGTAGTTTGGATGGTGGTGAGCAGGGCCGTCAGATCCTTCATGCACGTTTGGTCTCTGTGCACAGTTGCACATTGCCCTCAAGATGGCTGCAGTGGTGAAGAAATTATTACATATCTCCATGTGGAATGTGCCTTTGCATTGTAGGTCTGGACAGCAATGCAGTGGTTTTTGACAAAGTTTGTCCCTGTGCCTGTAGGACCATCAACTCAGTGAAAGTCACCCTTTGGCCTGCCTGAAACTTGTTGCCTTCCAACATAAGGAGTTGACCTGGACCAAGTGTTGTGAACTGTTGCATTCCAAGGTCCAAAACTAGGTGCTGAAGGATGCACTAAAGCTTGGGGAAGCTGCGGCCCAAACAGCAATAGGGAAAGACCATTATGTAGGATTTTTCTGCCAAAGTATAACAAGGGTCCATTCAGTTGTCAGACCTCGTCAGTGCCTCAGAATGAACATAGTTTTCTGAAAATGTAGAAAATGCTTTTTTGCAACTCCAGAGAAACTCTGAGAAATTCAAAATTCCAATGTTTTGGTATTACAATGTTTTACTTTTTTGACTATGCTGAAGTGATTAGAAACGTTGTATGTACTCTTGGATGAGTTTTATAAATAAAATATATTCTTGACATTAAAAAAAGATTTCAAGCACAGGAGGAAGGGGTTTGAACGACAATCACATGGACGAGGAGAAGACCTTCGATAGGGTATCACACACTTGAATGAGGGACATGCTGTCTAAAATGGACCTTGACGATGGAATTCAGAGTTGAATCCAACTGCTCTGCACCAACATCAGTAGTGCCACCTCTATCATTGGGTGGGAATCAGAAAGTTTCTTGATTAGATCTGGAGCCAGAAAAGGCTGCCTTCTCTCTGCTGCCTTGTTTATAGAGTGTTTTGTTGAGTCCATCAGGAAGGATGTGAGCCTGAGAGGGATGACTATTCTGGGCAGTTGAAGCCTGAAAGCCTCACTGCACGTGAGTCACATAGCTATTTTCTGTTCCAATTTGCTGTCAAACTCATGAGTATCTGTGACTAGTTCAAACTGGCCTCAGGAACCAAGATAAATCAAGGAAAGAATGAAGCTATGTTCTTCGGGAACTGGGCTGACCAATCTTTTATCACTTCACTGTCAGCTTGGATTATCTGGGGTGCTGCCAATATGATTTAGATGGCATGCGCTAAAACCTGGGAGAAATGTATCACCAACATGAGGCACAAACTAGATAAGTGGGAGCACTACTCCCTCTCCATCATGAGTGAAAATAAAAACTGGTCATCAGGTGTGAAGCAGTCTTGGAGTTGCATAGCACAGATCTGGCCTATTCCCTGAGTATGTGCCCCAACAATCACCCTAGCCATCTTTCACTTCATCTGGAGACCAAAGATATATGGTCTCCCCAGGGACACCATGTACCATGTCCTGAATAAGGGTGTGAAGAATATATCCAATGTTGTTTTTATCCTGTGCACAGCTGCACAGGCTGTGCATAGATTGGGTGTCCATACACCAAATGTCACTATGTACTGAGGTTCTACTTATCCCCACTATTGCGAATGATAAATCAGATCTTGTAGCTGTGAAAATAGTTGGACCATCCAGTATCACCTATCCCTTATGGAAAAATTTGCAAAGACAAATGCCTTTGACCACAAGTCCATCAGCCCACTGGTCAGCAAGCAATGTCCTTGAGGACGAGGGGAACGGAGAGGGTGGATCATATTTTGTAGTTCCCTGAGTAGATTATCAAAGACATTGTGCAGAATTCCTCATCACCAAAACTTTCCAACGAGCACAAAAATGTAGCTTGGCTGGTGGTGAGAAAGGCAATATGCATCAGATCCTTCATGCATGCCCAGACTTCGCACACAACCCTCAAGATAGGTGTAGTGGTAAAGAGAATATCGCACGTCTCATTATAGAATGTGCCTTTGCAAATAATGTCCAGAGAGAGATGTAGTGGTTTTAGTTGAGGTTTGTCCCGAGCAGCTCCAAGATGCAGGACTCTGTACTTTACTGGCTATTCCCCAGGACGCATGTGGAGACAAATATCTATGGCATATGGATGATCATCGACTCAGTGAAAGACAATGTATGGTCTGCCCAAAACATATTGGTCTTCCCGTGCAAAGAGTATACCTCAAATGAATGTTGCCGACTGGCACATACCAAGATCCAGGACGTCATATCACGACATACTAAAGCTTGGAGCAGCTGCCCAAGGCAGAATGGGAAAAGACGCCATCTAAGGTCTTTCTGTAAAACATAACAAGGATCTGTCATGTTTTGAGATACCCTCACTGACTTAATGGAAATGGTTTAAAAGGAAACTTCTGAAGCTCTAATGAAGAATGTCAAGATCTCACTGTATTTTCTGCAAAGTCTATACTGAACGGTTTTGTACTTGTACTATATAAATAAAATATATTTTGAAATAAAAAAATTACAAGCACAGGACGAGGCCACTTGGAAAGTCTAGCTCATGGCAGTTTTTAGCAAGAGTAATTTAATAAGTCTTACTCTGTGGTCCTGAAATTCTTCCCCTTCAAATTCTTATTTAATTCCTCTGTGAAAGCTATTTGCTCCACCACCCATTTCCAGATAGTGCACTCTGGATTATAACTACTTGCTGCAAAAAATGTTTTATCCTGATGATAAGCAGAATCTAGGCTGGATAAGTGCAGATAAATTGTTCCCATCAGTGGAAGAGTTGAGAACTAGAGACCAACAATTTGGTTAAAAGAAGCAAAGATGACAGGACTGAATCTCTTGATGCATTTCTCCTCACATATAAGCATGCGTATGTCTGAACAAACATGCAAATTAGATGGGGAGGTAGACTACTGGACTCCTCAAATCTGCTCCCACATTAAATCATTATGGCTGATTTGATTATATCACATTCCTGTCTTCCTCTCTCAGTGAATTTAGCAACCGTGCCCAGAATTTCATCCAAGTCAATTATAGAAATTGTAAAAAGTTGAATCCACAGCATTAATCACTGTGGCATACTTCTTGTTGCATCTTGAAAACCAGAAAATAACTAATTTATGACTTACTATCCCCAATATATGACTTTCTTGTTTTCTGTAGTCAATCATCAATCCATGCCAATACGTTGTCCCTTGTACCAGGAGGTCTTATTTTCTGCAATAAAGTTTGTTGTGGCAATTATCAAATGTGACATCGGACAGCTCACAAATCAATGAGAGCTTAGGAAATCAGGTACAATTGTTATTTTGTATGTGAATATGGAGAGCCAACCTTAACACCATGAAGCATAAACCTCACCCTGGTTGGTTACAAAACACCTTCAAGCTTTATAGCATTAGTTACAACATGAATGTCTGACATTATCAGTTGTTGTCCCATAGTCTTTCATAGGCACTGCCTATTTTTTAACAAGCTGATAGTGCTGCTGCAATACTTATGGGCTGGCCTCTGTCAGACAATCCCATTTACTTTTACAATATGATGAAAATTTAACCCATAACTAACTGGAGTTGATTCAACTCTTAAAAATGCCTTCTGGTAATCCACGTCCTAGTTCTGCTTTATCCATATGTTACTTCCTCAAAAAAGTCCAATAAACTTATTCATAAAAGTATGTTAACTCTACCTCATTATCTTGAAGTTTTGTGAGAGCCCAATTATGCACGATGCTCTAACATCTTCTCTGTAACAAACGTTAAGCTTACTGGCCTGTAGCTTTCTATCTCCCTCCTTGTTCGAATAATTATTTGAATAATAATAGCAAACATGTGCTATTTTCCAGTCTAATGAAAGCTTCCCTGAATTTAGGAATGTTTGAAAAATTAAAACCAATACATTGACTATCTCACTACCCACTACTTTTAAGACATTAGTATGCAGTCCATCAGGATTAGGGTCTTGTGAGCTTGCAGATCCAACAATTTGTTCAGGACCACTTCAATGGTGATTATAATTTTTTTGAGTTCCTTGATCAGTTGCATTTCCTGATTTACAGCTGTTTTTGGGATGGTCCTTGTATCTTACGAAGAAGAATGGTGCAAAACAACCATGCAGTTCATCTTTGGGAGGTCTTGTTGCAGCTGTACAAGACATTGGTTAGACCACTATTGGAAAACTGCATGGAATTCTCGTCTCCCTGCTACAGGAAGAATGTTGTGAAACTTGAAAGGGTTCAGAAAAGATTTACATGGATGTTGCCAGGGTTGGAGGGTTGAGCTATAGGGAGAGGTTGAATAGGCTGGGTCTTCTTTTCCCTGGAGATTTGGAGGCTGAGGCGTTACCTTATAAAGGTTTTTAAAATCATGCGGGGCATGGATAAGGTACATAGACAAGGTCTTTTCCCTGAGGTGGAGGACTCCAAAACGGGAGGGCCTAAGTTTAAGGTGAGAGGGGAAAGATTGAAAAGGGACCTAACAGGCAACTTTTTCATGCAGAAGTTGGTGCATGTATGGAATGAGCTGCCAGGGGAAGTCGTGAAGGGCTGGTACAATTACAAGATTTAAAAGGCATCTGGATCCGGTATATGAATAGGAAAGTTTTAGAGAGATATGGGCCAAATGCTGGTAAATGGGACTAGATTTATTTAGGAAATCTGGTCAGAATGGATGAGTTGGACCAAAGAATCTGTTTCTGTGCTGTACATCTTTATGACTCTATCTCCTCATTTTCCACTGTTAATTCCCCAAACACACTTTCTGTTGGACCAATGTTCACTTTGCTAACTTTTCTTTTTTATTTGAATATTTGTAGGAACTCTTACTTTTTAAATTTCTAGCTAGCTTTCTCCATACTTTAATTTTTTAATCTTTGCTTTCAACCAACTAACTATTCTGATCACATTAACTAGACAACTTTTCCTTATCTCTCCTCCACAAGACTTTGAGTTGAGTCACCTGATTTGATAGATCCATCAAGAAAGTTATGTTCAGATATCGAAACACTTGAGGTAACTGTTGGCGTGTATGAGAAGCTAAGTGCAGCTTCTCCTGAAAGTTGGTATCTGCTTTTAAGCAAGATCTTTGCTGTGTTTTATTTGTTTTTTGTGATATGGAGATAAAATATAAGAATAATAGGTCTTGTTGCAATTACATAGGGCTTTAGGAACCTTTGTTGTACAATGGTGTAAGTATCTGAAAGAGTTAATGGTAAGGACTACCCTAAGCACTGTCCTATATAATGATGTCACATGGACTTGGGTTGGAGAATCTTTGGACCTCAAAAGGAGTAAGATCTAACAGTGAGGTCTCCCTCACAGTGTCAGTAACAATTTCTGTAATCCAATATAACATATACCTAGTTGCTATCATGAAATAGACTGCATCTTTTTAAAGACAGGAAGCTCTTCTTGAAAGACTACCAGATCTTATGAACAAATAGACAACAGAAATGTTTTCCCAGATTTCCCAAACTGCGCACATTATTCTGGGTGAGGTCTTACCAGAGCCTCGTACAGCCTGAGTAGTACATTCTGCTCTGGTGTTCTAGCCCTCTTGAAATGAATGTTAACATTGCATTTACCTTCCTAGCTGCTAACCGAACCTGTATATTAACCTTTGAAGAATCCTGAACTAGGACTCCCAAGTTCTTTTATGCTTTAGACATCTGACCCTTTCCCCATTTAGAAAATAGTCTATGCCTCTATTCCTCCTACCAATGTGCATAACCTCACACTTTCCCACATTGTATTCCATCTGCCACTTGTTTGCTCATTCTGACACCTGTCTAAGGCCTTCTGCAGCCTACCCAGTTCTTCAATACTACCTGTCCCTCCATCTATCTTTGCGTCAGCTGCAAACTTAGCAACAATGCCCTCAGTTCCTTCATCCAGATCTTTAATGTATAATATGAATAGTTGTGGTTGCAACGTGGATCCCTGCAGAACTCCACTAGTCACCAGCTGCCATCCTGAAAAAATCCCCTTTATCCCCACTCTCTGCTTATGGCTAGTCAACCAAACCTGTATCCATTTTTTAACAGTTTCCTGTGTGGCACCATATCAAAAGTCTTCTGGAGATCCAAATACATCATATCCACTGGCTCTCCTTTGTTCTACTTGCTCATTACCTCCTCAAACAAATTCTAACAAATTTGCCAGGCATGATCTCCCCTTGACGAAGCCGCACAGACTCAGCCCTATTTTACCATGCACTTCCAAATACTCCACAATCTCGTCCTTAATAATGGACTCTAAATTCTTACCAACAACTGAAGACAGGTTAACCATCCTCCCCCACCTCCTTCTTAAACAAGGGTGTTACATTAGCCATTTTCCTGTCCTCTGGCATGCTCCCTGACTCCAGTGATTCTTGAAAGATCACCACCACTACCTCTCCAATCTCCTCAGCTATCTCCTTCAGAACTCTGGCCTGTAGTCATCTGGTCCGGGTGATTATCTATCTCCAGACCTTTCAGTTTCTCCAGGACCTTCTTAATGATGGCCACTACACTAGCATCTGCCCCCTGACTCTTTTGAAGTTCTGGTATGCTGCTGGTGTGTTCCACAGTGAAAACTGATGCAGAGTACCTATGCGGTTTCTCTGCCATTTCTTTAATCCCCAGTAGTACTTCTCCATCCTCATTTTCCAGTGGTTCAATTTCCACTCTTGCTACTCTCTTAAACATATAAAGAAACTCTTACAATCTTATTTTATGTTACTACCTAGCTTACCCTCATATTTCATGTTTGCCACACACTGCCCCGACCCCCACTTATTGCTTTTGTGGTTATCCTCTACCGATTTTTAAAGGCTTCCCAATCCTCTGGCTTCCCTTAATGTTCACCAGATTATATGCTTTTTCTTTTGTTTTATGCTGTCCATGACTTCCCTTGTCAGTCATGGTTGCCTCATCCACCCCTTCATATGCTTTTTCTTCCTTGGGATGAGTTTCTGCTATGTCTCCCAAATTACTGCCAAAAACTACAGCCATTGCTACTCCACAATTTTCCCTGCTAAGCTCCCTTTCCAATCAATTCCAGCCACCACCTCCTACATGAGATTGTGATTTGCTTTACACAATTGTAATATTGTTACATCTGACTCCAACTTCTTTCACTCAAACTGCAAGGTGAATTCTATCATATTATGGTCACTGCATCCTAAGGGTTCCTTCTCCTTAAGCTTCCTTATCAAGTCTGCCTCATTAAACGTCACTAAATCCAGAGATAAAAGGTACTGCAGATGCTGGAGAATCCAAGATAACAAGGCGTGGGGCTGGATGAACACAGCAGGCCAAGCAGCATCATAGGTGCAGGAAAGCTTGACGTTTCGGGCCTAGACCCTTCATCAGAAATCAAAACCAGAGTTGTCTGTTCCTTGATAACAAGCATGGGGCTGGATGAACACAGCAGGTCAAGCAGCATCATAGGAGCAGGAAAACTTGACGTTTCGGGCCTAAATCCTTAGTTGACTCTGCCACGAGCTGCCCTGACAAATCATCTCATAGAAATTCCACAAATTCCTTTTCTTGAGATCTGCTATCAACCTGATTTTTCCAGTCCACATGCACATTGAAATCAAGAAGGAACCTTGAGGCTGGCCTTTACTTGCAGCACCTTTGGACTTTGGCCCTGTCCTTCTCCAGTCCTCACTGCTTTCCTCTGGGCATCAAAGAATCTTGGCAAAACTTGAGTAAATGGGAATCAGGGGAAAAACACTTTGCTTGTTGGAGTCATATCTGGCACATTAAAAAGATGCTTTTGTTTTTTGGAAATCAGATGTATGAGCTCCAGGACATTTGTACAAGTTCCTCAGGGTAGTGTCCTAGGTTCAACAATCTTCAGCTACTTCATCAATGACCTTCTGTTCATTATAAAGTCAAAGGTGGGATGCTCACCGATGAATGTACAATGTTCAGTACCATTTGCGACTCTTCGGATTCTGAAGCACTCCATGTTCAAATACACCTGGGCAATATCTAGGCTGACAAGTGGCAAGTAACATTTGCACCAGGCAACTGCCAGACAATGACCTTCTCCAATTACAGACAATTTAAACATTGTACCTTGACATTCAATATCATTACCATCACTGAATCTCCCACTATCAACATCCTGGGGGTTACCATTGACGAGAAACTCAACTGCGCTAGCTAGAATAAGTACATAAAAAGTAGCTACAAGAGCAGGCCAGAGAGCAAGTATTCTGCAGCAGGCAACTCAGTTCCTGACTCCCCAAAGCCTGTCCACCAACTACAAAGCATATGTCAGAAGTGTAATTGAATCCTCCCCATTTGCCTGGATGAGTGCAAGTCCAGAACAAAGCAGAGTGCTTAATTGGCAGCCACAAAAATCCACTCTTTCCATTACCAAAATTCAGTAGTAGCTGTATATTATCTAAAACTTGCACTCTGAAAATTCACCAAGGCTCCTGAGACAACATCTTCTAAACTCACAACCAATACCATCTAGAAAGACAGGAGCAGTAGACATATGGGAACACTGCTACCTGCACGCTGCCCTCCAAGACATTCATCATCTCGACCTGGAAATATATTGTTGTTCCTTCACTGTCACTGGTTCAAAATCCTGGAATTCCATCTGGAACAGCATTGTGGGTCTACCTATGGTACAGGGACTGCAGCAGTTCAAGAAGCAGCTCATCGCTGCCTTCTCAAGGGCAACTTGGGACGATCAATAAATGCTGGCCTAGCCAGTAATAGCCATATCCTGCGATTGAATAAAATAAATAATTAAAACCATATTTGCCGAATAAACTTTTGAATTTGTTATTGAATTAATAAATATTTCAGTAACTTCACTGTTACGTTCCATACTTCAAATTGCAATAATGTTTCTTATTCTTGGTTTTTTTTCTTCCTTTTCCACTTTGCATTCTTTAGGTGTGTATCCAAGAAGAAGTATCCAACTCACTGCTCCTGCTGTTAAATATGTTACCAAGTACGTGGTTCAGAAATTTATGAATTCATGCTCAGAAGGCTTAACTACACTCTTCACCCTGGTTTCTCAGCTACATACAAAACACTTTTGTCTGTGCATTTTAGGGATAAAGTCTGTTTTGGTGTCTGATAATCGGTCTTTTTTTTCACGGCGACTTGATTCAGCATTCCTCCTTAG
This sequence comes from Ginglymostoma cirratum, assembly GCA_024137785.1. Lineage (NCBI taxonomy): Eukaryota > Metazoa > Chordata > Chondrichthyes > Orectolobiformes > Ginglymostomatidae > Ginglymostoma > Ginglymostoma cirratum. Next base: position 43,545,815 of record JAHRHZ010000263.1, read on the forward strand.
CTGCCAGTGGCCTGTTACTGTTCTCACTGCTTCTTTAAAGCCTCAATTCCCCTACTACTATTAATGTCTTTTTTGCATCATAGTGATCTGTCAGTTTCTGTAGAGGAGTTTTCTATTCCGATGTATCCTTCACAGTAGCTGTTCAACTCTGTGGAATTTCTGGGTGCTAGTTGGTCTTGCAGACTGGGAGGAGTGTGCTGCTACTCAACATCACTGCAAAACAAATTTGGACAAGTGTGCAGTAAGTTATCATCACGGTGAAGCAAACTGGGAAAGTGAACTTGTAAGAAGGGCAGCAGCAGTGAAAGATAAAAACCAACAGCAGACAGCCCTTCAGGCTGTTTCTACACTGCATCAAGCAGCAAGTCTTTGTTGAGTGTCATCTAGTAATGTTGTTGATGAGGTATTACAGTACTTTGATGATAATTTAAACTGGACTGATGGATAGTATTTAGCCAGATTTGATTTATCCTGCTTTTTGTGGACATTCCTGAAAAGATGGGGCAAGTGGCAGACAGAGAGACTCCCTTGAGCCACAAGGTCTTTCACTCTTGATCAGATCTATGATCCACAGTCCTGCAAAATCCAGACAAGTGCTGGACAATTCAATAACTAATTTCTGGAGGAAGCTCCACAAATGCCCATATCCTTGAAGATGGAGGAGCATAGAACTTAAGTTCAAAAGCATTTGCGTCCTTCTTTAGTCATAAGTGACGAGTGTGTAATCTATCTCAGACTCTTCAGGGGTCCCAGCATCGCACATGGTGTCTTCAGCCAATTCAGTTCACTCTACATGATATCAAAAAACAGTTGAGGACATTGGATACTACAGCTGTGGGCCATGACAGAAGTTTTTTTTTATTTCTTCATGGAATGAGGGCTGGCTTAGCAGCATTTTTTTGCCCATCCAGAGTCAACCACATTGCTGTGGGTCTGGAGTCACAAGTAGGTCAGACCAGTTAAGAATGGCACATTTCATTCCCCAAAGAACATTAGTGAACTGGATTTTCTTTAAAATGTCAATCAACAACGGCTTTTTGGTTGTCTTTAGGCTAACCTTTAATTCCAGAATTTTATTGAATTAAAATTTCATCATTTGCCATGGTGGGACTTGAACCCATTTCCCCTGAAAACTAGCTGACACCAGATTACTAATCCAATGAATGACATTTCACAATCTCCACTGAAGACATGCACTCCAGAACTAGCTGTGCACCAGGTGAAGATATTCCAGTATAGTTTCAACACTGGCATCTGTCTGGCAAGGTGGAATATTACTCATTGATGTCTTGTCCACAAATCCAACTGGGGAGTTATCACCCCAATAGTCTATTCTCAATCAACAGCAAACTGATGGAAGAAGTTGCCAACAGTGTGATCAACTGACACTTATTCAACAACAATCAGCTTAAAGATAACAAGGCGTGGGGCTGGATGAACACAGCAGGCCAAGCAGCATCATAGGAGCAGGAAAACTTGACGTTTCGGGCCGAGACCCTTCATCAGAAATGGGGGAGGGGAAGAGGGTTCTGAAATAAATAGGGAGAGAGGGGGGAGGCGGATAGAGGATGGATAGAGGAGAGGATAGGTGGAGAGGAGGCAGACAGGTCGAAGAGGCGGGGATGGAGCCAGTAAAGGTGAGTGTAGGTGGTGGGGTAGGGAGGAGATAGGTCAGTCCAGGGAGGACGGACAGGTCAAGAGGGCGGGATGAGGTTAGTAGATAGGAGATGGGTGGTGGGGCTTGAGGTGGGAGGAGGGGATAGGTGAGAGGAAAAACGGGTTAGGGAGGTAGAGATGAGCTGGGCTGGTTTTGGGATGCGGTTGGGGGAGGGGAGATTTTGAAGCTTGTGAAATCCATATTGATACCATTGGGCTGCAGGGTTCCCAGGCTGAATATGATTTGTTGTTCCTGCTGCCTTCGGGTGGCATCACTGTGGCATTGCAGGAGGCCCAGAATGGATATGTCGTCTGTGGAATGGGAGGGGGAGTTGAAATGGTTCGCGACTGGGAGGTGCAGTTGTTTGTTGCGAACTGAGCGCAGGTGTTCTGCAAAGCGGTCCCCAAGCCTCCGCTTGGTTTCCCTGATGTAGAGGAAGCCACAAAGGGTACAGCGGATGCAGTATACCACATTGACATATGTGCAGGTGAACATCTGGATGATGTGGAAAGTCTTCTTGGGGCCTGGGATTGGGGTGAGGGAGGAGGTGTGGGGCAGGTGTAGCACTTCCTGCTGTTGCAGGGAAAAGTGCCGGGTGTGGTGGGGCTGGAGGGGAGTGTGGAGCGGACAATGGAGTCGCGGAGGGAGTGGTCCCTCCGGAAGGCAGATAAGGGTGGGGAGGGAAAGATGTCTTTGGTGGTGGGGTCTGATTGCAGATGGCGGAAGTGTGAATGGCGGAACCTATACATCTGTATTCCCCATGCAGATGGCCTAAAGGCCCTCCGCTTCTTCCTGTCCCGCAGAACTGACCAATCCCCCTCCACCAACACCCTCATCCGCTTAGCCGAACTCGTCCTCACCCTCAACAACTTCTCTTTCAATTCCTCCCACTTCCTACAGACAAAGGGGGTGGCCATAGGTACCCACATGGGCCCAAGCTATGCCTGCTTCTTTGTAGGTTACGTGGAACAATCCCTCTTCCGTACCTACACTGGCCCTAAACCCCACCTCTTCCTCCGTTACATTGATGACTGCATCGGCGCTGCCTCGTGCTCCCACGAGGAGCTCGAACAGTTCATCCACATCACCAACACCTTCCACCCCAACCTGAAGTTCACCTGGACCATCTCCAACACTTCTCTCTCCTTCCTGGACCTCTCTGTCTCCATCTCGGGTAACCACCTAGAAACCGATGTCCATTTCAAGCCCACTGACTCCCACAGCTACCTGGAATACACCTCCTCCCACCCACCTTCCTGCAAAAATGCCAGCCCTATTCCCAATTCCTTCGCCTCCGCCGCATCTGCTCCCAGGATGAGACATTCCACTCCCGTACATCTCAGATGTCCTCATTCTTCAGGGACGGCAACTTCCCCCCGACAGTGGTCGAGAACGCCCTCGACCATGTCTCCTGCATTTCCCGTAACACATCCCTCACGCCCCGTCCCCACAATAATAACCAAAAAAGAATCCCCCTCGTCCTCACGTACCACCCCACCAACCTCCAGATCCAACGCATCATCTTCCGACACTTCCGCCATCTGCAATCAGACCCCACCACCAAAGACATCTTTCCCTCCACACCCTTATCTGCCTTCCGGAGGGACCACTCCCTCCACGACTCCCTT
>JAHRHZ010000263.1:43550616-43563019 GCA_024137785.1 Ginglymostoma cirratum
CCCATTTCTGATGAAGGGCTTAGGCCCGAAACGTCAAGTTTTCCTGCTCCTATGATGCTGCTTGACCTGCTGTGTTCATCCAGCCCCATGCTTGTTATCTCGGATTCTCCAGCATCTGCAGTACCTTTTATCTCTGAGTGTTAAATATTATTGGCTACAAGGTATTCAGAAAAGATAGGAAAGGAAGAGTGGTGGTGTTTTTGGTTAGGGAGAGCATTGCAGTATTTGATGAAGAGAATGATTCAGAGTATTCAAGGACAGAATTGATATGGCTATTGGTATGGAATAAGTGTACAATTGCATTGCTTGATGTAATCTGTAGAGCACTAACTAGTGGGGAGGATATGGAGAAACAAAGTCTGCAAAGAAATTATGGAGAGGTGTAAACAGAATAGAGTAGTTACTACTGGGGACTTTAATTAACGAATATCGACTGGGATAGTGGTTGTGAATGGGGCAGAAAGGGGTAAACATTCCTGGATTGTATTCAGGAGGACTTCCCACAGTGTGTCAGTCCCATGTGTCTGTCCAGTGAAAACGTTGCTAGACCTTGCTTCTTGGGAATGAGGTGGGTCAAAAATAGCAGATGACACCAGACGAACATTTAGGACACAGTGATCATTGTATCATAAGAAGTTAGAGCTGAGTCAGATAGATTATAACCAAAGTAGCTGAACAATGAGCTACCTTCAGAGAGAAGATGGTTCTGAAACAGTCAAAATATATTCCCTCAAGAGGGATGGGTGGGATAAACACATTTCTAGTTTCCTTGATGACAAGTTGATATTAAGTTGAAGAAATAGTGTGCTTATGACAGGTGCCGGTTAGTACTTACAGTTGAGAACCAAGCTGAATAAATAAGGATCAGGAGTGAGGTGAAAAGGCAAAGAAGGGAAGCAAAGAGGGATTCTGATAAAAATTGAGCTGTATAAAATTATGAGGGGTACAGACAAGTTGGATGGGCAGAAACATTTCCCCTTTGTGGAGGGATAAATGAACAGGGGGTATAGATTTACAGTAAGGGAGGCAGGAAGTTTAGAAGCGATATGTTGGGAACCCAGAACTCACAACCTGTAAGGGTGGTAGAGGCAGAAATCCTTATAATATTTACAAAGTATTGAGATGTACACTTGTGATACCAAGGCATAGAAGACTAAGGGTCAAGTGCTGGAAAATGAGATTAAAATAGTTAGTTAATTGTTTTTGACCTCTTTTCCTGGCTGCTAAGGGAAATCCCAAATCTTCTATCAACACATTGATTGTAAAACAGTGGTAAAAGGAGTAGGGCCAATTAGGGATCAAAAAGAGGATTTATGGAGGCCAAAGGCATGGTAAAGGCATTAAATGAATACTTTGCATCTCCCTTTCCCTAAAAGGCAGATGCTGCACAGGCCATGATGACAGAAGAGAAAATCCAATAACGAGAAGGGCTTAAAATTGATAATTGTTACAATCCATTGGGGTAGCTTGTCATAAATCAAGCTTCAATATTCCGGGAGTCATGCCAAATGTTAAATGTTATTCTTTAGAGAGTGTGCTTAGTACCCTGATTTACTGGATTTCCAGACCAAGGTTAATAGAAAGCATAGGAAATCATTTTTGGAATGTACTGCATGGAAGTGTGGTGGAGGCAGATTTTATTAAGACATCCAAGAGGGCATTTTTTCTGTTCATTAAGTCACGTAACATTGGGGTTAATCGGGAAAAGACACGAGTTTGATCTGAAGTCAAAATTCTCAGGCAGCCAATGGAAACAAGATGGGCCAATTGGCCACCATCTACACTGCAACAGTTCTGTAATTTTGTGACTTTCCTGCCATCGTGAGGTCGGAAATGGGGATTCATGGCATGTGAGTGTCATTGGCAAAGCCTGCACTTCATGTATTTATTGTTTCAGGAGATGTGTGCTCAGAAAAATTATGTAAAAAAAAATGCAAATGCTGGAAATAAATAATTTAGGTCTTGTACTGAGATCTTGATCTAAGGATAACAAAAATTATGAATTAATTTGAATGTTTGGATTCTGTGCTTGAATCAGGATAGTACTGTGCAATCTACATGAATAAAATCAGATCACGTGCATGAGTATTTTGTTAAAAAATCTTTAGTGAGTAATGTGTATCCATCAATAAAATTCAGATAATGGTACTGAGGAATCAATATTTTAACTTTGTAACCAGAATCCCGGAAACTAGGGAGTATTCGAACACATTCATGACTTGTAGATAGTGGACAGGCTTTGGGAGTCAGAGGATGAGTTACTTGTTGCAAGATTCCAGTTTGGGTTCTGGTCAACAATAATTCCCAAGATGTTGATAGTGAGAAATACAGTGATGGTAACACCACTGAATGTCAAAAGATGTTGGTTAGATTTTTACTTGTTGGAGATGGTCATTGCCTAGCACTTGTGTGGCACAAATGTTACTTGCCACTTTTAAAATCGCATACCTGGGTATTATCCAGGTCTTGCTGCATTTGGTCATGGACTGCTTCAGTATCTGAGGAGGCACAAAAGATACAGAGCATTTTGCAATCCTCAGTGAATATTCCTTCTTCTGTCTTAATGATGGACAGAAGGTCATTATTGAAGCAGCTGAAAATGTTTGGGCCCAGGACACTATACTGAGGAATTCATGCAGTTCTGGAACTGGAATGACTGACCGTCAACCACCACAACTATCTTCCTTTGTGCCAGATATGATACCAACCAGCAAAGAGTTTTCATTGTTTTCCATTGACTCCAGCTTTCCGATGGTTCCTTGCTGTCAGAGTCAAATACGACCTTGATGTCAAGGGCTGTCACACCCACCTCATCTCTGGAATTCAGCTCTTTTGTCCATGTTTGAACCAAGGCTGTAATGAGGTCAAGGGCTGAGTTGTCCTAACAGAACCCAAATTGGGCATCAATGAGCAGGTTATTGCTGAGGATGTGCTGCTTTTGTCCAGCATTTTTGGGCACAGTACATAACTGGGTAATTTTCCACTTGTTTGGTAGAAATTGTTGCTGCACTGGACCAGCTTGTCCAGAGGTGTGGGAAGTTCTGCAGTACATGTCTTCAGTACTATTGCTGAAATGTTGTCAGGGCCCACAACCTTTGCAATACTCAGTGCCTACAACTGTTTCTTTATATTATGTGGAGTGAATTGCATTGGGTGAAGATTGGCATATGTAATGCTGGGGAATCTGGAGGCGGCCAAGATGGATCATCCATTTGGCACATCTGGCTGAAGATTGTTATAAACACCTCAGCCTTAAGACCATAAGACATTGAAGCACAAGTAGGCCATTTAGCACATCGCGGCTGCTCCACCATGCATTGAGATCATTGGGAACAAAAATAGTCACATTCTTGTATTTCGTTACAAATCTCTTAGATTATTTAAAGTGTACTTAATTTAGGGTGGGGGTGAGGTATATAACGGTATATTTATTCGTTATTCTCTAGGGAGATAACCAGTTCCACTTCCTTTTAGGTTTAAAAAGAAGTTAGTCCTTGTGCAAGTACAAACAACTAAAAAGGCACCTGTGCTGGTGAAGTGCCAAGTTTTGGTATGTAACGTCAGGTCATTCAACTTCTTCTGTTTACAAGGTGACAAATACAAGAGATATAAACTGTTTACTATTATTTTTAACTTCCTGAACTGTGTAACCTGAACACCAAATGCAAAGAGAAATATCATCTTGTGCCCAAAATATGTAATTAAATTATTGGTTAAGTATTAGCTATGGAGTTAATTATATACTGAATCATCCTCACTGGTTCTGAGAAATGAAGGAAGATACAGCTACAGAGTTTTGTGCTAGAATCACAACAAAACTTTATTAATTCAATCAATCCCTGGTATGACAGTTTTATGATCAACTTTATATATTTTCATTTTGTAGACCCAAATAGCTTTTATCATCAATCAGCTTACAGACGATGAAGGGTAAACAAAACAGATACCTGTCTCACTGAGACTACATGATTCTTACTGAAAACAACAGAATGATCAGCACTTCAGTTTTTAAAATTTACTTTTAAGACAAATAAAGTCAGCAATAGCTGACAGCCATCCCATTAACTGAAACAAATGTTCTGTTCATTGTAGTTCAATTTTTATGTTCTGCAACAAAGTAAACACCTTTTGGTTTATGAACTTATTTGGACAAACTTTTGAATAGTTTTTGGCCAGGGCCACAGCTGGTGAAGACTTTGTGTAACGATCTACCACTGAAAATTACAATTTGCCAGTCTTGATGAGTTGAATAAAATGGGTTCCAAGATGCAAGCTTATTATTTTCAGTTATATATTCAGAATGCAAACGTTCTGATGAAGTGATTTATCCAGGTGTCTTCATGATGTTCAACGTTAGCTTTGTTCCATTCCTGCCATTAAGGATGAAGCCAAGGATTCCACTGTAACATTAAAACATACACAGAAATTAAAGTTGTACCTTATTGTTAATATGAATAATTCAGCTACACTTCAAAATGTTTTGATGAAATTTATTAGCTATGTAAATTCACGTACAAAGTCACACATTTTATCACTAACAATTCTTTAAACATCATAGATAACTATCCTTTCCATGTTTTTGGTTGTGTAATGCAAGCCACTAGAATGTTGTCACGAGAATACAGAATTGTACAACACAGATTTACAGAAGAATATAAGAAATCGGAGAAGCAGGCCATTTGGGCCCTGAAGCCTGCCCTACCATTCATGGCTGATCAACCTTGGTCCTCAATCCTTTTTCATGTCAACTCATCATAGCCCTCAACTGTCCAATATTTCAAAAATCTGTCTACCTCCTCCTCAGATATTTCCCGCAATCTGGCCTCCACCACTTTGGGGGTAGACAATTCCAGACCTTCATTATCATCTGGGAGAAAAAATTCCTTTTCATCTCAGTTTTAAATGAATGCCCCCTTATTTTGCAACTATGTTGCCTATTTCAAGATTCCCCCATTTAAGGAAACATTTTCTCAATATCTAACCTGTCAGGTCCCTTCAGAATTTTATACCTTTTAACAAGATCACCCCTCATTCTTCTAAACATGAATGAATAAAGACTGAACTTGTTGAGCTTTTCTTGGTAAGTCAACCACTTCATCCCAGGAAACAGTCTGGTGAATCATTTTTGCACTGCCTATAATGCCAGTATATCTTTCTTAAATACAAAACAGTAGACCAAAGCTGTGTTCAGTCCTCCAGGTGCAGGGTCACCAACACCCCCTACAGCTATAACAAGATTTTGCTATTTTTTAAAACTCTAACCCTCGAGCAATAAAGGCAAAATTTCAATTTGCCTTAACCTTCATGCTAGCCTTTTGTGTTTAATGCACAAAAAACACCCAGACCCTTCTGCACCACACTGTTTTTTGGAGTCAGTCTCTTTAAAATAACTTTCTGTCTTTTGATTCTTCCTACCCAAGTGCATGACCTCAAACTTCCTCTGCCATGTTTTTGCCAACTCGCACGATATGTCTACATCCCTTTGCAGATGTCTTATGTCCTCATCACATGCCCTCACAGCTATTTATTGGAATTCTAGAGTTACTACAATATTGCCTGATATTAGGAACCTGTAATACAAAAGATATATTTGAAAGAACAGGGAATATTTTAGTTAAAATCTAGCATTTTTCAGAATGTTTTGATAAATGTTTTTTAAAGTTAGGAAGGAATGGACATAGTAAGTCAAAATAGATTTTTACAGCCAATCTTTTTTTGTCTGTGTTTTAATGATAGCATAAAAATTAATGTGTTTTGTTTAATGTCAAGTAGTTTGACCAACTGAATTGCATCTGGAACTCAACACCTTTACACTCACCTTTAAAATAAGAAAAAGTTAAGATCTGGACTATCTTCTGAATATATTTTGAGGGGGTTTGGAATGGACCATAACGTGTTCTAGAATAGTTAATTGTTAATGTTTGTTCAACGTGCATTGACTCTTGTCTACCTAACTGTGGTAGCTATTTTGTGCACAAGTAGATTCCACAGGCAGCAATGCCTGGAATCAAATGTATTCATGATTTGTTGAGGGATCACTGTTGGCAATGGGAACTAGCCGGATGACCTCTTCTTTGAATAGTTCTAAAGAATTAGTAACATGAATATAAACTGATGGTTGGGACTTTAATCCTGTATCTAAATGATGTAATCTTAAAAAATACAACACTCTTGGCACTGCAGTGGAATAGCTTGACCCCACCCATTCAGAATGCTTCTACTGTTCCAACCTTAACAAAAAAAACCCAAGGTCACACAAGCTGTCGCACCACAGTCTTAAAGCCTCTCTACAAACAAAAACGAGGACAAAAAACACCTCTTCAAGCCATAATATCGCCACATATTTATTCTGAAACAATTTAGAATGAAGATAGAACCCAATAAAAGTCACTGCTAATCAAACTGGTACCTTTCAAAACTAAAATAAAATTCATTTGTGTAGTACTGCTATGCCGATTCCCCTGAGGTAGGCAACACTGCTAACTGCACAACATTCTTTGCTGGAGGTCTGTAAATAACGATTGAAAACAGCACTATACAAACTAAGACAACAAGGTGTAGAGCTGGATGAACACAGCAGGCCAAGCAGCATCAGAGAAGCAAGAAAGCTGACGTTTCGGGTCTAGACCCTTCTTCAGAAATGGGGGAAGGGAAGGGGATTCTGAAATAAATAGGGAGAAAGGGGGAGGTGGATAGAAGATGGATAAAAGAGAAGATAGGTGGAGAGGAGACAGACAGGTCAAGGAGGCGGGGTTGGAGCCAGTAAAGGTGAGTGTAGGTAGGGAGTTAGGGAGGGGATAGGTCGGTCCAGAGAGGACGGATAGGTCAAGTAGGCGGAATGAGGCTAGTAGGTGGGAGATGGGGGTGGGGTTTGAGGTGGGAGGAGTGGATAGGTGGGAGGACAGGTTAGGGAAGCAGGTATGAGCTGGGCTGGTTTTGGAATGCAGTCGGGGAGGGGAGATTTTGAAGCTTGTGAACTCCACATTGATACCATTGGGATGCAGGGTTCCCAAGTGAAATATGAGATGCTATTCCTGCAACCTTCGGGTGGCATTGTTGTGGCACTGCAGGAGGCCCAGGACGGACATGTCGTCCAAGGAGTGGGAAGGGGAGTTGAAATGGTTCGCGAATGGGAGGTGCAGTTGTTTGGTGCGAACCGAGTGTAGGTGTTCCACAAAGTGGTCCCCAAGCCTCCGCTTGGTTCCCCCGATGTACAGGAGGCCGCATCTGGAACAATGGATACAGTATACCACATTAGCAGATGTGCAGGTGAACATCTGTTTGATGTGGAAGGTCTTCTTAGGGCCTGGGATGGGGGTGAGGGGGGAGGTGTAGGGGTAGGTGTAGCACTTCCTGCGGTTGCAGGGAAAAGTGCCGGGGGTGGTGGGGAGTGTGGAGCGGACAAGGGAGTCACGGAGAGAGTGGTCCCTCCAGAAAGCAGATAAGGGTGTGGAGGGAAAAATGTCTTTGATAGTGAAGTTGGATTGCAGATGGCGGAAGTGTCGGAGGATGATGTGTTGGATCTGGAGGTTGGTGGGGTGGTACGCGAGGATGAGGGGGATTCTGTTTTGGTTATTATTGCGGGGAGGGGGTGTGAGGGATGAGTTGCGGGAAATTTGAGACACACAGTCGAGGGCATTTTTGACCACTGTGGAGGGGTAGTTGCGGTCCTTGAAAAACAAGGTCATCTGGGATGTCCGGGAGTGGAATGTCTCATCTCGGGAGCAGATGCGGCGGAGGCAAAGGAATTGGGAATAGGGGATGGCCTTTTTGCAGGAAGGTGGGTGAGAGGAGGTGTACTCTAGCTGGCTGTGGAAGTCAGTAGGCTTGAAATGGATATCGGTTTCCAGGTGGTTGCCAGTGATGGAAATAGAGAGGTCCAGGAAGGAGAGAGAGGTAGCGGAGATGGTCCAGGTGAACTTCAGGTTGGGGTGGAAGGTGTTAGTGAAGTGGATGAACTGTTTGAGCTCCTCGTGGGATCACAAAGCGGCACCGATACAGTCATCGATGTAACGGAGGAAGAGGTGGGGGATACAGCCAGTGTAGCTTCGGAAGAGGGATTGTTCCACGTAACCTACAAAGAGGCAGGCATAGCTTGGGCCCATGCGGGTACACATGGCCACCTCCTTTGTCTGTAGGAAGTGGGAGGAACGGAAGGACAAGTTGTTGAGGGTGAGGACGAGTTCAGCTAAGTGGATAAGGGTGTCAGTGGAGGAGGACTGGTCGGGCCTGTGTGACAGGAATAAACGGAGGGCCTTTAGGCCATCTGCATGGGGAGTGCAAGTATATAGGGGCTGGACGTCCATGGTAAAGATGAGGTGTTGAGGACCAGGGAATCGGAAGTTTTGGAGGAGGTGGCGGGCGTGGGTGGTGTCACGGATGTAGGTGGGGAGGTCCTGGACCAAGGGGGAGAAAATGGAGCCAAGATAATGGGTCGACCAGGGCAGTCAGGTTTGTGGATTTTGGGAAGGAGATTGAAGCAGGCAGTGTGGGGTTGGGGAACGATGAGGTTGGAGGCTGTGGGTGGGAGGTCACTTGAGGTGATGAGGTTGTGGATGTTTGGGAGATGATGTTTTGGTGGTCGGGGTGGGGTCATGATCAAGGAAGCGGTAGGAGGTGTCAGAGAGTTGACGCCTGGCTTCGGCAATGTAGAGGTCAGTGCGCCATACTACAACTGCGCCTCCCTTGTCTGTGGGTTTTATGGTGAGGTTGGGATTGGAGTGGAGGGCTGCACGTTCTGTGGGGGAGAGGTTAGAGTGGGTGAGAGGGATGGAGAGGTTGTGGCGATCGATGTCGCAACGGCAGTATGAGATGAAGAGGTCGAAGGAGGGTAGGAGGCCTTGGGGTGGTGTCCAGGAGGAGGGGGTGTGTTGGAGACGGGAGAAGGGGTCAGTAGAGGGAGGGTTAGGCTCACGATTAAAGAAGTAAGGGCGGAGGCGGCGGAAAAACTGTTCAACGTCCAAGCGTGAGTTGTATTCGTTGATGTTTGGGTGGAGGGGGACAAAGGTGAGCCCTTTACTGCGGACTGACCATTCGCCCTCAGTGAGGGGGAGGCGCAGTTGTAGTATGGCGCACTGACCTCTACATCGCCGAGACCAGGCACCAACTCTTCGACACCTCCTCCTACCGCTTCCTTAATCATGACCCCAACCCCGACCACCAAAACATCTCCCAAACCATCCACAACCTCATCACCTCAGGTGACCTCCCACCCACAGCCTCCAAATCATTGTTCCCCAACCGAGCACTGCCCGTTTCTATCTCCTTCCCAAAATCCACAAACCTGACTGCCCTGGTCGACCCATTGTCTCCGCCTGCTCCTGCCCCACAGAACTCATCTCCACTTATCTTGACTCCATTTTCTCCCCCTTGGTCCAGGAACTCCCCACCTACGTCCGTGACACCACGCACGCCCTCCATCTCCTCCAAAACTTCTGATTCTCTGGTCCCCAACACCTCATCTTTACCATGGACTTTCAGTCCCTCTATACTTGCATTCCCACGCAGATGGCCTAAAGGCCCTCTGCTTCTTCCTGTCCCGCAGGCCTGACCTGTCCCCCTCCACTGACACCCTTATCCACATAGCTGAACTCGTCCTCACCCTTAACAACTACTCCTTCCATTCCTCCCACTTCCTACAGACAAAGGGGGTGGCCATGGGTACCCGCATGGGCTCAAGCTATGCCTGCCTCTTTGTAGGATATGTGGAACAATCCCTCTTCCAAAGCTACACTGGCCCTATCCCCCACCGCTTCCTCCATTACATCGATGACTGTACCGGCGCCGCCTCGTGCCCCCACGAGGAGCTCAAACAGTTCATCCCCTTCACTAACACCTTCCACCCCAACCTGAAGTTCACCTGGACCATCTCCGCTACCTCTCTCTCCTTCCTGGACCTCTCTATTTCCATCACTGGCAACCACCTGGAAACCGATATCCATTTCAAGCCTCCTGACTCCCACAGCCAGCTAGAGTACACCGCCTCTCACCCACCTTCCTGCAAAAAGGCCACCCCCCACTCCGAATTCCTTTGCCTCCGCCGCATCTGCTCCCGAGAGGAGACATTCCACTCCCGGACATCCCAAATGTCCTCGTTTTTCAAGGACCGCAACAAGACTGTGTCTCTCGCATTTCCCGCAATACATCCCTCTCACCCCTCCCCACAATAACAACCAAAATAGAATCCCCCTCGTCCTCACATACCACCCCTCCGGATCCAATGCATCATCCTCCAACACTTTCACCATCTGCAATCCGACCCCACTACCAAAGACATTTTTCCCTCCCCACCCTTATCTGTTTTCCGGAGGGACCACTCTCTCCGTGACTCCCTTGTCCGCTCCACACTCCCCATCAGCCCCACCACCCCCGGCACTTTTCCCTGCAACCGCAGTAAGTGCTACACCTACCCCTACACCTCCCCCCTCACCCCCATCCCAGGCCCCAAGAAGACCTTCCACATCAAACAGATGTTCACCTGCACATCTGCTAATGTGGTATACTGTATCCACTGTTCCAGATGTCGCCTCCTCTACATCGGGGAAACCAAGCGGAGGCTTGGGGACCGCTTTGTGGAACACCTACGCTCGGTTCGCACCAAGCAACTGCACCTCCCAGTCACGAACCATTTCAACTCCCCCTCCCACTCCTTGGACAACATGTCCGTCCTGGGCCTTCTGCAGTGCCACAATGATGCCACCCGAAGGCTGCAGGGACAGCATCTTATATTTCACTTGGGAACCCTGCAGCCCAAAGATATCAATGTGGACTTCACAAGCTTCAAAATCTCCCCTCCCCCGACCGCATTCCAAAACCAGCCCAGCTCGTACCCGCCTCCCTAACCTGTCCTCCCACCTCAAACCCCACCCCCATCTCCCACCTACTAGCCTCATCCCGCCTCCTTGACCTGTCCGTCCTCCCTGGACTGACCTATCCCCTCCCAAACTCCCCACCTACACTCACCTTTACTGGCTCCAACCCCGCCTCCTTGACCTGTCTGTCTCCTCTCCACCTATCTCCTCCTTTACCCATCTTCTATCCGCCTCCCCCTTTCTCCCTATTTATTTCAGAATCCCCTTCCCCTCCCCCATTTCTGAAGAAGGGTCTAGACCCGAAACGTCAGCTTTCTTGCTCCACTGATGCTGCTTGGCCTGCTGTGTTCACCCAGCTCTACACCTTGTTGTCTCAGATTCTCCAGCATCGGGAGTTCCTACTAACACTACAGACTAATTTCTTCTCTGGAGTGTTTTAAAGCAAAACTAGTCCCTTCAGATTTTCTTTCAAGTATGTTGAAGAACTGATGTTCTAAACTGGCAATGTAGTGGGTAAATAAATTTCTGCCATACGTATTTCGCTTGTTCCTATTTTTTTGGTCATTCCTCATTCCCCTTGCCAAATCCTCTCCTCTAACACAAAACCAAACCATTAAAAAAAAAAGTAGGTACACTTACAGTGAGGAAATGATCCTCTACAAACAGCTTTGTTTAGTACTGTTACCAAAAACATGTGGCAGTTTTTGAAATCAGATTCCATCTTCTCAATAGTCTCAATTCTGATAAAACAAAAGTCATGAATATGAAATTATCAAATTTAAAATCTGTCAGTCAGTTTCCAGCTAATCCATTTTAAAGAAAATGTTTCTGGAATAACAAGATTCTAGGTATATTTATTTCTTTAGATTGGAATGCCATATCATTTCTCACTACTCAGTGCAAAAACTGCAATGCTTTCAGTATAACTTTTCTGTCTTCCAACAAACCTGAAAATACCCAGTGATTTCTGTTGTTCAGCTATGAAATAAGATGTATAACAAATAAGTAATAGATGACTGATAAAATTTTACTGGAACCAAATTAACCCTGACAAAATAACCAAGAAAATGAGAATGTTAAATTCAGACAGCTTCTTAAAAACAATGAAGCCATCACCAAACCTTTTACGATTTGGATCCTAAACATCAATAACTGGATACCAGTATATAAGTATAAGTAGAGATATATACTGGATATAAGTAGAGAAAAAAGAAAATATTTCAATGGCCATCAATTCACGTATTTTAAAATTAAGCCTGAAATTTTGTTGCAAAAACAGCCAATGCAGTCTGAGTCTATCACTGCAGCATTCATATTAACCACAAAAAAATCAAATTAGGGAAAATACATAGGAATTAAATGAAAAAATTAAGTAATGGATTAAAAGACTTTAAATCTACCTATGCAACCAACAAAAAAAAGTCACCCAAGTATTTCGATGCAATTACAGTCAACATTAAAGGAAAATAGCTTTACGCACTTTGAAACTCCTAAACCAGTCTGCCAACGATCTGCAAACATAAGCACCAAATTCAAAACTTTCATGATTGCTTCTTTCACAAAGCTTATCTGAAAAAAAATTTCACAACACA